>JAMAHJ010000002.1:171072-688601 GCA_023627475.1 Aspergillus sp. S3505
TGTATTACCAATTTTTGGGTGACGCCTGTACACTTAAAATTTCCCCCCCCCCCCCCCCCCCCTCTTTTTTCCTTTTTTTTTTTATAACCCTCATGCTTGTTTCCCCCCCCCTCCCCCCCAATCTTGCTTGTTTTTATTTTGGTGGTACCTGGATACACCGGAGGAGGAGGGTAGGGGGGGGTGGTCGAGCTTGATTTCGATATGATTCACGGAACCATGGATGATAACTTGGTTGTAAAATGATAAATCTATACCAATCATGAAGAGATGTTGAAATAGCAACAATCTACAAAATACCAAATTATGTCCTCTTCTGCTCTCTTACCCTATCGCTGCGTCGCTAATACACGCCGACTCGGCCACCGCCCGCAAGGAGGGGGGCCATTTCTCCGTTCCCCTGATTCTGGACCCCATCATTAATATCAATAACCATTCGACGCGAAATATCATATTCTATTTTCTATTTTAATATACTGTTGGTATGGGGGCTCTGCTCCCGGGGCGATATTATTGTTAGATCAGCTCAGGACGTGTCATTTATTTCTTCGATAATCCTCCGGGTTTTGGTCTGCAAACGCAACGAACGCCCTACGCGGATTTGCATGACGATCCACCGCCATGTCTCGTGTTCAGCAGAGTCGCCAGGACCCTATTGTTATGGTAATTGATTTTCACCATGCTAGGTGAGTACAAACGTTGAGAAGGAATAACGAGAAAGTGCAAGAAAAATAAACAGTTTATTGCGCCGTGGGGATGCCCCGCGCATACACTGAGTAGTCGGGAACAGAACAGATCGGCTAACACCTACAATCTTGTCATTATCGCAGGGGCCCTGAGATTGAATTATGCATTGGGGACGAGGGAACCGATCCCGCGACAGAGAACGACTGGTCTCTACTGCCGTTCATGGCATTATCCGACGGAGCGCATGCGTACGATCATCCCATCTCCATTCCCCATCCCATTACACAAGCCCAGAATCAAGAAGCGCAATCCAATTGACACATCCTTCTTTAAATCTCTAGGTCAACCGAAGAATTCTCCTACTTCACACTCCGTCGTGTCGAGACACCTACAGAGCCCGCAACCTCGCTCTTCGGTATCGCCTGCTCCAGACAGATAGACGCGAATACCCTCCTCTACAAACCTCCTGATGTGACAAGATCGACAGTACAAAAGGCCGTCGTGGTTGTGACGGATAGTCCGCAGAGTGTTGGGCAACTAAGGGAGAAATTGTCGGTTGTGACGTCAGCGTGGTTTGCGCAGCGGTATGTCTCTGATGGCTTGTGGAGGAGGGCTATGAGAAAATGGAGTTTGGTTGACGATAAAGGGCTAACGTCGGGACCTGGTATAGGAACTTTTCGGATGTTGATATCTTGAGGGTGGGTCCTTCTTGGACCCTGGGTTATATCCATCGAATGCTTGCTGACCAGGTGTACAGAAATTCCGTGAGGGCCTCGTTATTAGCCTTAAAAGTGATGAAGCGAAGAACGATCAGAACCTTGGTGAGCTTGAACCGGTAGCATCCTGGTTAGATCAATGCTGACTATACTAGGGCTTTCGCTGCGAGAGATGATCCACGAATTCAAATATCAGACCCTGGTCTTGTTCAAGGCTCTGCTCTTACAGCCAAAGGTGTGTCCTCCAGTCCAGCATGGACTTCCCAATCTAACCCCCGCAGATGCTCTTCTTTGGTTCGCGTTGCGAGCGTCTATGCATGATACAATTCTCCTTGATTTCTCTGATACCCGGCCTCTTGAATCATCTTGAAGACTGCGCGGACCCAGCATTTGACAGCTACACCCAGACTGCTGAGAAGCCAACATCACTGAAGACAAGTGAGAGGAGTTCTTGTATGGCAAATCGCATATTGCTGTCCTTTCAATCTGGTCGCTAATTCCATCAGTGCTAGCATATACAGGTTTGCCTCTGCAGATATTTGGAAAGGTTTGTCGTCCCTTTCCTATTAAGGTCTGGCTTCCGTCTAACTCTTCCCAGGGCAGCATGTTTGGTCCTTATACACCGCTCCAGCAGCTGGATCTGCTGGCGGATTCCGGTACCAAGTCGTACGTTGTCGGGTCTACAAATTCGCTTCTTCTACAACAGAAGGATCGTTACAGTGATATTCTAATTAATGTATGGCACCTGCCACTTCCCGCATCTTGAAATCGTCACCATCTAACAAATCCGGTAGCTTGACGAAGATACTGTTAATATTCTATCTCCCTCCTTTCGGAACGCACTCTCCCTCTCCGCAGCTGATAGGCGCTGGATCGATTTTCTAACACAAGTCATCAACGAGACCTGGGACGATGCTCACCCGCAACGACCAAAGACCCACGGCTACATGGGGTCAGAAGAGTTCATCCGACTACAGTTCGAGGAATATCTACTTGCACTACTCTCCTGTATGAAATACCACGAGGACCTCAACTCGTTTAACGCGGGTGAAACAGGAGCAAAGAGCAAAGCACAACTAGAAGCATTCAACATCGAAGGCGACCCAGCCCTAGAATTCAACGCCGAATTCCTCGCGCACTGGCAAACAACACCCAACTACGCTCTCTTCAAACGACTCACTTCCGACGCGCTCCTCTTTTCAATCGTAGAACCCCGTCATCCCTGCGCCGGCGGCCTTACAATCGAAGATGTCCAGCGTCGACTTTCCCAACAAGTCGCTGAACTCCACCTCGACGACCGTGTCCGCGAAGGTAGGGAAGCGATAAACCGCCACCTTTCCACGGGCCAGAAGAAAGTCAGCGCCGTCTTCAATAGCTTCTGGTCCGACATCGACGCAATGCGCGAAGCACAGCGGAAAAAGAACGAAGAGAAAGAAAAGACCTCCCAGTCGCAACGCTCCTCCTTGGAACGAATCAGTTCCCCGCCGCTAAACGCCTCGGACACAGCTTCGATAACATCAAGCACCGGCACAGGATCCACATCCTGGTTCGCGAACCGCAGAGCGCCCACCGTTGATGTTGCTCAGGCGCAAGCATCCGTCAGCGCCGCGGGCCAGAAAGCAGGCGCGTATCTAAGCTCCTGGGGTAGCTGGGCCAGCGAGAAGAAAAAGGAGTGGCAGGAGAAGAAGGCCTCGGCCCCATCCTCCCCATCTCCATCTTCCCCCTCACCTACCACCGCTGCGGCCATCACATCCCTCTCCACACCAGCACTAGGCAGCATCACAGAAGCTCCCACCGAATCTGACCGCGGCCGTACTCGCTCCATGCCGCGCTACAGCGAAGACTCAGCCAGCACGCTCTCTCGCAGCGGGAGTCGCCGAAAGCGATGGAGTAATATCCTGTTGCGACGGGATAGCGGGGAATTCAGCCTCTCGCCTAGTCGGAAAGACGATAGTAATGAGAGTAGTGAGGGGGAGACGACGTATCCGAAGTCGCCGTTGTCGAGGGAAGCCCCGATGCTAGGGGAGGATCTTGAGAAGTCGACGACGGCTGATACGTTGGGTGCCGAGTCTCTGAAGACGAGGGATAAAGTGGAGGATGCTGAGGCAAAGGAGGCGAAGAGGGCTACGACTGAGGCTGAGCATACGAATGGTCCTTCGTCGGAGTCGTCAAAACAGGGACCCGCTGAGAAAACACCCTCTGCCACGCCATTGCAGGAAACGACAGGGAACTCTCATGCGAACGAAGCGAAGGATACCAATGAAACGCTGCATGCATCCTAATGTACTTTCCAATTGTGCTGTACTCCGTACAGTGTGATTATATGGCTTTTATCTGGCATTGTTGGATATGATTGTTCGAGTTGGGCTTTGAGTTGGGCTTTGATACCCTGGGAAGACAGAGCTGTATTATAACATCTTGTCGTTATTTATCTTTGGTCATGAAACGCATAGCATACAGAGATAGATAGACAAATAATTTGATACCTGACTATGTACATTTCCCTAAGATAAAGCCTTGTCCTGCTTTTGAACTACCCTTCAGCCACCCATCACTGAATCTTCAACGACCCCTCCAACCTCAAATCCCTACTACTTGCACCAACAAAAACCCCATACTCTGCCTTTTGCAATCTCCACTGCTGCACCTCAACATCCCAAATACTCAAATCCCTTCTCGTCAACGGGAACTTAACAGTCTTCGTCTGTCGGGCTTTCAAGGGGACCTTCTCAAACCCTCTCAACTGCCGAACAGGAGCATTGGGAATAGAGACATATAACTGCGGGACTTCAAATGCCGTGACGTTGCCAGTGTTTGTGATAGACGTCGTCACAGTGTACAACTCATCCCAAAGCTGCGGATGACCACCCTGCACAATCGCAATATCAGAATCCGGTAGCTCAGCCGTACTGCTGCTCCCATTCTTTGCCCCCGTCGCCACAACCTTCAACCCCTTATACTCAAACGTCGAATATGTTAGCCCAAACCCAAACTCAAACCGCGGCTCGATCTCCTCCTTATCGAAATACCGATAATCAATATACAATCCCTCCGTGAAGTTCACTTGCGGGAACGCGTCGAAGGAGATAGTGGAGTTGAGCAGGTGTCCGTAGTCAGACTCGTTCTTGGCGATTGTGTAGGGCAGGCGGCCGGAAGGGGAGGTTTCGCCGTAGAGCACGTCAGTTAGGGAGTGGCCGCTTTCTTGGCCAGGGAGGCCGGCGAAGAGGACGGCCGTTATGTTGGGGTTGTTTATCCAGCTTTCGACGGTACGGATGCCTAGATATAACCTTGGTTAGCATTGATCTTGTGATGAGGGAGGGTGAAAAAAGTACCGGCGGAGTGGATCACGACGATGGTGTTAGTGCAGTTGCTGGCGACGTTCTTGACGAGGTTGTCGCTAAATTCATCCTGGAGGGTCTCGCGATCGAAGCTCTCCGATGCATACGCATTGATAAACACTAGACATGCATCACTGTTTATATACGCGGGGGTAGGGTTTTCAGACCAGAAATCCCACCTCAGCGTTCCACGATCCCGAGCAATCCGTTCCTGAATTGCTTGGATAGGGCTCACCACGTACGGAGGCGTGCTACCCCCGGAACCACCTCCAGTGACCAGCGTGCCGTTGAAAATATTCCAGCCGAAGTTCACCTCATAACCACCGCCGTAGCGAGATGGGTTTTCCCAGGGTGACGGCGGAAGAGTGGCGTCGTAGCCGTAGACGCTGAGGAAGCGGGTTGAGTTGGTGAATGGAAGAGCATTGTTGACGTTCTTGACAAGGACGATGCCCGCGGCGCCGATTTCGCGGATCAACGAGGCGTTGTCTCCTTGGACGTCGACTGGGTCGTGTTTCTCGTCGTTGGCATAGACACCATTGGATGGGTAGTCTTTGTTTTGGTCGAGGTAGTACCAGCTTGCTAGGATTCGGGTGGCCATGTCGTTAATGCGGTCTGTGGTGACACTACCGTTGTTGACAGCTTCAGTGAGGTTGTCGCCCCAGAAGCCTTGGTCTGGCATGACGATGTCCAGTCCTGCGTTGGCTGATGCGACACCCGCGTGCTGCCCCTCCCAGTCACTAACCACAAAGCCTTCGAATCCAAGCTCTGTCTTGAGGATACCGTTCAGTAACTTCGAATTCTGGCACGCGTAGGAGTTGTTCACGCGCTGGTATGAGCAAAGAATACTGCCCACCCCATCCCGCAGGGAGTCCATGAAAGGAAAGGCGTACAGTTCGTGGATAGTCCGGTCATCAGCATTCGAGCTCTCCGACTCACCGAGCTCACCAGGGTTCCGTCTCCATTCCTCTTCATTCAAGAGCCAGTGCTTTGCAGAAGCAATCACACCAGCGTCTTGAATACCCCTTGTGATCGCACCCATTCCCGCTCCAGCAAGGTACGGGTCCGCACTAAGACCTTCCCAGTTGCGGCCTCCCCTGGCGATTCTGCCAAGCGGACCTGCAACAGGGCCCAAAGCGACATGAATTCCTTTATTATGATATTCCTTTCCCAGCGCATTCCCGTACTGATACATCAGCGAGCGGTCCCATGTCGTTGCGACATGAATCCCCGCAGGAAATGCAGAAACGAATTCCTGGCCACGAATGCCGTCAGGCGCATCCTGGAAACAGAGCGAGGGGATTGAGAGACGAGGAACCGCGCCACTATTGCCCACACATGGGCCGTCAAAGCCACCGGTGACGTTGACTTTCTCTTCGAGCGTCAACTTAGCCACGATAATTTTGGCGCGTTGGTACGCGTTTTTCCAGGCATCACTGGTTGTTCCGTTCCCAACAGCTAGAGTCAATCGCAAGTGGTAGTTAGAATATATTCCATTGAACTGCAACTGAGTCTCAAAGCTGGCAACATACGGGACGGATAAACCGGCGGACTAAGACCGTAGTACGGTACTTCCGACTCGTTGATAAACCCTTGAGCCGCGCACAAAGTGCTCTGCGTGAGAGCAGCTGAGACAAATGGCGATAACACCTTCATTGCAGGGACAAGAAAGTAGCGGCGTGTTGCTCAAATGGCGCACTGGTCCGATAACCCCTGGGCCGCCGTGCTGTATTTAAAGCTTCTTCTCACGGCTCAACAATCTACAGCTCGAATGAGCAGACAGGACTCGGAAGAAAAGCCAGCGTCATTTCGGCGCTTTCCCGACTGAATCCACCCGTCGTTATTCCACCATGCTTATAGAGGAAAGACAAAAGTTGAGAATAATCGTGAGAGACCGGGTATTATTCGGGCTCGGGAGTTAGCCGTAGAACGGTATACATAAAGGGTTCTATGCCCGAGTACATTGGTTATGGGAAAGCAAATCCCGATGGTGCCATCCGGCTAAAGACATGGCGATATAGATCCAGTAGAAGGAGTGACGGGTCTCCCCGCAATGGGCACGCGGAGAAGCTTGGCGCCAAGAGTTCTTATAACTTGAAAGTATAGTAGTAACTTACGTCTCTGCTCGGAGAGGTTTGTTGCTGTTCTATACCACTTCGCAGCCTGCAATTGATATGCTATATATGTGAAACTGGAGTACAGAGAGCAATCACACGTTATCAACCATATCATGCCATCGGCAAGATCCGAACCTACTCCACACTTTATCCCCAGGTTTCCGTCATCGGATGGGCACGGAGCAGCAATATCATCCGGGATTTGCTCAACCTGCAAATGCCATAAAAGCAGCAGGCTGAACACCTACAGTGCTGAATTAAAATGCGCATTCGACATCTGCGGACATTCCTCTTGCCAGCAAATGGGTTATCATTGGTCATATCAACGCTATGGGGGAAATACACAATAAGATTCGTCGATGTAAGCCGCCAAAGTAACCGATCGTTCTTTTCCGAGAAGACGAGAGGGGGAGGGGAAGAAAAAAAAAAAAGGAACACCAACGCTAAACACAGCGAGAGAGAGAGACGACATGTAAAAGAAGAGGTATATTGTGGGAAACTTCAAGCGATGTACGAGATCTCGTCACCTTCTAGACGCTCGATATAATCCTTCTCCATAAGAGCCTCGATGTTCTTCTTGATATCCGGGATCTTAGGCGGGAAGCGGGCTTTGACCTGCTGAATCACTTCTTGGACGAGTTGCACGTGCTTCATCTTCTTGCGCGACTTCATGATACGGACAATCGCAGACTAGTGGAGACGTTAGAGGGAACTTGTTTCTAAACAAGGATGAAAACGGGGAAAACTCACCTGAAGCAACAGCTTCCGATCCTCCTCGACTGTCTTGTGCGTATCGTCCGACTCGGTCTTTTGCTCCGATTTTATCTGAATGTTTAGGTTGACCTTGATCTTCTTGTTCTTGAAGTTGTAGTTCAAGGAGAACGATGTTCCCGGGCTTGGCTTGGATCCTTCGGGGCTGGCAAGCAGAACCTTGGCTTTCAGGAGGATACTAAGATTAGGTTGGAGCATGTCAGGCGCAAGGGAAGTAGAGTTTTGAATGTCCTCATATTTCAGAGTGTCATTCTCATTGAAGAGCAAGAGGATGCCCATCTGGTACGTCGACACCTGGAAGGTGTATGGCACCTTGGCGTTCTTGATGTAGTTGGCTTTGATCTCGCCTTTGCAAAGTTGCCAAAGCCAGGTCAGCTTCCGACCACTATGCTTGTCAAAGTAGAAGTTCTGGAACCGCTCGGCGGTCTTGACGATCTCCGGTGGCGCGAGGAAATCGGTCGAGGGCGGATTGAGTGGCCAAAAACCGGTTCCCAGAATCTGGAAGTGAGAGTCCACCAGCTTTTTACGGTCATCGTCGTCAAGGAAATCGTCCTGCCAGTCTTTGTAACTAGCATTAAGATCCTTGGAAATCTGAATATCCTGGAACATGCGCTGCAGTTTATTGGTATATTCGAAACCGCAGGCTTCCTTAAGCTTGCTGATCATGCTGGTTTCCGCATCGTCAGAAACCGAGCTAACATGCACCAAACGCTTGGCGAGCATCTTGGAATAGAATTTCTGGAAAACATCCTTGTCTTCGATATATTTGAAGACAGTCATAATTTGCACCAGCATCTCCTCCAGTTCCGATTCCTCCGTGGCCTTCGACCCCTTCTTGAGTAATGAATCGGTGTAACGAGCCAACAACTCTGGTGATTTTGTCGAACTGGCTTTGCAGACCTTATTCCGGTTGACAAACTCCCGACAGGCATTATCTAAAGACCGAACGAACTCAGATTCACCGTTGAATGCTTCGTTAACCAGATTCTGGTATCTGGTGTGTACCTGTAGCAGCGCATCAACGTACATCTTAGGCTCGAAGTTCTCGCCGTCCGCAACAACCTTCTCCACTGCAGCCAGACCGGCTTTCCGGACGTGAGTCTCGAACTTGGCCCGCAGGGGATCCAATCCATCTTTTATCCGCGACAAGAGTCGATACATCCGAGCCAAGTCGTCCTGACGCTCATTGTCCATGAGAACCTGAAACTCATCCCGCAACAGGTCTGAGTGAGCTGTGACAAGGACTTCCAGACAGGTGTCGGTGAGGTGTTTTGTGATGTCAGGATGCAAGTATAGACCAACGCGTGCCTTTTCTTCATCCAGACGAGCTTCCGCTTTCTTCATGTATTCAACCACACTGTTCTCTGCAACAAACTGACGCGATTCATTCTCGTAGTAGACTCTCGTAGCAGCGATAAACGGCTTCTCGAAGTAGAACCGGTAAACTTCCAGAGTCGACTTGGTGCTATCATTCTCATCCAAACCGAGCGAGACGAACGAGTCGACAATACTCTTGATTTGCGATTGCTCGATTGTTTCTCCATTTCGTTGCTTCTCGATCAAGTTCAAAACCGCCTCCATGACCTTTTCGTGGACCTTCAAGAAGAAGTCATCCTTCCACTTGACAAGGTGTAAGGTGTATACATCGTATACATTCTTCTTACCCTCATCAATCTCTCGCTTCACCCAGTGACGGTTGAGGTACCGGAAGAGGTGGTTGATGTACTTAGCGGCTGTTGTGTAACGGTCCCATTCACGGATATAAAACGCAAGTAGGGCTTCTTCGGCATGGCTCTCAGACTCTTTGCAAACCGCGTCGAGATGACGCGAGAGGTACTCTCCTAATAGCCTGTACAGCTCCTCGCCCAGAAGATGGGCTACATAAGTCATCAGTATAAACGGTCCCAGCAAATCCACACAAAGAAACCGAAAGAGAAAATGAGACTAACCGCCGCGGTGTGCCTGTAGACCCTGACCACTACTAACTGCTTTTTGTGATGTGCAAAAATCATGGACGGCACTGGTGTATCATCATGTCAGTCGACGCTAGGATAAGACGGGAGAAGAACGAGGTAGCGTACGTGTATAAGGCCATGTACTGTAGAAAAAAGAGTCTCAGTTAGCATCACATGCTCCGAAAGAATCAGAAAACTCTTGGAGCATACAGTCTTCATATCCACCCCTTGATCTAAGTTCAGCATGACACTGTTGATCCCCTTCTCCAAAAATGTCCATCTGAAGATCAATAGATTAGCCACAACCGCCGCATACCACCTGATAAGTGGTGCCGATGAACTCACGTTTCATCAACGTCATCCTTGTGAGGTGTTTGGGGCATTAATGCAGGCATCTTGCTACCAAAGGGAGAAAGTCTGTGTACAGGCCTGGAAAGCAAGGCGCCAAAGAGGTCGTTAGTCTTGGACGTGGACATGGTTGACGAATGTCTCGGTGAATACACAAGATGCAAAACAGCAAGAGAATGAAATTGGCAATGTTTACCTCACTGAACTACTCCAGGGGTATCGGACCGTTTCCAAATGTCAACGATCGAAAACTCCCTCAGTTGGGTACTGAGGCTGGCGGTAAACTGGCTGGAATCGGGAAGACACACGCGCAGGGAAATCCAAAAAAGAAAAACCGGCCCTCGGGAGGCTGCGAAAGCACAAAATAAGCAAGCAAGCAGGAAACCCCAGGGATCAACTTAGACCCGGTAGTCAGAAAAGGATGTAGAAAGAGACCTGGTAATAATGCGAGACGAAGTGAAAAGGCGTGGCGGATGGTAAACTGGGTGCCGTGGGGGCCTTTGGCGTTTCGGGAAGGCGGTAAGGGCGGCTGCCTGTAGCGCCTCGAATATAGATGACGATCGATCGTTATCGTGATCAGTTGATTTACTGCTGGAGATAAAAATCTGTCAGACAAACACAATTATGAAGAAATAGCTGTCTCTCTATGATATTGCAGCCTCGCGTCGACAAATATGGGCACTCAGTTCGAAAGTATGGAGCACAGTGATACAAACGCACTTACAATCAATAGCAAACCAAGGCATACTAGGCCATCCCTGTCTGCATCCTTGCTTACATAGATAAAGAATGAGTCTTTACCGAAATACCCAAGAGATCCCAAATTGCTTCTGCCTCTGAGAGAAGAATAAGATACAAGATTTTCAAAGATAAAGAACAAAATGACGTCATGCGGTGAATTAGATCTGTATGGCGGCAAATTCCTCCTTCCTGACAGCTGAGCAATTCAAACGACATATTACCTCTCAACCAGCAAATTGCTAGAGATGTTCAGGTCCCCATCAGAGGTCCGAGTCACCTCTCGCCAAATCTCCAAATGGGGGCATATTCCCAATACCTCTATTCAATCCAAGCCCCTCCTTATCTACCACGGAGCGTTCAACGCGTCGCCATCTGAGCTGAAGTCCCATTTTGAAAGCGTTGGGGAAGTCGAGCCGCAATGGGTATATGGCATGTTCCCTCAGTCACACTTCCACTCCACGACGCATGAAGTCCTAGGGGTTGTTTCGGGGAGCGCTCGTTTGTGTTTTGGTGGCGAAGGGAATCCGGATAGGTTCGAACCAACGGTCAAGAATGGGGATTTGATGATTGTTCCAGCTGGTGTTAGTCATCGACTTCTTGATGAGTTGGAGAGCTTTAAGATGGTTGGTGCGTATCCAAAAGATAAGGAGTGGGATATGTGTTATGGGAAACAAGAGGAAGAAGAGAAGGTCAAGGGTATTGAAAAGGTGAATTGGTTTCATCAAGACCCTTTGTTCGGTGCAGATGGGCCGGCATTGCATGTTTGATATGAAGCACAGAATTAGAATGTGGAGGCATGTATTATATATGTGTATATCGTCCAGATACGCCAATATTCAAGATCACCCAAGCCATTCCAGTTCGGCCATCCCAAGAAAAAGCAAAAAAGCATACATGGCAAAATGAGCATGAAAAATATGTCTAAATGTAGACGAAATAAGACAAGAAAAGAAGGGAAATAGATGTGACGAAATCGCACGCAATTCGGGACTTAAGATCAATAGCTTCACGCTGGAGCAACCCTCTTGACGAGCCTGTTTGGGGCGGAGAGTCAGAAACTATGCAAGTTTTATGGTTTGGAAACGCATACCTGAGAACACTGATTGCAAACGTAGTCAACCATGCCACTAAAGCTATCAGCAAAACAGAAGCTAATGCCTTTTGTCGGTCACAGATTGCATCGTTCTTAGGAGTAATTTCTTGATTGACCTCTGCAAATGTACAGGAGCCCCTCACTGTTGACAAAGACTCGAAAGCCAAACTGAGGTTCGCCGAGTCAAAAACGATAAAGAAAATATCCAGAAGAATAAGTCGTGCTTTGGCCGATGGAGAACGCAGACCCAGCGGCTTCGAGGTGTATTCGTCAAAGGTGATGTACACAAGGTACACCAGGGCGACTGCATCAACGATGATTGCCATAAGAGCTGACGGGCCCTGGGGATGGACATATTCGCTTGACATGTGCTGGATAGATCCTCCAAGCGCGAGAGCGATCAAAGAGAAACACCAAACAGTCAGCCGGAAAATGAGAGGCACTATCGGACTCTGCAAGAGCGTGTTATGGAATCGCTTGAACCAGATTTCTCTGCGGCGATCCTTCTTCAAAGGGTCTTCTGCATCTTGGCTTTCCTCGAGCTCGCCTCGCCATGGCTGAGAATAGTCGCCGTGGTTCTCGTTTAACCAATCCTCTGTCACGAGCTCTTCTTCAACCCCTTCTTCACGAGGATATGCTATCGATCTGGAGAATGTTTGCCAACGAGATTCGCGACGTGGTGTGGTAAATTGCTCGACGTAGATACCGTCCGCTTGTTCAGAATATTTGTAATTCGGTCTTGAAGCTGTATACGGCGAGTGGTTATGTTGAGCGATAATAGCATCGTCGGGTTGCGAAGGGAGGAGCCGCGATGTGACACCGGCGTCTGTCTCATCTTCTTCATATTCAACTGATCGAATCCATGCTGTATGCGCACACGCGCGCGTTAGTTACAGCCTCCCAGGAATCCGGCAAAGCCCGTGTGTGACCGCACATACCCGGTATAGTCCGTGGTTTAAACCCAAATTGATGGGCACTCCCTCCCTCTTCAGCGTTCAAATTCTCTGGCATTCGCACCCCGTTGGAAGACGGTGCAAAGGAATGACTGTCGTCATTTTTGCTATCGTTAATATTACGGTCGTGGGAAAGAGATTGAACGGGGTGACCGTTTTGATCAGGCCCGTTGCGTGATTCGTCCGGCGATTCTGTCCTCCGTTCTGCAGATGATTTCTCTTCTAATACCTGATTTTCGAAAGCGTCACCAGAGATCGGATCTTGAGAGGTCTGTTTGTGCTCATCATGCGCCATTTCCTTTCGTCAGCGGACTGAATCAACGAGATCGAGTCGGGCTCTCGGAGGTCGCGGCAGGATAGCGGCTCTCGTAGTCTGCATCGCCCACGTCCCTCATGAAACCGCGAAACGAGGAGGTGAAGGCGAATTGCAGATCCTTTCAGCGACCACCATTCAAGCCCCAGAGGATGCGTACGGAGTAGACGGAAAAATTGAAAGTAATTTCGGTAAGGGTCGTCGTCGGAAGGGAGGTTGGTTCGCTACCAATCTTAAGATTATTATACGAACCGGAGGGACTCGATTCAGAAGGCGGAATACTACGTCAGAATAGCAGGTACCTTAAGATAAACCACTACAGTTTCAGAAGACAGGCGGATAACATGGAGAGAAAAGAAAAAGAAAGAAAATATTAGACTGGCAGAGTATGTACAAACATTGAGTAAGTTATGTTCGTACAGGGGCTTCGGGGAACGATATCGGCAGAGTAGGTCATCAACTAAGCCATTCGCTGTACACAGCCCACGTTCAGCTCCAGACTCGCGTCGAATACGGTCAATTGCCCCTCAAAAAATAGATTTCGACACTGTTAAGCTTCATATTCTCTTTACTATTGAGTGACTCAGTGAATTTATACTCAGCCATGCTATTGACCAACAGTGCAAACATATCATAAACGGTAAAACTAACCGGATATAGAAGTGCTTCGGCATGGTATGACGTTGAGCGACGAGCGCACATTGTCACTTAGCAAGAATTTCGTCGCCTCCCCGATGCCTCAGTACATCCATTTAATCTGAACTAAAAGCAGCTCGAAAGAAGACAGCGAGATTAAGGCATGCCATTGGTACACACTTCCTCGGACCGATTGTTCTGTCGCGTCTATCGATAGTTTCCCGTCGTCCCTCTGAACGTCCCTGCCCTCGAAAATCATATCAGTACCTTTATTATTCATTCACGAAGTACCCTTTATTGTCGATAGAACGGCGACAGCTGCGATGCGCCTCTTCCTCGTTCCGATCTCGACGAGACGAGCTCTGATCTATTCCCAGCCATTGAGCAAGAATCTCGCGCAAAAGCTATCGATAACTGATCGGATTACCAATAAAGCTGCGGAGACATGGGCCAAGTGGGAGGAAGCCGATAGAGGTTGGAAAAAGCATCTCGTGTCATGGGGAAATAGCGTACAACAACGCATCCCGTTTGAGGAATGGGGACTCAAAAGCATTCCGTCTCTTAATGCCCAGCGCCGGCTCAACCAGTCGGACACAGATAAGAAGGTGGACGTGCTGTTTCCGGGAAATGCAATTCGGCGAGAGAAGCTTCGTCCGGTTCTGCAGGTCATTGCAGTAGAGCGTCAGAACTTGCATCAGAACAAGATGTGGTGGAGCTTTATCATAGCCCCTCTGACGGCGCCCATTGCGTTGCTTCCAGTGTACGTCTTTGTCGAAGTACTACTTCCTGACATGAACTAATCAATGAACAGGATACCCAATATTCCGTTCTTTTATCTCGTTTACAGGGGATGGTCACACTGGCGAGGTGAGTCCTAACTGTTCCGTGGCCTTGTTCCAAACTGACGGCTTCCAAGCATTGAACGGCTCTAAGCATCTGGAGTTCCTTGTCAAAAAGGATCTCTTGAATCCTGTACCTTATCCCGCACTTGAACGATTATACGCTGAGCGTGTCTCGGGTGCCCTTAAGACCACTCATGCTGAGAAATCAACCCCAGACGTCGTGGAAAATAGCGACGACAGACTGCTACTTGAAATGTCTGATGCTAAGCAATTGGCTACGATACTTGATGCGCCAGAGCTTGCATTGGAAGCAGAACGAGCGATTGTACAAGTCGAGCAGCAGCTGAATGCACAGCGAGAGAAGTCCAATGCTGACTTGTCTAAGAAGGGCTCTCGATGAGACCAAACATTCACAGCAGAACGAAAGAAAACTAGATACAACATTATGATCCCTCATTTATTATCATCTGAACGCTTGTATGTACAGTCACGCAGATCTATGGGAATGGCATAAATCGCATGTTTCGTTGCAATAGAAGACTATACCTATAAACAGCAGCCATTATAGGAGATACCATCTACTCTCAATATCCTGTATATTTATCTGAATTGACATGCTATTCCTCAAATGTGGTGTACTTCGTTATCGTATACTTGCAAGTAGTCTCCCCTGAACGGAACTTCCTTGTTCCGACTACCCCATTAGGCTCCGCGGGACGCATACAACTACACTAACTACTCGACATCATCGCAGCTATAACACCTGAAAACCCCCCCCCCCCCCCCCCCTATTTATCTACCTCGCATCACACAGACACCATGTCGAATAAGAAAATCGAGCAATGGGAAATTGAACGGTACTGGGAGATCTTCGCATCGCTGTCAAATGGCCAAACACATTTGAATAGCTCCCAAGCCGCCTCGGTGCTCAGGAACAGTCGGCTTCGCGATGACCAGCTTGAGAAGGTCTGGGATTTGGCCGATGTGGATGGAGATGGAGAGTTGGATTTTGAGGAGTTCTGTGTTGCTATGCGACTGGTCTTTGACTTGGTGAATGGGGTATGTTTGCAAGCTACCCTTTCCCTCCTGACCGGATTACATCTTCGATGCCCGTTCTGTTTGCCCCAAAAAAGAAGCAAAGGGAAGGAAAAGCAAAGAATTCTTGCGCTAACTTCAATGTCATAATTAGGAATTACGCACCGTCCCGCAGTCACTTCCAGACTGGCTCGTTCCTGAATCCAAGGCCCATCTCGTCCAAGCGACCCGTGCGCTGAGCCGTCCAGAGGAGTTCGAGCGGATAGAAGTTGAGGACGATACCCCCGGATTGAAAGACGGCTTCGATTGGTACATGAGTCCAGAGGATAAATCAAAATACGAAGAGATATACACTGCGAACAAGAACCAACGGGGAGAAATTGCCTGTATGCCGCGATTCCCGTCCCTCACGCGACCACCATGAGACTAACGAATTGGCCTGATCTAGTTGGATCATTACAACCCCTCTACGACTCACTCGATGTCCCGGATACTGATATCCGTTCCGCGTGGAACCTTGTCAACCCATCTGCATCACCCGAGATCAACAAGGACGCTACCCTTGCATTCCTGCACATCCTGAACTTCCGCCACGAAGGCTTCCGTATCCCCCGTACCATTCCTGCCTCTCTCCGTGCCTCTTTTGAAAACAACAAAATCGACTACCAGCTTGATAATAACCGTCCTGCACAGCGATGGGGTGCGCACGGCGACACCGAAACTCCATCCGGCAGAAAGGCCAAGTTCGGAGATACGTACCTGAGCCGCCTGGGTGTTGGAAACAAAGCTGGATACACACCAAAGGGTACAGACTTCAGCGACACCATCCAAGACGAGGAATGGGAGAAGGTCCGTCTGAGGCGAGAGCTAGCGGAGATCGAGAAGAAGTATGAGTCGGCGACCAAAGCTTCCCAGGGTGACAGGGACCAGTCTCGCCATGATGGCGGACCCAATTGGGCTATGATCAAGAAGGAGGCGCTCCAGCTTTTGGAGTATAAGGAGCGTGAATACAGGGAATTGAGGGAAGGCGTGGGCAGGTCACAGGACGGACAGAACCTGGAGCGACTTCGGGAGGATATCAAGACTGTTGGTGAACAAGTTGATGGATTGCGGAGTCATCTTGCGCAGCGGAATGAGGTCCTTGCGGATCTGCGGAGGCAAGTTGAGGAGGAGAAGCTCAGTCGGTAGTGTGCGATTTCCTGCGTTATTTTGTAAACCAGGGCCATTTCCGTTTTGCTTTTTTTTATTACTCCCCCGATTTTCTTGTGTTGCTATTCGGTATAGCCATTTTGGCGAGGAGCATCAGGCGCTAATGGATATTTCTTGTGGGTTCGAATGGTTTATCTATCAGTCTGAATCCGGATTGCATTTTAGACCTAATCGTAAATTGATATTTTATAACTATTGTACATAACAACTTCATCGATAATAAAGAATTAGAGCCTCGAAATCAGTGAGCCTGGTATGATACAACCTCCAAACGCCACCAAATTTCCTTAACAGACGAAACCTATAAATAAAACCACTAAATTAGTATTACTTCCCAGCAATCTCAGTCATAAGCCCATTCCCTTCTCTCTTAGTCTCAACAGCCAAAAACGCCGGCCCACTGTGGTCCAGCCCCTTCTCAGCACGCGCATAAGCCTCCTCGCTCCGATCCGTCAAGATATCAAGATCCTTCCCAGAAAGAATCGAACTAGGATCAGCACCGGCCTCAAAACGTTCGAATTCATCCTCGCCAAGTGCCTTTCTTAGATCATCGACGTCGTTCTGGGTGCCCGATGCACCGGTGTCGAGTAGGCTCTTGAACTTGCCGTTTTGGATGACTAGTCTTTCTAGACGGCGCTTGGAGTCTGCTTTTTCGAGGAGGGTTTGTTCGACCGTTCCCTTTGTTGCGAGGCGGTATACGATGACTGGTTTGGTTTGGCCGATACGGTGTGCGCGGTCTTGTGCTTGTAGATCTTGCTGAGGGTTCCAGTCGGAGTCGAAGAGGATGACCGTGTCAGCGGCGACGAGGTTGATTCCCTGTCCGCCGGCACGGGTACTCAGAAGAAAGATCTTGTGCGCGGGACTAGTATTGAACGCCTTAATCTGCGCGTGGCGGTCTGTCTGGCTGATCGCGCCGTCGATGCGGCAGCAGTGCCAGTCGCGGAGTTGGGTGGCCCAGTCTTGGAGAATGTCGAGCTGAGTCTTGAACTGGGAGAAGATGAGGATCTTATGGCCGTTTGATAGGAGGCGTGGAATAAGGCGGTCGAGGAGGAGCATTTTGCCTGAGGAGGTGACGAGGGATTCGTCGATGGCAGATGGGTCATTTCCCCATGGCCAGTAGAAGTTATGGGGGGAGTTGCAAACGAGGCGGGCTTGCATAACGGGGTTCTGCATCTTCTTCTGAGCAATTTCTTTCTTCGCGAGCTTGATCGTATTAGCCCTCTCTATTTCCTCCTGCTCGGATTCATTGGGATCCTCAATGTCAAGTTCATCCTCTATGCCTTGCTCGATCTTCCGCAGCTTGGAAAGGAACTCCCGGTCACTGATCTCTCTGTAACTCTGAGGCCCTCTGCGCCTGCGTGTGCCCGACCCATTACTAGCAGGCGTGGAGGCACGGCTGGACTTGATACTCTTGCTAGGGGTTGAGGTTCCGCTGTTATCAGCGCCGCGTTTCCGACTCGTTGCGCGTGTAAGTGTCTCGTTCTGTGCCATAATCCTCTCCTTTGCTTTGTTTTCCAGGTACTGGCGACCAGTGCCGTTGAGGATTTCACGGTACAAATCTTTCTGCTCGACCGTCAGAGGTGCGTAGAGGATATACTCCCGTTTCTTTGGTAGCGCCGTCTCAACATCAGTCTTGACTCGTCGCAGGAGGAATGGCTTCAGGATCGAATGCATTGTCGAGACCAGGGTGCGTTTTCGGCGCTCGACCACGTCCGCTTGGCCATTGTTGTCCAGCATTGAGGAGAAATCGAACCAGCCTTGGAAGCTGTTGAGGTCGTTGAAGATGTCGGGGAGGAGGAAGTGCAGTAGGGACCACAGTTCGGTGATGTTGTTCTGCAATGGTGTACCGGTGATGAGAAGTCTGTTTGCAGAGTTGTATGTGAGAAGTTCCTTGATGAGACGGCAATTCATGTTCTTCAGACGGTGTCCTTCGTCCTATGACTCGTTAGCATTAAGTCAATGTACGGAGTGTATTGAGAAACATACCACAATGATGTACCTCCACTGATACTGCGAAAGGAACTTCCTGTCATTCATACAAATCTCATAAGACGTGCAAACAACTGGAAAGTCCATGCTCCTTTGGTCCTTCAATTTCATCTGGTCCCTCCTGATAGCAGCACGCTCCTCCTTAGACCCATGGTACAAAACCGCATTGATACCAGGAGTCCATCTTGCAAATTCATCAACCCAGTTGCTAACGGTACTCAGCGGTGCCGCAATCATGAACGGCCCCGAGACCTTCTTCTCCTTGAAGAATGCAATCAGGGAAATAGCCTGTACGGTCTTTCCCAAACCCATTTCGTCCGCCAAAATCCCGCACAATCCATTCATCCACAGTGTCTTGAGCCATTCCAGTCCCTCAAGCTGATATTTCCTCATCTTGCCACCCGTCACTAGCTCCGGCTGTTGAGTAGCAACGAGCTCCTGCTCACCCAGCACGGTGGGGTTGGCTTCGAATTCATCAGCAGCTTGCACAAGTGCCTCCTGCACTGATGGCTTGTTCTCCGTGACCCCGGCGTCCGCCTTCTGGAAGTAATTCGAGATGTTGTTACTGCCCTTTACAGGAGCCTTCTTCCCACGGCCTGGGCGCTTCTTCGGCTTCTCCGTATCCGACTTCGCAGCTTCCACAGCCGTTTCCTTCTTAACGGACGAATGCCTTGCGCTCGAGCGGGTTCCGCGTTTTTCGGTCGATTCGTTCTTGTGAGTAGGTTTGGTGTTTTCGTCTGCGGTCGCTTGCTGCTGTACTCTAGCCGCCTCTTGTCTTGCCTCTTCTTGCTGCTTTTTCATCTTGTCCGCCATGATAGCCACGAAGACCTATACGTTCGATCACCAGAATGTTAGTCCCAATCCTTCTTTCTTTCTTAACAAGGTAGGGAGAGATACTTCACTGGTGTTTAAGAGGTGCATCAGCGCCTTAGCCTTTGTATCCATCTCCCCCACATCCTCAATCGTATCCTCTGTTCCATTTGCAGAACAATCTTTCGAGTCCTTCATTTCTTGGTCAGCGTCTGTCGTGGGGGACGATGGCTGCGTTGATTGCGGTCGTGGTTGATTCTCGCCTTGCGAATCCGCAGTCGTAACCAGAGTGTCCGGATTCGACATATCGTTTCCTTTGGACTAGCTAGATTACACGGATGGATAGCGATTCGAGCGTCAGAATGAAATGTGAATAGTACTCATGGAAGCTATGGGGGAAGGATAGGACGCCCGGCTGCTGGTCTAGTGTGATACATCGATTGAGAGGGAGAGCAGCGCCAGAGTGGAATTTCAGTGACAGAAGAGAAATTCTGTAATCTGAACCGCGATTGATCGAACCGCTAGCTGCCTCAGGTTCAACTTCTTTGTGTATGAACGGGGCTTCTTTTCGTCTTTCGTTCGTCTCTTTCGTCGCGAATTCTGGGCGCGGATTTTCGCGTCGGTGCACGGACCAGCTATTTATTGGTTTTCTAATAATGATAGGGAAATTAAGAGACTACGATTGACTCAGCAGAGTGACAGTGAAGGATACATTTGATGGGTTGAAGATCTATTCAAAGTATGGGAAATCTGGTTTTTATTGCTTTATGGCTAATTATGGTCTCATCCAAGATGTCACATTAGGCCATATCATTTCAAATGAGCCCTACATATCACTCATATAGTCATCCGCTAACCAGATAGACAAAGCGTGGTTATGAACTGGTATCCTTCGTCCAAACTCATATCAGGACCTTGTTTGTCAACTAACTGGGTTATTTTACCTGTAACACTTTATTCCAATAAGCGAAAGATGCCGATGACCGTGGTGTTCATCAAACGTCAATGATTTGTCATTGAGAGTTCTTTCGTTGGAGAGGGTGTTGGCGTCGGTACCAGCACCACCTCATCCTCTTCCTCGTCAGATTCACAATCAGAAACTCCAACTTCAGGCGTGGTTTCAATATAGCTAGCTATCGAGTGGACATTGTCGTTGAAGCCCAGACTAGACGGCGATGGAGAAGATGGACGGGAGTCTGAGCTGTCAACCATAACCTCGTCATCAGTAGCATCTTCTCCGATCTCTATAATATCATCAAAGTCTAAAAATTGCTCATCCGCCTGAAGGTCATCTGGATTCCTTTCGAGGATAACTCTTCCGGGAGGCGTTAGTTGCGAATGGCTCTCGAATGGCATAGGCTCTGGTTTCATTAAAGGAAATGCAGATAGCCAGTCATCGCTGCCGTCTTCCCATATTTTACCTTCGAGGCTTCTGGAGACCCCTTGTTCTACCTCCAATCCAATTTTGCTCAGTTTGTCCCTTAGCCATGTAGATACAGGCACCGGGTTCCCCCTCACGACTAATTCAGCGAGCTTTTCTGTGCTTGGTTGCGAAGGCATAGGCTCAACAAGATGGTAGATAATAGGAAGAGGTGATGTAACTGCCTTTAGCGGCTTGATACAGGGATGGAGAAATGCGTCACGATGGGCGATACTGCATAGTCTTGAAAGATCTGGGTCACCCTGCCGATCAAATATATCTTTTGGTTGTGCGGGAAATATGGCTATGTTGAAGCTCGGTCGTTTAGACGTGGGTAGATTGAAATCGGGGGTTTCCCCATCCATGCAACCATTCATTGAAGCAAAGCCGTTCACTAAGGGTGATCCTGTCTCAGAAACGTTATACGCCTTTTCGTCCTCCGTTGATCTCGAATCAGCAATGCCGTCGCCCCATTCTCCAGCATAGCATGTGTCTATCCTGCGTTTATCTAGGAACCGCCTAGCATTCACCAGCTCTCCAGGGTAGCACGAGAAGAAGTCCATTTTGATGGCGTCTGACAATCTGCGGCCGTATTGTCGGGAGGCCCGACGAAACATAAACTTGTGAGGAGACTTATCGTGTTTCAATGCGCTATTGTCTATCCTCAGAAGGGCCTTGAGCTGTTTCTCTCGCATCCGCCCTAGTTGCGCGTCCTCCAAGTCCATTTGCTTCTCACGTTGAGTCATATACTCTTGTGTCTTCTCGCATTGTCTTGCCGTTAACCCAAGCATATGAACGACTGTAGGCCAATTGTGATGCTGAAGGAGGTTATCAGCGATCTCAACTTGGAGCCTTGGGGAGAGATCGCTCCATTTAGGATCATGGATTGGGATGGCTTCCTTTATCCGTTGTCAGCAGAAGAAATTTGAAGTCCAAGAGAGCCGCCCAACTCACTTTTATACTTCCCCCATCAGGGGAATGATCCATCTCGTAGTCGCTATCCTCCACATCACGGTGGGCAAAGGGCGTGTCACTGCCTGCACTGGCCATCATGCCCATATTCCTGGTGTAGATGGGATTACAGTCCCCGTTGCTCGCAACCCAGCTCACGGGGATGGGGCGATCATTTCCATCGACCAAAATCCAGCCCTCCGGCAATTTATCGGGTGCGGCTTTCGCATTCATTCCTGGTCTCGTGCTTTTCCTGCCGGTCCCATTATGAATCCTGCTATCTCGGGTGCGAGGCTCACGTTTCGGCTCATCCTGGGGCTGTGTTGTATTCCCTTGTCTGGAAGCTTTTTTATCCCTCTTTTCAGGCACTCGTGGTTCGTTCAGGGTAGGAAATGCAGCGGGCGGTAGATTTGGATTGTAGTCGACGTATTGATGTAGTGGTGGAACCCTAGATCTGCGTAGCGATTGTCTCGGATGCTCTTCATAGGCGGCCTCGCCCTCCGGACATTGAGTTGCATTTACAGTCCCTCGAAGTCGCATGGTTGATTTGGGCCTATGGCCTGGTGACCGTCGCGTTCAGGAAAGAGGGAGTAAATATCTGTCAATAGACGCGTCTAAACGCGTAGCTATGGATATCATATGGAACAGGCAGGAGATAAAACATGGCCTCTTTGAAGTTGATGGATGACAATAATCAATGGGAGATAATAGAGATGCGCTGGAGTAGATGAAGAGGGACAGAATATTTTAGGGAAAACGTTCTGATTGTAGACAAAGTGACAAAAGGGGAAGGTGGTGGCTAAGTAACTAGGTCAAAATTATTCTGTGAAGCCAAAGACAAGTCACTGCCACAAATACCAAAGATAATGACAAAACTGCAAGAAAACAATAGCAACAAATTTACATTAATACAAATGTCTTCACCTGGGTATCTTCATACAAGTCTAGAAACAGGAATAAGAACATAGGAAATAGCCAGATCAAGAAAACAAACAATGAGTGCGCCAGACTCGCTCAAGACTCTTGTAGCAAACGAGTTACTTATCATTAAAAGTGCCGCTATTGTTCAGGACGAGACAATTATGCGCGGTCCTGGAATGGAGCCGATGGCTTCCTAGTATCTAATTCTTCGCTCCCATCCAAATCCATAAAACCACCTTCCATTTCTTCATCGACGTGAGAATCAAAGTCTCTTTTCTTTGGGGCCGATACCGGAGGGGGAGCAAGATCCGAGTCCGCGATGGATATACGCCTAACCTTTTCGACGTCCCGTTTAGCCTCGAGAATCGATTCGAAGCTCATCAATAGCTGACTCAAATCATCTTCAATACTGACACAAAAGCGCCGGTTTTGCAGAGTCCTAAGAGCGGTCATGGCATCCAAGTTGAACATGACCATCATGTACGTTATCAGCACCGCAGCTGAACGCTCGTTGCCAGACTCACAAAACACCAGAACCTTCCTCTGGAAAGGTGATCCGAATCCGCCCCGGCCCTGGCTAGCAATGTGGTCATTAATACGTCGAATTGCGCGAGGGAATGCGGTTATCAGCTCTTGGTTGCCGGAGACATCGACGGAATCGGCTTCAATACCCAGTTCTGAAGCTGCCTTGTCTCCAGATACGAGGCGTGCTTGAGCCGATCGCTGATTACGAATCGCCAGGAGTAGTGTGAATCCTTCTCTCCAGAGGTATTCCCTGTCCCGTAGGCACGCCATAGGGCCCAGGTAGAGGAAGGGCAAGATCGGTTGAGCTACTCTCCTCATTTGATAATTCCAGTCTTGAGTGAGGAACCTATGCACGAAGCATTCTGGGTTGACCATTTCGAAGAAACCAGGACAGACAAAATCGCCTTCTTTAAAATCATGAGAAGTAATTTCGATATTCTGCTCCGTATCAGGCCCGCCGTCACCGAAGCATAACAGATTTGATGCCGGTAGAGTAGGTTGAATCTTCCCGGCTGTATATTCCTGGCTGCGAACATATTGTGAATTTTCTTTCTCGGACATAGGAACTTCTCTGGTGGTAAACAACGGCGCCATCTTGACACTTTTCAAACTCTTGAATGACTCTGTAGGAAGTGCGCGTGTTGTTCTCAGCAATATGACGACAGGAAGATACGTGTAATTCCCCTTCCCAGCGAGAGCACAACCTAGTCGAATGAAGAGCGTTCCCCTCAGATGAATTTCTGATGAACAAACGAGATCATAGAAAGCCCGCCCAATCAAGAACCCGAATTGATGATTGCAGGGACTAGGACATTTTTGAGACACGCTCTCTCCCCAATAAGTAATGAATGGATGTGTCTAAATCCTGTTAGTCCAGCCTTCCTCTTTCTTTCCCAAGCATGTAGCAATGTGGAAAAGAGAACGATGTGATTAACCTTATGAAGTTCCTGGCTGACGAGACAGAGTCTGAATAGGCAATAAGGCGTTGACCAAGGGATCAGCTGACCCTGCATGTGCCAAGAAATTATACATCATTGTGCATTGTGCATAACTTCAACTATATCCAGACCTACACCATGAATAACCTTAGGCTGTATAGCTTCTGGTGCTATAAACGAATAAATTAAATGGCTGTAGGCAGCATAGTCAATAGTCTGTCAGCTCCAATGAACACGCTAGGCAACAAGTCAGGTGATACGAGGCATGAGACTACATAGCAACATGACCATGCCGTATTCGTTAGAATGAACAATGGAGGTTAGGATCACAATTATTTTGCACTGAGTCATACTACAGCTGGGGTCATTCAAGGTCAGCTGAATCTAACTATATACGAACACTGACTCGAAGATCGAGCCTTGAGCAAGACGCACCACAAAGGTACGAGAGCATCAGTAGGGTGGGTCTTAATGCATACATATAGGAGTGAAACTATGCATTGTTTAGAATACATGAACATTAGAGATACTAGAAAACCTGTAAAGATGAGAGCACATCGCATTGCAAACTATCAGAGCCAAACATAAAGCTATGAAACAAGCAACACATGAGTTGGAGAGGATGATGGCAACAAAGGAAATGGAGTGTAAACGCCTGGGTATATTTCCAAGAAACAAAAGCAACATAGCAAGCCATCCATGACATAGCTCTTGATCCACGTCATTGGCTTCAATCGAACGCCATATTTCTTTTCAAAGCCACCAATTCCTCCCGAAATGAAAGTAGTAAAGTAGAATCAGTTCCACGTACTCTCGAGACAGACCAAGTCACAGTAACTTTATTGGAGTATCCAACGAGGAGCCTTATATATTCAGAACAGACAACAAACGCCCATATTGTGCAAAAAGTAATGAAGATCTTGAAAGACCTAAGCTGTAGCGGGCATGCGTCGAAAGAACGCGTAATGTCTCACGAAGCAATCTCCACTGGTCCGTCTCCCTGCGGAGCAGGAGCAGGAGGCTGTGGAATAGCTTGTTGCAGCCCTGCAACAATCCTTTCAAGTTCCTCCAGGCGACGATCCTTCTCGCCAATCTCGCGTCGTAGTCTCTTGAGTTCGTTCCGCATGTCAACCCCGTTTTCTTCCTCCTCCGTCATTTCAACAGAAGGATCATCAAGTGAGTCACGCTTCCGCTTAACGGCCGGAGGAGCTGAGAGGGATGAGGTACCGTCAAATTCAGACACGAGATTCGGCAATTCTGGCGATGGTCCATTCTCTGTGTGCATGTGCCGTCGACGGAGGTGCTCCTTCAAGTTCTCTTGGCGCGTAAATCCATGGCCCGTGCTGCGGTTGCAGTCGGCGTATGGGCACATCAAGGGCTTCTTGGCATTGATGTTCTTCTTGTGTACTTCGCGCTGGTGTCTAAGCAACCCACCGGAGTATGTGAATCCTTGGATCTTGTCGCAGCCCGGTTCCATGCACTTGTAAGGTCGATCATGTTTATCCATGTGTTTGCTGTTCAGACGCGTCATGTTAGCTTTTGCGTTTCCTTTGAAAATGAGAAGAAGTAAAATCAAAAAAAAAAAAAAAAAAGCACTTACTTCCATTCACATGGGCGACGAAAGGTAGGAGGTGATTGCTGGCATTCAGGGTGATCACAGTAGATTTGACCTGCGGCATTCTTGGGCGGGTCGCGCGTCCTTCTGACTGACAAACGCGGTCGAGATCCTTCCATAAAACTCGTGGGGATTTGGTCGTTCATTTTCGGTGATAGGGATTCTTGAGCCGTAACGAGAATAGATGCAGGCCCAGTGGGACCTTCGCTTCGTGGGCTGGGATAATCAGACCCGTCACCCATAGCGCAATTGCAACCCCGCCGTTGATAATGGAGGGCTAGTTGTGTTGGGAGTGAAACCGTCAAAAGGCGGGAGAGCAGTATCAATATTTCAAAAAAAAAAAAAAAAAAGATCTCTCTTAAAGATGAAAATTAGGAACGGAAGACGCAGCGGCGTCGATATAACGGCGTCCTTCAGTGGCGTAGTTCTTGGTAATAGTCCTTAGAGGGAAAGAGTTGGGAACCAAAATTTTCAGGTTGAAACAAGGCATCGGCATATTTTGCCAAGGCGCTAATGACTAAACATCCTTATTGGGTATGAATCGCCACCTTGGAATCGGAATCGGAATCGTAGTTTACCCGTTATTACCGAGGAAAGAAGACGGTGAAGTCGGGGATGCGCTGTTCTTATATAGTGTCAAATTTTTAATATTTACCAAGAGTCAGATGAGATGAGGGTGACTGTTGGATCTGATCTGGTCGATCCTCCTAGGATGCCTGCGCAAGTGGAGCCTGACAAAAGAAAAAGGGGCGCGTTCAGTGGTTTAGCTAGTATAAAAGCCCAATCGGGTATAGTAGGAACCTGGAACTGAGGCGAGGTTTATGAGCCTTTTTTGGGCGGCAGTAAATGGAGTGACTCATTGACAGAAATAGTCAGGCAACAATAAGGACGATATTAACGCCCAAGTCATAGTGACTCCGAGATTGTTTTTGTAGTCTACTCTGTATGTGGCTGGAGAACGCCACATCCGTGGCGGCTAGCTAGCCGCCAATCACGTGCCGCATTTTGACCGCTCAGCTTCTCAGTTTCAGCATCACTCAATGGAGACAAAGGTGAAGCTGAAATGCACAGATAGCCAGCTCATGTGTGTGCTTGGTATACATGGTGGGCTGCCCTGTTGATGCTGCTGACGCTGTACTAGACAACCCTAAACCATGTCGGCATCCCGCCTTGCTTCGTCGATCCAAAGTTAGTACCGAAAGACTCCATCCAGTCTTTAGGCACGACTCATGTTCGGTCGTAATAGAAGTTTGCCTTCGATGAGGGCAGCTGTATGCGCAATACGAACTCAGCCAGGTCCACTACCTTCCGAGAGAAGAGAAATCAGGCCGAATCAGATACAGAGTACAACCTCATAATCCAGCGCGGCTTAGTATGTTGTGTTGTCATGACAGTTGCAGGCATAGCAAATAGCGCTGATCTGCGTCAATGACTGGGGTTCAGCTGCTTGGCTTGTGTTATTTTTGTCTTCGACCAGTTCCTAATGTGGATCGGATATAATGCCAGCGAACGACGGTGCATAGTCCACGAACATCAATGGCACCGTGTCATTCTCGAAACCATATTATTATCTCGATAACAAAGAAGATTGTGCCAAACTAGGCAATTCTAGCAGGCATCCGAATTGTTTGCGTTTGGAATTAGCATAGCGTTCATACGTTGACTGTGGCGCAGCGTTCCAACGCGACGGATATTCCGAATATCTTTGCAGGATTGACGAATAGGGCACATTAATGCTTGGCCGTTATATATCAACATGTTATAAGCTCAATAAACTGTGGCGGAGTCTGCAGGATATGGAATCTTCGATGCCTGTTCGATTCTATCAAAAAGATTTGCGTCTACGACAGAGGTATATATAAATAGTAGTGATAGTAGATAGCAGCACCGAGGGGCTAAGAACACTGCCCTATCTGAAAGCCGGATACGAGGAATATTCCAGAATATTTTTTCTTGAATTGAACAAGGCAGAACAATAACGAGCGAGATAGTTGAATTCATTTGTCTTCGATGTAGCGGTTAGTCTCACTTCAGCCGTCCAGACGTCTTCAATTTGACACGATACAGAATCGACGCCGATAACAGAGTTCGGAGACACGCATGTGGATCACTCCGAATGACCCTGGCGATTCTTGCACCGCCTTGGCAATGCCGACTAAAATCAACGATAAAGAATTAAACAAAAAGCAGATGTAAAGAATTGATGAAATAAAACAAAGTCATGGAGATTGCACTATGGATCCTGCTGTCCATCGTTCGCGGGCAGGTTGAACTTGTCCAGCATGTCCGAGAGAGGTCCGTGGAACGCAGCGTGAAGCCGAACAAGACCCCAGGAATCCCGTTCGGTATATGAGGAATTGGCGACGGCAAATAAACCGTGCTATCGATATTGAACGGTTCCGGACGGTCCTAACAAGCCGCGCACAAGCTTTTCAGACAATCCCATCCCCTTAAAAATCTTGGATATAGCGATTTTTTCAACCTGATAGAACGCACCTTAAGCACCGAGAAATAGATAATCGCCTTTAGGATATCAGAGTGGATGGCACATGATAACCCCAGGTCTCCATTATTCCTCGCTATCAGCTTAAGATGTTCCTATCAGTCGAGAACCTGGAAAAAAGGCACCGAAGGAGACCTTGTCATGTCCAACGAGACGAACGAAAGATGCATGGAGTCCAAATATCTGAGCCATGACTGACGCGACCCAAACATTTGCAAGAACCATTGGGTTGCTTGTTTATAGGAACGGCTGTCTGCAACAGGCCATTCTCGATGGTGAATAACAGGATAATAATCATCAATCGTAGTTACCCCCAACCTGGCTTGCAAACGCTGTGGAAACGCTGCGCGCATCATCATCATCGTGCATGTGACCAGGGACGCCACGAGTGACACGAATGCTAGCAGAGCTACCCCCAAAGATGCTGTTAGTATCAGGGACCCCGGGCCTATAGGGCTCGCGTCCTCCAGATTCCACATAGCGCTTCAATCGGTCTGACTGGCTAAGACTGGGCTGCTTGTTCATGTCGTTGATACTCAAGCCAGCAAGACTGACACCGCCCTGGTCGACACTTTTACCATCAATGACGCTGGTCGTGATATCGGACTCCGTAGCGGCAACAGACTCTCCAGCAACACTGGGTGCTCGCTTTCCACGGCTGCCATTGGTTTGTCGGCCTCCAGGGAGGGCAGGCCACGAATCCGCAAAGTTCTGGAACATGGGGGGATAGCCAGATGGGAGACCAACTCCACCAAGAGTTGACGAGTGAACGGAGGAAACATCATCGGGGATGTAGCCGACCATTGATCCGGTATCGTGGAAATCGTTCCTATGGCCATTCCGTCCATTCATCATACCGCTAGTGACATTCGATGCGTGGCTGTAAGCGATCTGGAAACGCTGGGGACCCCTGTACGCTTGCTTGGGGCGACTGAATTGAATCAAAGATTCCTGAAGGTTGGTAAGAGGTCCTTCGACGAGACAGTGTCTTTCTTTGAAGTGCTGAAGGAGGAAGTTCCACAGAGGATGCTTGGACAGCACCTTTGGATTTCCGAGGATAGCCAAACCATACTTAGCACGGGTGAGGGCAACGTTCAGACGACGAGGGTCGCTCAAGAAACCGATACCCTGGTGGTCGTTGGAACGTACACAAGAGAGGATGATGAAATCCTTCTCTCGTCCCTGAAACGCATCGACCGACGCAACCTCAATTTCCTTGTAGAGCTCCTTCTTGAAAGTGCCGTTTGCTTGCATAGAGCTGACAATGTAACTGCGCTGACCCTCGTACGGTGTAATGACACCAATGTCCTGTGGCTTCACACCGGCTTTGAAAAACCGCGTAACGATTTTCTCCACATTCGTCGCCTCCGTACGGTTGAGATACGACGTTCCAGAAGCCGCAATTTCTTCATTACCCAGATTCGACCAGAACATCATTGGCTGATCGCTAATAGGCCAGGGGAAGTCGATTTCTGGCTTAAGGCGATCGACACCAGTAATACCATTCTGCAGAGAACCTTCGTAAAACATGTTGGATGGGAACTCGGACAAACATGGGTTCATACGATACTGCACGGCTAGACGAATAGGTGAGCAACCAAGGATAACGAGACGCTCAAAGAGAGATTGGTTGAGACCGGCCTTGGCAGCTTTCTTGTTCATAATGACAGGACCAAGCTGCTGGTGGTCACCAACCAATACGACCTGCTTGCAACCCATGACCAGGGGAATCATGCATTCTGGCTCAGCAGATTGCGTCGACTCATCAATTAAAACAGTCCGGAATTTGAGTTTAGAAAGACGGGGATCACCGGCTCCGACACAGGTACAGCATATAACATCCGCATTGGCCAAGATTTCCCGCTCTGCAGAGCGCGTGAGCTGCTTTAATCTTTTCTCGTCCTGGCTAGACAGTTCTCCGAGCTCAGATTTCAATTGATTAAGTTTGATGAGCTCAATGTTGGTGTCATTCAAGCGCACTTGCTCGTGCAAGGAGAGGAAGCCAACAGGAGATTCCACATCTTCGCGGGACTTGGCAGTCACACGCACTGTCTTGAGACCAGTTCTATGAATGCGTTCGCAGAGTTGATCCACCGCTACGTTAGACGGTGCGCAAACCAGGACTTGACCTCCGTTAATCTTTGCAAGGTGGTAAATGATAGTCGCAGAAGTAACCGTCTTACCAGTCCCAGGGGGACCTTGGATTAAACTTAAGGGTCTCTGGAGCACGCTCTTGACTGCATTGATCTGGCTACCGTTGAGCTCCGGAAGACCAGGGACGCTAAATTTCTTCGGTAACTGTGTCTTCATGGGCGCAGCTGCAACCTCATGTCCAAGGAGACGGTGGAAGATGTAGCCAGAGACACTCATTTCATCGACCGCAAAGGTCTTCATGGCGAGCTGCATACGGTCGAACGAGGTCGATTTCCAGACATAGTCTGCGGTGAAGTTGTGGGTACACTCGGTAGGTACAGACTTGTGTTCGCCCTTTGTGCGCAGCTCGATAGTCACCTCATCAGACTGGTTGTTCGGAATCTTGATGACATACCCCATTCCTTCCCACTTGGCACGCAATTCACCGGTATATTTCAGGCGCATCTCGTCACCAACAGCTAATTTTACATCTCCCAGCTCGAGTTTTGGAAGAATGAAGCTTGCCAAGTGCTTGTTGTTAAGACCCAGATCCCAACGAACAATGAGCCCATCCTGCGACTGAGACTCTTTCAACTTGCGATCGTAGTCGGCCTCGATTTTAACAAGCGGCCCAAAGATGTTCTGGTATTGAAAAGGGTTGTCATAACGCAAGAGAACTGGGGCAGGCTCGTCATCCACTGCTTGGGCCTTTTCAAGGTCCGAGAATGTCGCCTTGGAGTTCTCTTTCCACATCTCCTCCAGTTTAGCAATCATCTGCGGGCTCAAGTGACGGGCACGGAGTTGTTCTTGATCAGATGGGGCAGCCACAAGCCAGGACAGGAAAGAGCGGTCCTCAATGAGCGGATGCCAGCGCGATGTGTCCCAGTTCATATCCTTCGAAGACGGCATGGCGGCACAGGGCTGGCGGCAAAGCAGGACGACGACTGTATCGGACTTCGCGGGGATGAAACCGAGAAGGAAGACATTCTTCGTACCGCAGTTATAGCATTCGAGAATCGTATCTCCCAGGGACGAATCGGGATGCAATTGAACTTCCTTGTGCCGAGCTCGAACGAGGTGGTTGACAATATGCGAAGAGGAGGTATTGCCACGCGCACTGCAGAACCATTTGTTGCAAGTTAGGCATTTGACAACGCTGCTAGTGTTGTGGATACCGCAGTATCTGAATGAGAGATAATCAATCAGCAAAGCCGCCTACAATTGGCCATATTGCGATCCAACAGGAATACTCACGCGCATGCATGCGAAGGCAGCTCCTTCTCTTCCTCCGCATTCCTAGCGATCTTCGAGTTCTCAACAGCCTGTGCGCTTGTTGTACTTTCCGCGTCGTCGTCGACATCCGAGCCTTCTTCGTCATCATCGTGTCGTCGCGGACGGTGGGTAACGTTGATATCGTCGAAATCCGCTGTAGCTCTATCGTCACCTACAGCTCCCGCGGTCGAGGCCGCTTCGGAAGCCAGGCGATCCTCAGAGTGCATATCCATGACGGGCTATTGAACTGCAAATGGGAAAGAGTCGATTAGGCTAAAAACCCGGTGTTCAAAGCAACGAGTCGGTCATAGACGAATTTTCGGGATTCAAGCGTTTGGAAGAAATAAAAGAAGAGGGCAGAACCGCTTGATCGAAGAATCAGGAATACTCTGTCCTGTCGGCTGAGACAGCAGAGGGGCAGAAGCTTAGACTTCGTTAGCAATCGCAGATGGAGCAAGGGAACGTCTGGATTACACACTTTAATTTTGAAAAATTGCAAAGTCCCTATATTCCTCCGTCGCCACAGCACCTGACAAGTGAGTGAATGTTCTTGTCCCTTCCTCTTGATTGTTAGGTTGTATCCGGACGTTGTGGTTTTGCGATCGGTGATCGATTTATCGACGCCACATAGTGTCCGGATGCCGACATGGACCACAGACGCAGTTAAAAAAAGTTACCCGCTTTTGCAGAGAATCTCCGACGACCATTTGACAACTACCTAAGACTGCAACAAACATGCTGGTAAGTATGCGCAAATTGCTATCTTTGTTGGTTTCGCATTGCGCGAAATAACCTATCTAACAGCCCAATAGCGCCGTCAAGCCCGTGAACGACGAGATTATCTGTATCGGAGAGCTTTGCTTCTCCGCGATGCCTCTATCGCCGAAAAGCGTGCGCAATTGAAGGCTTCTCTGGCCTCCGGAAAGCCACTGGACCCATCCATCGCAAACGATAAGAAGCTCCGCGAAGATTTTAAATATGACGAGTCGTTGCCTGCATCGGAACAAAAGAACAAGGAAGCTGGTCTTTTGGACATCGACGATGAATATGCCCTAACGTCCGGATTAATTGACCCTCGTCCCATTGTTACCACCTCCCGGAATCCGTCTATACGTCTGAGCACATTCGCCAAAGAAATCCGTTTAATGCTCCCTACATCGATCCGATTGAACCGTGGAAATCTCGTTCTTCCCGACTTAGTATCCAGCGCAAATGCAGCGGCGATGACGGACATGATCCTCCTCCATGAACACCGTGGAAATCCCACGGCGATGACAATTTCACATCTTCCTCACGGCCCAACCATCAGTTTCTCGCTGCACAATGTCGTCCTTCGAGCCGATATCCCCAATGCCGCTCGCGGGACTGTCTCGGAGAGCTACCCACACTTGGTCTTCGAGGGATTTACATCGAAATTGGGTCAACGTGTTGTCCAAATCTTGAAACACATTTTCCCACCGCGTGAGGCTGGCAAAGTTGGTAACCGTATTGTCAGCTTCGTGAACAAGGAAGACAGTATCGAGGTGCGGCATCACGTTTTCGTCAAGACTGGGTACAACCATGTTGAATTAGCAGAAGTTGGACCTCGAATGACTCTGAGGCCGTTCGAAATCAGAGGTGGCTCGCTGGACGTTTCAAGCGGGGATATCGAATGGAGCCTCACCCAGTACACAAGAACAAGCAGAAAGAAAGATTATCTTTAAGGGTACGTTCTGTGTATCAATCTGGTGCCCAGAAGAAAAATGTTCTGGTCCGGCGTATGATGGTGTTCAGGGCAGCTTGAGTCAATGTTTTAATAGTTTCTTTCGGCTAGTTTATACCCTTTCTAAAACTATTAGACACCTCTTACGCGTTTCATTTTGTATATTCCGCGTTTCCCGTAGACCTCGACATATGCTTAACTCTGCTATGGACTGTTTGTTTGTAAATGAAGCATACATTTCGAACGACATGTAAAATCGGTATGGAGTAAACAGACCCCTGATAAGAATACAGAAAACAAAATTCGTGCCATATCCAAATGTACCTACGAAACCCGAAATAAAAACCCTGAAAATAGACCAAAAAAATGAAAATCGTGAGGCCGAGACTTAATCCATAAAACTCGTCACTTCATGTCATGCACTTTAGGTAGATGTGCAACGGCATATCCAACATCGACGAAAGCACAGCGTAGCTACTGTTGAAGGCTCTTCACAGCCTGGACAAAAGCACGGATTTTGTCAGGGTCTTGGGAGCCATTCGATTCGACGCCTGAGCTGACATCAACTCCGGCCACCTTGCTTCCCAACTTGCCCAGTTGCTGTATAACAGTGGAAACGTTGTCTGGACCCAAGCCACCCGCCAAGATGACCCGCAAGCCCTCATCGCTTCCCAGAACTTTTTGAACTTGTGAACCATCAAGCTGCTCACCAGACCCACCTGCTCCAGAGTCTAGTAAAGGCAGGGCGTGATAGGCCCTGCGTGCAATTCCGGGCTCATCCAAGGAGAATTTACGGATGACAGGCACCGGAATCAAGCTGGCCCATTCCAACGGTTCAGATCCGTGCAGTTGCACAACATCAAGCCCCAGTTTCTGCTGCTTAGTCAATACATACGACAACGGCTGATTCTGGAAAACGCCAACAACCAAAGCGCGCGTCGGATGGTGAAGAAGCTGGGCTGAGTGATCAAAGTAGTCCGCTGAGGTCGTCACTGTGGCTTGAGCGGCAAGGCGTGTTGTTGACTTGACGACATTTACAATGCCCTGGGCAACATCATCCGGAACAGTTCGCTTCCTTCCCTCAACAAGGATGATACCGACCAAATCTGCGCCAGCCTCAACGGCAGCCCTGGCTCCTTCTTCAGTACGAGTACCACAGATCTTGACCAAAGGGGAGTTCGATCCCTGCACGGGTTGAGCTTCGCCTCCGAGGAGCTCTGCAACAAAGGCAGAAGTATCAGCTGCGCGCATAAGTGCCTCGCCAACCAGGATAGCTCGCACTCCTTCCTTCTTATAAGCCTCGACATTCTTAGGCCCAGAGATTCCACTAAGAGCACAGACGATGGTGCTCTCTGGGACCTGATCCATCAGCCGACTGGTGGTACCGAGATCGACTTCGAAGCTCGTTAAGTCTCGGTTATTGACACCAATGACCTGAGAACCAAGATCAACAGCAATCTTCATTTCCTCAGGAGTATTGACTTCAACTAAAGGCTCCATTCCAAGGCCGCGAGAGTAGTGGTATAGCTTGAAGAGCTGATCAACGCTTAACATCTTCACAATGAGCAAGACGGTGTCAGCGCCAGCCAGCCGTGCTTCCAGAATTTGATACTCGTCAAAAACAAATTCCTTCCGCAGGATAGCAGGCCGATTGGGCAGACCCTCCAGGCTCTGTCGAACAGCACGCAGATCATCAATGCTGCCCTTGAACCAATCTGGCTCCGTGAGGACAGAGATCACACTAGCTCCTGCTTTGGCGTATTCACGGGCCTGCGCCGGAGCGCATGCGTGCGCAGCGATCATGCCCTTAGAGGGAGAAGCACGCTTGATCTCCGCCATGAGGGAAAGCGGGTATGGTGACTGTCTGAGACGAGCAGGGAACGGAACCTGTGGAGGGGCAATGTTGAGATCATACGCCGCCTGAAGATCCTCTGGTCGTTGCGAAGGGATAGTCTTCTGAACGGCAACAGCGGCCTTGCGTTGATCATATATCTTATCCAGAATAGAGACCTTCTTCTCCGGCTGGGCGATACCGTTCGCGGCCGCTGCGGTAGTTGCTGCGGAGAAGCTGTTTGGTTGAGCAGAACGCTGTTTGTTTTCCTCCCAGGTACCCGCCGTAAGGTTGAGGAAGCTTCTAAACATTGATCGTCCATACTCGGTAAGAATGCTCTCGGGATGGAATTGAACGCCTTCGACAGTAAGTTCTTTGTGTCTCACTCCCATAATGACGGTCTTCCCACTGTCACCATTCAGCTGTGCCCAAGAAGAAACTTCCAGACATTCAGGAATGGTCGAGTGCGTGCCAGCAAGCGAATGGTACCGAGTAACTGCAAGAGACTCAGGCAGCCCTTCATAAACACCCTTCGAGTCATGCTTGAGTAACGACGTCTTGCCATGCAGGATCTCGCCGGTGACATCCACCTTTCCGCCAAACGACGAGATAATGCATTGCTGACCCATGCACACACCAAAAACAGGAATCTTTCCACCGAAGTGCTTGATTGCTGCACTGCTGATACCAGCATCCGTCTCAGGATGACCTGGGCCAGGGCTGATGACTAGCTGAGTCGGCTTCTTCGCAATCAAATCTTCCAAGGTAATCTCATCATTACGGAAAACAGTGACCTTAGCACCTTCGAGGACCAGATACTGGTAAACGTTATACGTGAAAGAGTCGTAATTGTCAATGAGGACGACGTTTGTTGCGCTGTCCAGCTGCGCGGCTTTGGTGGGATGGTGGGGGGAATGGTCGACGAGATCGGAGGCGCCCATGACTGCGATCTTGAAGCAGATAGTTAGAATTGAGGTATTCAGATCACGTTCATATGTGGTGACCATCATACTAACCTTCTCCTCGTTCTCTTCGCTCTTTACCAAGAGAATGTTTAGTAGAAAGGGGAAGGGGGAGAGAGATAAAGATAAAGAAAGTCGTACAAAGAAAGCTGAGCAATTGAGGCCTTTCCTAAACAGGCGATTCTGTCAAACCGTGCAAAATTTCGCCTCACCGCCTAGCGCTAACCCCAGATAGGTAATCGATGTTGACCTTCAACTGCGCGCCTTGAATATTCTTTAGTGAATGTCATTCATTCTGTTTGCTTTCTTGACAACACAAATCCCCTTCTTTTTTGGGTTGAACGCCCACGGCGAACTTCCTCTTTTATAATTTTGGTACATATGATGATATAATTGGTTTGCCAAATGGCTCCCCTCCCGGAAGCCTATTTTCCGTCCCTGGACAAGTGCTTCTCCGGGGACATCCAGCTCTTGTAGGCCACTCTTCGCTTTGTCTGAATGCTGAGACAGAACAGGTGTTAATTATATTGCTCTCAGGTCCTGGAGGAGAGCTTTCCTGTACACATGCAACCCCGAGGACGATCTCGATGATACTGGCAACGTCCATGCCTTCCTGTCGCATCCAGATAGTGTCCGTTTCCTTTCGAGCTCTTTGAACCCCTTCCCCTCCCGGTCCACCAAGTCGAAATCCGATTTCGAATCGAAGACTTCTGCGATCCAGGCCGAGACTACCACGCAAGCTTCGTACGATCTGAAGGAAATCAAGGCAGATGCTCTGTGGCTGAGTGAAAAAGCTGGCATCGACGAGATTACAGCGCTACGGATCGTAATCCTAGAATGGCAAAATCGGCCTGCCGCGCGCCTTCTAACTCGATTTTCTGAGGAGGAGGTCACAAGCTTGCAAAGTGCTGCTGGAGTGGACAATTTGCGTGTTTCTCTGGCCGGTCCACACTTCACTGAGATTCTTAGGCAAGAAGCGGGAAGTGGGCCTAATTTCTCTGATCTGACTTCTGAGAAGAGTAGACGCTTGCGGTTGTGCAATCTCTATATCTCTGAAAGAAGTCACGTTGTCAAGACAGCTCGTAAGCTTCTTACCCTATCACTGTACAATAGCCACCAGGATGAGCCTGTTGCGCCTCAAGAACGTGGGAACGACCGGAGAAACTCGTTGCGCGAACTCGGGGCGACCATTTTCACAAGCAAGTCTAGCGGGGAGGATTGGTGCAAGTTCCTCAAAGAATGTATTGATGCCGTACGCAGTCGGTTATCGTCGTTGGAGGGAGATGGTGGCTGGTTAGGAGCTACTGAGGGTAGTGAGGAAGTGGAAGACACATGGAGGACAAGTACTGTTGAAGAAATTGTGCATATCATTCAGATCCTGTTCCTTCAACTGCAAGCCTCCTCGGAAATACCGACTGCGGATCTCATGGTATCATGGTTGCGGTTGATGGCCGATTATGGCTTCCTGGAGTCATTGCAAGTGGTAAGTCTTGGCTTATATCTTCTCTTTTGGCCAACAGATTAAAACTAACGTCATGAAGCCTTGTAGCGATCCAGCAGAGGTCCAGCTATCTCTCCAGGGCCTTGTGTCTATAACAAGTCTTACGTTCTTGAAACTCCCACTTTGTATTCCTTTCATAGTCGACAAATCCCAGCCAAAGACATCCTCTAAGCCACCTTATTTTCTCTCAAAGGTCGAGATTTCGAAGCTGAACGAATTATTCATGACAGCATGTGTTGATTTCAAATCTGCTCACCCGGCCGCATTTTCCTGGGGTCTAGTACTGCATACTATGCGAGAGCTAGCACTGAATGATAAGGAGACTCGAGAGCTAGAACAGTTCCACAGTGCAGTTGATTCCTTCCAGTCAAACACCCCCAATGCCAGCCCCGGCCGAGAACTGGAATTGTCTTTGTACGAGGAGCTGCTCGACTGCGCTCGGACACCCAAATACAACGTGGATGACTCCATTACACTGCTGAGCTCAGACATGATGAAGGACACCGTTTTTGAGACCGTCATTGCGTTGGCAACCAAAGTCGGGTCTACATCACCAGTTGATGATATCTTGGCAAGCCGACGGATTCGCGTGGCTCTCCTGGACCTCATTCGGGTTGTCATCATGTTCTTGGATTATTCCCCTGAAATTGTGGAGTCCGTCCTCGCGATACTAACGGGATCACCCTTGCAATCGCCCTGGGCATCCGACACGTCCCCATCTTCCTCCAGCGACCCGAGGTGGATTTTCATGAAAGATCGCCTTTTGATGGACAACATATTTCATATAGCACGCTCCCGGTTTCCGTACGAAACAGTTCCCTTCTTGAAGCTCTGTCGCGCGCTCATTAGCAAGGATCTCGTTAACGAGGATGGCTTGCCAGAAATCGTCAATGAACTGGAAAACCTGGAGACTTTCACGCAGGTCGTTCCACCAGACTTTCAGGGTTACGAAACTATTCGAGAGGACGAAAACGCGAACTATGTCATTCTTATGCAAACCCTTCCGATGTTTGACTCTTCACCGAAGAGACTACTTCCCGATTCTCAACCCAGCAACGCATTGATTGTCACAGGCTCGTCCGAAATTCCATCGACAACTGAGGGACAAGTGGTTTCCGAGTCGAAACCCGTGGTAGTCATGTGGCATCATCGATACTCTTGCTTGAGCTTCTTGGGGAGCTGGTTAGAGGAATGGAATGAAAATGGTGGGTATTCATCGGGATGGGGAGAAGATTCGATTGCGGAGGTCATAGGGCTACTAGCAGATCTTGTCACCACGGCCAAAGATGTGCAAACACCAGGTGACGTGGGCTCAGGGGCAAAGAGAATTCTGGAAATGGCAAGTGATGGGTTGTCCCGTCAAAGTGATGTGGTCTCATTGGTCTTTGAGATATTTGAACGCAACTTGCAGAATGTCGGTCCTCGGGCTGCTTTGGATGGTATTCTCGATTCGACAATTGCTTGTTTGCGATTCATTTGCGGTCTAGTCACAGTTTTGCCCGGCAGGGTATGGCCGTTACTCGCGCGGAGCAGCTTGCTCGGAGCCGATGGTAAAAGTGGAGTAATGACAGCAATCGTCTCCGCAATTGAGGTACCATCTGGAGACTATCCGTTCTTGCTTAGCTGCGTTAACTTGTTTGAACACCTTGTCAATGATGCGGCTTCCCGTGCCGTTCTACGGAGGAGTCCGAATAGTGTGGCGACCAAGCTGCCTGTTGCTTCGGATTGGGGCGCCGGTGTCCCATCACACATATTGAGAGGCATCCTGCTGAACTTTGTTCGAACAGTGGTCGAGGTTTACAACAGCAACGTCAACTGGCGCTTCAACGCACCGGAACAAAGGCTCCAAATTAACACCACCCTTGCGCGGACGTTCGAGAGCATACTTTACTACGCATATGGAACTAACCAAACTGGTAAACTGGACACGAAGGTTACTGGTGTTTTCTCTGCATCTGCGTCATATCTCCTAGACATCTTACGGCCACAGTCAGCTGCCGACTTGCCGTTCAATCAAATTCTACGGTTCATCATCGATGGCCTCCAAACGCCCCCCACATTATATCTTCGTTACCTCGCGTTGGTGGAAGGTCAAGTCAAGTCGACCCTTGGGCTTTCCATCAAATTGTTGCAGGCAGCCCAGTTGATGGAATACCCAGTGTCGCTACTCGAGGACCAATTATTTAGGGCGACACCAGCCTTGGTCAAGCTATACGCTCTACATGATGCCTATCGTCTGCCTGTCATATCGCTTCTTGACATGCTCATAACAAGGGCAGCCGCTGATTCCGTCAATGAGCCTCCATCTCTGGTTGGTCACCTTGGGGCAGAGTCGTCGTGTCTCTTCCTTGACGTTTTGTCGCAATTTGATCAACCACTGAGCCATCGTCCTCTTCACCTCGCAGTATGGCACTTGCTGTCAGCGCTCGTTAGCAAGCGCCAACAATGGCTTTCTGTTTACATTCTCACTGGATCATCCCCGCGACAGTCATTGAAGAAAGATGATGTACGGAAAGCCCCAACAATGAGGGGAACTCCATTTCTACAAATCGCCCTTGATAAACTGTCCAATATCGAACAGCTTGATTTACAAGTGGCGGTCTCTTTACTTGAATTTGTTTCCAATGCGCAGGAACATTGGCCATGGGCAACCCCGGAGTTGAGGAAACACCCTAATTTTTTCGACAGCATCGTGAACTATGTCTCGAAGTTGAAGATATCTTCCTTGCCCGTTGTGAGCCAAATTTCCGCGACTCGAGTTGCGGCTGTGGTTGCAGATCTCTGTGCCGTCTACCTACATTCTGCGAAGGAAATGCGAGATCGGTCATTCATCAAAACTTTGATTCCGTTGGTGTCTTGGTTTGCAAAGGACGCCGTTGAAGTCTCCGGATACAACGCATCACTGCATGCGAACTTGAAGAAGAATTTCGAGATGAGGTATGCCGGCTGTAAACTTGTTGACTTCAAGAGGTCATCTCTCGAAGCTCGTAGCTTGGGGCAGGGATATTATTACGACATTGCTCTGGGGGAAAAGTTACTTTCTTATGACTTCGCTTGGGCCGGAAACAGAAACCAAGGGTTCGCAGAGGAGTTTGAGCGTGCCAATATTAACCTCTCTCTCGTCGAGGCGCAAGTCGTATGTCTACCTAGTTTTTTCTTTTTTTTTTTCCCCATGAAGTGTATGCAGTTACTAATACCTTCTTCGCAGAGCCTTCTTCATGGCTGGAAATTCTTCGCCATTGAGCACTGCGCGGATTTCATGACCGATCGTGAGGTTCAAAGATCGATGACCTTGGTCGTTCAGAGTTCTTTGGAAGCCAATACCCGAAGCGTTCCCCAAGAACCGATTTTTGAGAGGATACAGCAGACGCGGGTCGACTTCGCTCAAGCTCTGCTTCAACGACTGGTTGAGGTTGGAGCAAAAGGCGCTGAGGTCTTTGGCTTGCTCCGGGTCGTTTGGGACGCCTTAAGAACACGCCGTGCAACATATGAAGAAGCACTCGTTAATGATGATACGGAATATTACCGATCTCTCCTTAATGTCCTATTCCTAGCTCTTCAATTTCATGTTGATGGACCTTCTCGGGCAGCCCCCGAGACGATCAACAAGAAGGCCGAATTCTCATCCGATTTGGCACAGGTCATTGAAATTACGAAGGTCGTTGTGGCACAAGGTTTCAAGGCCCTGACAACGTATTTGCATGACGATCCAGAAAAATGTACCCCGAAAGATTTCGCCATTCTCACTGCCATTTTGCAGACTTGTCTCCAGGTCAAGCATGCGGATCGGCTGCTTGAGCATATCGTGTTCCACATACAGGATAATGATACTGCCCGGTATGCCACTACGCTTTTTTCGTGGGCCGATCAGTTGGCGGTGGCTGGTGATCCCATATACGGTGACCTTAGTATCTCGTTCCTTGTCAAGCTTTCTACCATTCCCATGTTGGCAGAACATCTTGCTGTTGAGGGTGTTCTGATGAGACTTTCCACTTGCCGGTTAACGAATGTTCTCCGTCAACCCAAGGGATTTGGGCCATTCGACCCTGTCCCCCGGCTATACACTATCTGGACCGGCGGTATTCTACCGCTTTGTCTGAACTTGCTCTACCACGTCATGCGGACTGCACCGGAAGTGGCAGCGTTCCTCAATCAATTTGATGGCCAACTCAACCGTGCAGCAGATTCATTCTCTGCTGGTCGCGCAACGGTTGGCACTTCCGTGTCCGCGCCCCGTCGCATCTGCCTAAGCATGGCTTCTGAGGCCTACTCTCTTGCACTGATCACCTTCATTTTGGACCGATTCCGAGAGGCCGGCGCTAGTGCTGGAGTTGATGCGTCGTCGATTCAAGAACTCAGGTGGGACAAGGGACAAGTCAAGGAGGACATTGAGGAGTTGCTCGAGCGGAAACAAGTGCTTCGGACTCGGATTGTGGCTACGAGTGACAAGGAGGTGGAGATGGCGCGACAGAAGCCTGTCAATGCGTCGTCAGGTGCGGAGAACCGACTTGAGGAGAAGATTATGGGTGAATTGAAGGCTGCATTGCTTTGCCTTGGGGGTGAAGAGGTAATGGAATGATGGTTCTCTGGTGTATGTAGCATTCTAGATCTGTCATACATTGCTATTTTCTGTTCTATGGATAATCACTTTTGGATGGACATGCTTCTTTTAATGAATACATATTATCTTTTGTATCTCCTCACTTGTAACGTTACTTGTCCGAGGTCCACGACTCAGATAACCTCGGACACTTCCTATTTTAGCACTCGCTGTGTACGGTATCACCGGGGAGAGGGAAGAGTAGGAAAGAAAGAAGGGTATTGTTAATGGACTCCTGTTATCTTAGGCGCTTTAAAAAAATACATTCTCTTGTTCCATTTGACATCAATAGTTATTTTTTCAGGGCCAAGACAACATGCCGCTCAAATCACGTTGGCAAACAGAAAAAATCCCCAACACTCACTTAGCTTCGTTACTCTTTACCTCACCTACTCACTCTTTATCGAAAAGCCACCGCTGCTACATTGATGCCGACAACCCAGAAACCCGCTATTTCACCACTCATGACTTCCGCCTCTGGTGCCAACGATTCGCGGCGGGATTGCGCAAATCCGGTGTCCAAACGGGGGACCGGGTGCTGCTGTTCTCCGCCAATGACTTGTTCTTTCCCGTTGTCTTTCTGGGAATAATAATGGCTGGCGGTGTCTTCTCGGGCGCAAATCCGACATATGTAGCGCGGGAGCTGGCGTATCAGTTTCAGGATAGCGGTGCGACTTATCTTCTCTGCGCGGAGTCTAGTCTGGATACTGGCATTGAAGCGGCTAGACTAGCTGGCGTGAGCAAGGATCGAGTCTTTGTTTTCAACAGTGATGTCTTTGACGGGCTGGGCCAGGGCCAGAAAGGCTGTCGCCACTGGGGAGAGCTAATTACGTCTGCGGAAGAAGGAAACAAGTTCGCCTGGGAAGAATTGTCAACACCAGGGACGTCCAGCCGCACACTAGCCCTAAACTACTCCAGTGGAACAACAGGAAAGCCCAAGGGTGTGGAAGTTTCGCACAAGAACTATGTGGCCAACACATTGCAGACAGCATTCATGGCGCAGTTGAGCCCAGACTACGAAGCAAAAATGGCCAAGGCGCGGTTGCTCTGTTTTCTGCCTATGTACCATGCTATGGGACAGACGCGATTCATTGCTAACGCTTTGTGTTCTGGGACACCAGTGTATATTATGCCCAAGTTTGATTTTATCAGGATGCTTGAGTATGTGCAGAAGTTCCGCATTACTGAACTTGTCCTCGTGCCTCCAATTATGGTGAGGCTGGCCAAGCATCCAGCTGTCAGGAGTGGGAAGTACGATTTGAGTAGCGTGGAAGCAATCCGTTGTGGTGCGGCGCCTGTGGGACGGGAGATTTGCAGGGAAATCGAGGAGTTATGGAAGCCCGGACGAGTTAGTATAAAGCAGGCATGGGGGATGACTGAGTATGTTTTTTTTTTCACTTCACTTCCCGTCCGTACATTGATATAAGTGCAGGGTGACATGCTCGTTTCTGGGATGGGACCCTAGAGACAAAGCCGATCCAGCATCCGTGGGGGTGTTGTACCCCAATTGCGAGGGCATGATCATAGCCGCCGATGGAAAGACAGAATTGGGCAAGCACCAACGCGGAGAATTATGGGTTCGAGGACCAAGCATCATGAGAGGATACTGGCAAAAACCTCAAGCTACGCAAGAGACCAAAACAGCGGACGGATGGTTGAAGACGGGAGATATCGCATATATCGATGATGATGGGAGATTCTACGTCGTGGACCGGATAAAGGTAATAACGCCATTCTTTGTAAGGTGATTGCAGGATACATACTGACTCGCTTGACTATAGGAACTAATCAAAGTCAAAGGCAACCAAGTAGCACCAGCAGAGCTGGAAGGACTGCTGTTGGAGCATCCTGCAGTCGCCGATGTTGCCGTCATTGGAGTATCTGTGTAAGTCTTAATCCATTTTGGCTCGACTAGAAAAGAAAATAGCTAATCTGATATCAGCAATGATGACGAGCGTCCTCGTGCATATATCGTATTGAAGCCCGACCATGGCGCCACAGCAGAGGATATAATCAAGTTCATGGATGGGAAGGTGACCGCCATCAAACGCATCACTGGTGGCGTTGTCTTTATAGATGCGATTCCTAAGAATCCTTCGGGCAAGATCCTACGTAAGGAGCTTCGGGAGCGAGCCAGGAAGGAGGTGAAGAAATTTACTGCGAAGCTGTGATAGACAATGTATGTACAACTCTATGATAGGATGGTCTTGATTTCCATTATCTCGTACATAAGGTGTATCTTAAAATAACATTATTTTATGGATGCTTAAATGCATAAAACCTGATACGCCGATATCCATTGCTCAGATAATTTGCACGACTTGACTCATCGTTGCTAAAGACTATCAAAAGACCCGAATCTCATCGGAAAGGCCATAAATAGTCGGAAGGAACAGTTGGGCAGTACAGATACGTGCCAAGAGGCATAGCTTCACGTACGAACAGCGTGGAATACAAGATCTTCTATTATTTAACTGACTGGGTCTTTCCTGCATGAACTGGTCATCTTATGTGCATCGGGACGCATTAGCATTAATAGGACCTTCAATAACCATCCGGGGGCAATAACGTAAGAACAGCAGTGCGCCCCATAAAAGGAAAAAGTCAAAGCTGGTCATGCAGTAGATTGTACATAGTAGACCTTACTCGTGCAATTAAACTTGTTGGTAAGCGATCATGTACAATCTGTACTTTCTTTTTTCCTCTTTATTTCCCGCAAGGGAGAATGACCGGTTCTTATTCCCGGCGAATTGAGAGTTCGAGGCAGAGCTCGTTTTATTGGAACGCGTGGGGTAATTATTGCTTTTCACCGCGTATTTGGAATTCGTTCAGTAGACTCAAAGTTTGGCGTATCGAACTAGTCTGTGCGAGAAAAGATCATCGACGTGCATATCATCTGGTCCCGGTTATCGGGTCGTACTATAGGTAGTACCCAACGAGGTTGGTTCAACAGCGTGGATATCCTAATCGAACATCAGTACAGTCCATCGGTAAGATTAGATGGCGCTGTTGGCGGGTCCGGGATTTGCTTTTGTGCCCTAGTCACCAAAAAAGATACAGAGTAGTAGTGCCGTCCGTTCCGCGGGGTCTATTATGCTGGGGGAGAGACAGCAGCCGCGCCACACTCGATTATCAGCTTTTCACCGCCGCCCATGTTTTTATTCTGGCGTGACGGTTCGATCAGATCGGGTCTTTTGACGTGTTCGGTGTGGGACACTATGATCGATCGGCCGAATAGATTTACTGTTGGCTTCTGCTGGCTTAGGGTACAATAATCTGCGAGCGGTATGTCCGATGGGTCCGCAGCACAGCCATTGACAATTCGGTATACCAGCGATTCAGGGATCTGCATTGACAGAAGGTAAGGTCGAGATGGAATGATGGATCCATTGGACCAGTGGCTGATTTACCGAAGTGAGAAAGAAGTCTCAGTGGGATGGCTGAGCTGAACTGAAGAAGTTGAAAGTAGGAGGTGCAAGATTGGCGTCTGTGCGTAATTTACACGCGGTATTGATGTGTATTTGGCGCTTAATGCCGCGGTAAGTATATCAGCAGATCAATAATCATCACCACAACTGCAGAGTATATACTTGGGTCCACGAGGGCAACTTTTGATTACTGCATTTGCCTCTGCGAGTACATATTGCCTCTATAAAGATAGATCGGATCATCGTCAGGGGACAATTGAAGAGGAAAAAAGGAAAAAAAGGAAAATTCATGCGGCGCTGTATGGTGGCGCAAGTCCTCAACAGCTGAAAAAAATTCGCCTCGCATTGGAGCTACCACATTCTCTACCCCCTCCCCCGTTCCAGTCCACTCGGATTCTCTAGTCTATTCCGTGACAGGATGCTGAAAGAGGTTTGATTCGTTTTTCTTGCCAGTGTTGTACCTTCGACTGCGGGCACAGCTGGAACCTGCGTTTTTCACCCGCACCCCTCAGTTTTCTCCCCACCTGTCTAGAAAAACCTTGAGATTATTTACGAGATGTGAAGATGGTGGGTTGACATCAACTTGAGTCATGCCTATCAAGGTCAGATAGAGCGAGAACGAGAAGAAGGAGGTCTTGGCCGAAAATGGCCGTTTTCCTGTCTCGGATACTGAATGTCGACGAGGACCAGTTCTCCTGAGCCTGGGCTCTGCATATCATACATCAAAGAAATTTCCAACTCTAATGAGAAGATCCCGGTCTGTTTCAGTGTTTGCTGTGGACCGTGCCGCCATCGTTCTATTCATGGCCTTTATATAGCCGTCTCCCTTCTAACCCGGAGCAAGCAGGCCCAACTCTTCCAATCTTTGCTACCCCCTGAACAGGAAGATAAAAAAACAAGAACTCATTGAATTGTCACTCGAATTCCACAGTCAACAGACTGCACATATCTCTCGTTGCATCAGTACTCTAAAATCACCTCAGCTTGGAGTACTTCGTTCCAGCTAGACAGAGACAAGCCACAGTTCCTGCGATGAACGAGGACGGCAAACCACTCATCCCCCAAGAGTTGCCCATTACATCGACACAGATTCTCTGTCCAATCCTCTGCTTAATTTGCCTCCTACTCCTCGTCCAGCGCATAAAACACCGCAGCTGGTGGCCCACACTATCCCGGAGGCAAATGGACTCGCAAAAGTCCCTACCAGAGAGACACGATACCGGTGGCAACAAAGAGAAGACAGCTGGCACGGCTGCAGTGGGCCAGCAACAACAGCCTATATCCAATAGTCCCTCAAAGGATCTATCTCGCGATGTTCGCACCCAATTGCCGTCCGCCTGTGATATCCTGCAACCTTTGTCCTGGTGCACGCCACTGCCGTCGAGTGGTCACTTGGCGGCCATGCTAAGCCAGGAGCGGCAGGCTGGGAGTCGACCGTCGTTGACGATGAAGCCGGAGACACCGACATCCTCTGAATCCTCGTCAACACACGCCGCGCCAGCTGGCGGCGTTCATGCAAGCGGATCGCACCAAGGATTCTCTGAATTTGCAGATCAGGAGGCAAACAGGAGCCCTAGGTCAGAGTCAGGGCCAAGCGAGCCAGTGAAAAATCTACAGAGTGCGTTTTTGCCTCCCACTACCGGGATATCAAATGATGGGCGGTCCCATGTTCCAGGCTCAGAATCTAACATGATGTATACGGCGCAGAAGCGGAGTGAAACCGTCCAGCATCTTCAAGATGCAGATGAAAACGGCGTGCGGAAATGGAAGCGGAGGGTGGTTGAATACAATTGATTTTTTTTTTCCTCCTCTCTTTTCCCATTCAATTTCCTTTCTTGCTTTTAGCTCTCATACCATGAGGGCTTCTCATGCTACGTTACGCGGCACGTGATCACGACGCATTGAGGAATGTCATGATTTATTGACCCCTACTCGTCTACTAGGAGTATTAGCATAATAATACTTGTCATTCTCTATCCAAGCTCAGCTATAGTTGTAATATATGATTCATACCTCATCCGTAGATTGCTTAGTAATCAACAATGACATCTGAGATAGGCCTCGCTGTCTACTCCGTACGAAGTACGGAGTCAACCACCACAAATTCAATATCACGCGGCCTCAACGGATAAACCACCAAAATGACAATAACAGTATTCCCCCCGTTGATACCAACACCATCCACAAAATCACCGATATCACCCGCTCCCAACACCATCGCCCACGATGCCGATTTGACACTCCTAACGACAACCCGCCTCTTCGCGCGCCTGGAATATAACCTCCTCAGCAGTACTGCAGATCTAAGGCCACTGGTACGAGATGAGCTTCAGCGGATGAAGGTGGAGGCTGTATGGTTTTCCCCCGTTTCCCCCGGTTTTTGGATTGCGCTGTAACGCGGTTGGTGATAGAATGATATCTGGATTGGGTTAACGGAAGAATATACAGAATATCGACTACGCGCGCACGGCTCTGATTACACTCGAAAAGTCCCTCTCTGGCGTGAAACGCGTTGATCGGCGATATGAGATCCAGACGGAGGTTGGGAGGAAGAGGCAGACATTGAGGGCGTTGGAGGGTGTGCTGGAGGAGGTTACTGCGCAGGCGGAGGCGCAAGCAGATCGCGACGATGATATCGAAGACGAGGATTATGAGGGAGAAGGGGAGTTGGTGGATATAAGTGACGGTGAAGGGTTTAATGAGAATGCGCCGGAAGAGACCGCGACGGAGGGTGCGCAACCGCCATCACCACAACCAGAACAAGGACGAGAGAAGGAAGAGGCAAGTCGCGACGACTCTGCGACAACCCATCCACCCACATCAACCCTTCGAAACCGCAATTCCCAGCACCAGCACCAGCACCCAACAGCAACATCAACCTCCTATCAAACACTCGACCGACCTCAACCAACATCACCGCCGCAACCTGACCGCACCAAAGCGCAAACAGCAGAACAATCTCTCTCTTCCTCCCGCCTCGAACAAGAATCCCTCACTGAATCCCTCCTCTCCCTCGCCACGCAACTCAAATCATCCTCCTCGGCCTTCCACACCTCGCTCGAAGCAGAGAAATCCCTGCTGGATCGCGCTGTAGATGGGCTCGATACTACGACGACGAATATGGGTGCGGCGGAGAAGCGGATGGGGACGTTGAGGAAAATGACGGAGGGAAAAGGGTGGTGGGGACGGATGATGCTGTATGCGTGGATTCTGGGGTTATGGGTGGTTGCTGTCTTGATTGTGTTCTTGGGGCCGAAGTTGCGGTTCTAGAACTTGTTTATTCGTCCTACTATGCAATGCTGGATGTGAATCATATGTACTAGACTACGGATATATTATTCCACAATCTCAAATACTTGCTTTACTATGACCACCGGCATGGCACATGAGAATGGACATGATGCGTACTCTGTCGTTCCCGTGTCCAATTGCCCTATGGTCGTCGCTCTCAATATAGGGAAAAGAAAAGAAAGGAACACGAGATAAAAGGAGATGATGCGTGACATAATAAGTTATACACAGGATTTGATGACGAGGGCAGGATATCCAGCTTTCAAATCAGACAGACACATAAAAGGAAATACCGGCAGAATGAGGGTTTGGGTAAACCAAATCAAAAAGGGAATCAAGAAAAAGGAAAAATTTTCACCAAAAAACACAAGGCGGGCCTCCCCATGGACGAAACGAAACCGTAAAACCGGGGTCCAAGGCCCGGGGAAGAAATCCACAGAAAAAAGACCCACGACTTATGCGTAGAAGAAGGTAAGAGAAACCCCTAGGCTCTGGTCATGGAAATGGATATCAATGATGGATAAAGAGCCGCTGTATGTCATTTGAACAAGGGGAATCACAAATGAAAAGGAAATATTAGTAATTGGAGGAAAGGGAACGTCTCAACGCCAGGATCAAATGAGAAAAGACAAAGAATAGAAAAGAGAAAATGGCGACAAGTGGTAAAGAGCATCCAGGCAGATAAGAAAAACGGCACACTTGATATCCGTATTACAAGCCATGTAACGTGCGATCTAAATATCGAGACATCCTCAACTCCATAAGTTCTTCGCGAGGTCATTAGATGAGACCGCAGAGTCTGAGGTTCTCCTGAATGATGATATCTGGAAACGGTCAGCATTGCAAGCGTCATGGCTAAGACAGGGACAAAGACACGAGACATACCGTTGACCGCAGCCATGACGAAACGGATTTGTGTGGTATCAGTGGCACATGTGAAGTGAGTGTAGATCTGCTTCTGCTCGGCCTGGTTCAGAGACACGAAGCGGTTGAGGATGTAGTCGCAAGCGGCAGCATAGTCGGCACCACCCTCGTAGTCGGGGAAGTAGTTCTTCATGGGGCTGACGGGCAGCTTCTCCTTGAAGCGGTCGATCTTGTTAAGGAAGAGAATGATCGACGTCTTGACGAACCACCGCGAGTTGCAAATCGAGTCGAACAGGGTGAGCGCTTCCTGCATACGATTGACGGTCTCATCTTCGAACAAGAGCTGGTCATATTCAGAGATAGCGACCAGGAAGAGAATGGTGGTGACGTTTTCGAAACAGTGAATCCACTTTTTACGCTCAGAACGCTGACCACCGACGTCGAACATACGGTAGGTCAAGTCGCCAATAATGAAGGTTGTCTCGGTGATACCGGTGGTCTTGACACGAGAGCGAAGAACATCCTGGTCGGTGGGGAGGTAGTCGGGCTGAGCAATGCGCTCAACAGCATCGAAGTAGCTAGGACGGTTAGCTTGGAAAACAAACCTGTGTAACCTTTGCACTTACTATTTAGCAGAGTCGTTCAGTTGGTATTCGCGCGAACGCTTGAAACACTCCTGAACGCCCGAGTCGCGCCACAAAGCACCAATGGCGTTACCAACCTCCGGAGGAAGGCTGTCACCTTCAATCTGAGCGGGTTGCATGAAGATAGTCTGCACGTGGTACTCGTGACGGGCGTCCTCGAGGGGAAGTTCGAGCGACTCCATGGCTTCCAGAATGACACGCATGGATTGGACGGTGTTGCTGTAGATGATTTCCTTGAACGATTCTCGTTCGTCGCGCGAGTAGCCACCTTCGTGGATGAGCTTCATCTGCTTCAGAATAGTCGACTTGCCCGATTCACCAGCACCTGCGATGGTCAGAACCTCACTTCCACCACAAACCGGGAGAGATGTGCCTACCCAGCAGGAGCATCTTGATTTCGTTTCTCTGCATCATCTTGTCGCGCTTGAGCTGGTTCTCAATCTCCTCGTTGCGGGCCTTGCCCTCCTTGTCCTCGGTGCTCATTCCGCAACCCATTTTGGCGGTAGTGTCGTAGTAGTAGTTTTATTAAAAGTGAAAGGTAGTAAATTCGATAGAAGGGTCGTAAAGGAGAGGTGATGAAGCGTCTCAGAGACTAAGGCAAACAGGCAAACGTCAACACTCTGCTTAATTCTCCGCGGCGACGTGCCTGTCGTACAAGCGCGACCAAGCAGATTGACCGTGCCGGAAGCAAGGGCAATTGGCAGCTCCGACGGACCAACCGGGTAATAGAATTTAAGGGAGAGAAAGCATTCTCGGAGCTTCTTCATCAGGAACTTACATTTCTCAATCAGAAGACGGGCGATAGTCCAAAAGAGAGGATAAGTGGATGGAAAGTATTCAGGGAGTTCGAAAGAACGGAGAGGAAGAAAAGGTATTATTATTAAGGCGTCGCAACCGCGGGCGGGAAGTGGATAATAGAAAAAGGAAGGCGACAAAGGAATAAAGAACGGGGGTCTCTTGAGGAATGAAAAGAAGAACCCTCAATTCAGCAGTTCGAGAACTGATGAAGAGAAGGGGAAAAAAAAAGAAAAAAAGAGGAAACGGAAAGGATGAAAAGAAGAAAGAAAAGAAGAAAGACAAGGCAGAGACACAGACAAGAGAAAGCCCGGAGAGTGAACAATTGAGAGTAAGGGGCGAGAGGAGGGGCTGCGGCCTGTCATTGGCTCGTTGCAGAATCTCTTAGCGTGGCTCCAGTGGAGGGTTTTCATTACGCGGTTTTACAGGGGCCGGTGTTACAAGTATGATTGGTGGATTTGGCTAAGGGGCTCCTAGAAGATCCGCTCGGTACATTTCTTCGCCAATTAGACCCAGTATCCCCTATTTAGTGGATCAAGCCTAATACAGACTAATACCATACTTACAGCACCTACCTCCGGAGAGTACTCTTCTATCACTCTATGCAGAGTATAGAGACTCTGCATACTACTCGTATAAAGTGAAGATAACCGAGATGAGATCAGAAGATCCGGCATCACGAACGCAAAAAAACGGTTTGTCTGGTTGAGAACGTGATAGATCATTTGCTCTCTCTGTCTCTCTCTCTTTCCTCTCCATTTTTCAGGAGTTGAGTTGCTGATGATATTTCCGCAGATCTGCTTAACTCCGTGTTTACCTTGCTACAGTTATAAAGTCACGCAGTTGCCCCTGTTATCCACTGCCACTTACTCAGTTTCTGGGTGACTCGTCTCGGATTAACTGAATATGGACGCAACGAGTGAATTAATCATGTCTCTATAATTGTATACTTGTACGTCAGGAACGAGGTGCAAGTGATGTGTCCAGCCAGACATGTGGTTCCGACTCGTCTCCTCATACTCGCATGGTACCTTACCCACCTCCCCTTAACTGTCTGTCGATCTCTCCGCAACAATAATCTTCACTTGCCCAGTATTTGGGCCCGTTTTACGGGATACGGAGTCAGCACAAGGCTTATGAAGCATGCAAGACTAACTCTTACAAGTGGATAATTCAATTGTCTTCAAATTCACTGTTTGTTCACTGGGTATTTCGCTGACTCGGAGTGCAGATACCCCTGATGCAAATCTCCACCACCAACCTTCTAGTCGCCTTCGGTGCAGATGCTGACATAAAGTCCCCCCTCTGTGACTATTGGTGTCCGTTCCAGAGTTTCAGGTCGCCACATGGCATGATCTTTACAAGGCATTTTATGCTCGGTAACTCTATTAATATTGGCCCACAGTACGGAGTAGTACTTGTAGAGTCAGTGTGAATCCTGGAGTACGACATCCTGGAGAGTACCCAGGGGAAGCAGCGCTTGCATCCGAACCATGAAAGGACATGCTCGACAGCCTCACAGGCGGATGTTGACAACTGAGTGGACCCGACCAACTGGTAGTCTTTCCGTCTTGTTCAAGGTCAACAATGAGTCGATCGCTAAGTTATATTTGACCATGGTGGGCACATCGCAAGCACAAATAGACCATTTGCCCCAGCCACCATTGGCTTCGGGTTGCTTATTGGTATAAAAAAAATACAACAATAGATTCCAGCAACTTTTTTAACTTCGTCACGCTACAATGACTCCCACGATGGATCTACCCCGATCGGCCCTCTCCAACGAGTGGACTCTAGGTTCGTGAGGCATCAGAACATCCCAGGCTGTGCGACATGTACTCCAATATATAATACAAGTCAACGTCGCGTTCGCAGAACCATTCTAGCCATGGTACCATTATCTATTTGCAGCAATATTGGGGATAGTGTGTTCTCTGCCAACCATGGTATCTGGTAATAATCCGTAGATGGGGTCCAAATTCTATGTTCCATGGATTTGGAGCAATAGCTGAAGACTTTGATTTTGAGTTCGCAGCAGGAACAGGAAGGTGCCTATTTTGTATCGGGCTCTAATTGGCCGCGCAGAGTATCTGTACTGCAATACGCGCAGTGCTACAGAGTACGAGTACAGTAGAGCTCTGTGGAGAACACTGGGTATCCAGTAACTCCATCAAGGGAGTTATACTCCGGCATCGCAGCATGGTGGCCACATGCTTCGTGGAGATTCTGAATCCTACAGCATACTACATAATAAAGAAGACAAAGCAACTGGAACCTCAGCCATCGTAGCCATGGAAGCAGTAAAGAAAATGTACTAAAAAGGAATGCTCCGAGTAATCCACGGAACCGAGGTCGACCCAAAGGGACGAAAGAAAAGAGAAAAAAAGATCGGACGATCGACCGCCGATGCTCCGATTCCCCTTGGGCCCCAGACCAGATCTGGCCGGACTCATTTCCTTTTCATCACAAGCCTCATTGACTCAATTGAGCCGAAACTGGGCCATTTTATCATTAACAAAATTATTCAGTTCATAACGGCGTATCTATATAATAATCACCATGCACCACGAAATGTCCCACATGGGCCCTCGGGGTATGTTCATGCCTATTGTTCTGCCATCGCGCGTTCTCGTCTCATCGCTAACACTGCCCAACGCTGTGCAGCCTTTAACCATGACCAAAGCAACGACGCAGAAGCCGAATACGACCGTCTCCGCGACTTAGCCAGACAAGAAGCCTCCAAGCGCGGTTCATGCTTTCAACGGGTGCGCCTTCTTTCTGACAAAGCCTAGTCTGGTATCAGTCAATATTGATTTAAGGATGATCTAGTCCCAAGAAGCCTACACCAGCGGCGATGGCGCTGCGGCCAAGGAGCTCTCAGAACAAGGCAAAGCGCACGGGCGCAAGATGGAAGAATACAACAAACAAGCGTCCGAGTTTATTTTCCGTGAGAACAACGCGAATGGCCGTGTCGCGGCTGACACTATCGATCTGCATGGCCAGTTTGTTGAGGAGGCGGAGGATATTCTAGAGGAGCGGATTAAGTACGCTACACAACATGGGCAGAACCATCTCCATGTGTATGTTCCGTCCCTTCTATCAAACTTCCCTTTCCCCGGTTTGGGCTGCTGCGACAAAAGAAAGTAGCTAATGCGGACTGATAAAACAGCATCGTCGGCAAAGGAAACCACTCCGCGAATCATGTCCAGAAAATCAAGCCCCGTGTCGAAAAGGTCTGTCGCGAGATGGGCCTGCAGTACGCCACTGAGGAAAACGCCGGTCGTATCTACGTTAATCTGACTGGTGGTGCGGCCGATCTGGGCGCCGTTTCTTCGCCTTACGACTCCCACCAGTACCCCAGCCAGCAGTATCACCAGCAGCCACAGCAGCAGCAGCAGCAGCATGGTGGGCAGAATCAGCAGCAGGACCAGATCGAGCAGGTGGTCAATGCCATCCTGCCGCGTGTGCTGCGCAAGTTGGAGAAGGCTTGCTGTGTGGTTATGTAAAGCCATGTAACAACATGTCATCCTTTTGCTATGGTTTGCCATGTTATTGTTCTATATTGGTATCTTGGATACGATTAATGCTTTTTGGTATGATGAGGTTTTCATCTCATGATTGGATCGGTTGGATCGGTATACCCCGGGCTTTCTGTTATCTGCCCAATTTATTATCTATATACCTGCGGGAATGATTTCTGTTTACAATGATTTAGACAGTATATATAAAAGTCTCATTTCCCATGTTCTCAATGCGCTTTCAGAATACAGTTTCGGCTTATATCAAGGGTATATGTAACGGTAACCAAAGGCAAAACATAGTCCAAGCACGCCCGAAAACAAAAGCAACCAAAGAATCACCGAGCCTCGTTCAACGTGGTCTCCGTGATCTTATCCAGAATGGCTCGCACCATTGCCCCATCGCCTTGTGCATCACCACTGGAGTCGATCTCATCGATCAAGGTTAACGCCCGATCACGCAGATCCCGAACCACCTGCCGCGTATATGCAAAACTCCCCGTACTCTCCATGTAACTTGTGGCGTACAGCTTCACCTCCTCATCCTTAGTTTTTTGCTTGAGGATACTGATGAGCTGGTGATTCCCTGGATCTGACTGAATACTATGAATAATAGGGAATGAGAACTTCCCCTCTGTCAAATCCTCGCAAAGACCCTTATTCCTTGTATATGTTGTATTCGAGAGATTCAGATAATCATCACAAATCTGAAATATCAGCCCCATCACATTCACCAGGCTCACACAATCTTTCCCTGTGTTGCTCTGAGCTTGCATCAATTTCACTGCGAGCCTGAAAAGTCCGCCGGTTTTGTTCCCAACCATCTCCAAGTATTCGTCTTCGCTGGGGCAGGTGAGGGTTTCGCGCCAGAAGAGGTCCATCCCTTGGCCGCGATGGAGATTTAGGAGTTCTTGGGTGTAGATATCAATAGCGATGGGACTGTTGAGCTTCTGGGCTTCTTGGAGGGCGAGGAAGTAGACGTAGTTGGCAGAGTTGATGGTTTGCGCAGTGCCAAAGATGTTATGCGCTACAGGGATTCCGCGTCGGAGGATGGAGTTGTCTTCGACGTCATCAATCCTACATAGCAGATCCATTAGTCTCAATACCAGAATAGAAAGAAACTTGGTGTTAGCGTAGGTAAGGTTCAATGAAGGCAAACCTACAGCAAAGAAGCTGTATGGAGCATCGCCACCACCTTGTTGATGATGGTCAGACTTTCCGGAGGGACCTTCAGCCATGCGTTGAAGGCATGGATGAGCTGTCGCCTGATATCCTTCCCCGGATGTTGCTGCATATAATCGTATGGTCCTATTAAAATCCGCTCATTTTCCTCTGACCACTGCCCATCTTTGTGCTTCGTGCCGTCCAAGCTCGATCGATTCCGCTTGTGTCTGCCTGCGCCATCTGGAACAGAGGTATCTGTGGTCTGCAGAGGCCGTCCATTTAATTTTGCTGGTCTAAAGTCCATATCATAATCCTTAGCGTTTGGTATCATCATGTTTGCTGCGCGATCTGTGATCGAAACGTCTTGTTTGTTAGATCGCATGTGTTGGCGGAACTGCCACCGATGACGACAAAATGCACGGGGCGGTCAGCGAATCTGTGTTAGAGCAACGTTCCGGCGCTGTATTTGATATTTTAAGTCTTGTTGTTTTTTAATGTTCTATCAGAAAACGAGATACGGGATGCGCAGGAGAAAAGAAAATGTCTTGGATCTGAATGGAGGGGCAGAGATTGGATATCACATGCACCCCGCATATGCGCTGCGCAATGCAATGCCATTATTTCTCCCTCTCGTGACATCCCAAGACAGTTCCTAATACTCCGTAGCTGTTATTATTATTTGACATAAAGCCATTAATAGCGCCGTTTTATGTCGATGAAACCGACTGCTGCAAGGATAGCGTAATTGTATGACTGAATATGGTCCGTGTGAGGACATTCCTCCTTGATAGACCGCAAGGTCAGCCACCAGCTGAAGAAAGACAAAAAGCGATTGCCAGCTGGCAAAGAATGGGCCCTGTTCATTAATGTGGCCCAATAAGCCCTCTCCATTCATATTTCGATCCATCAAGGACCCTTCAACTGGTCCAAACGGGAATCCATCGACAAACAGGGCGCTGGGTCACCCGGGGCAACGGCATTGAACAGGGAAGCTAAGATAAAAGAGGATCCATGATTGACGCTCCTCCCGGGAAACGAATCAAGGCATTGGAGAATTATTATCGGAGGTGAGCGCAAAAAAGAAGATTATCTTTTAAGCGGGAATGAAAAACTGGGGACGCGGTGAGCATCGACTATCCGAACCAGATCTTATTTATTTTTGTATAGTTCCCGCTCATCCACTACGATCACTGCTACTATTCCTCTCTACTTATATCTTCTTTTTATCGGGTCGTGCGCCTTATTCTTTGCTTTATTTTACTTCCTTATAGTTTCCTTAGCTTCATCTTCTATCCGGTTCCCGTCTAGTGTTAGCCTGAAACCTCATGGAGACGTTGTTGGCCCATTCGTTCGACTATCTCTCTTCATATGAGCCCAGCAAAGTGCGTAAAGGTCTGCGTCAGGTTGAAGGTCTTCTTGCACAGATATGTCTTTCCAAAGCGAAACAGTCGCCAGTTGCGCGAAAAAGGTCAACGATGGGAATGGGTTCGCCCCAGCCGGCTGCTAGACCGTTATCAGAGATCAAAGACGACCCTGCGTTTCGGGAGTTTTTCAAACTACAAGAAGGGTTTCAGTGGAACGGTAAGCTTTCTCGCGCAGTCTTCTCTATATCTCAGATAGATTAAAGTTGACAAACCTAGTGGCGATGCGACTGGTCACATGTCTAGAACATCTGCTGGGCCGCGGGAGCAATGGCACCAACGACCTGCTCATACTCGCAACCCTCGACCTGATCCAAGGCGCTCTTCTTCTGCATCCGCCATCGCGCACCCTCTTCGCTCGTGAGATATACATGAACCTACTCCTGGACCTCCTCGATCCGATCAATTGCCCCGCAATCCAATCTACAACTCTCCTCACCCTCGTGACGGCCTTGCTAGACAACCCGGCCAACACACGCACCTTCGAACAGCTTGATGGTCTTCTTACAGTGACATCCCTGTTCAAGCAGCGCGCAACATCGCGAGAGGTCAAGCTGAAACTTGTCGAGTTCCTTTACTTCTACCTCATGCCCGAGACCTCCACCAATCTCCCCGCAGGCGCCAATGCGTCCAGCCCGGGGATGCAGCGCAGAGGTCCACATTTGCGGAGCCCCAAAGGAAGTCGTCACTCAGCGAACGGGAGCCGCGCCACGCGCACGACAGATGAGAAGCAAGCGCTGCTGGGGAGATATCTCAATAACGTGGCGGACTTGGTCGAGGATCTCAAGGAAACGGCACCCTTTGGAGCGACCGTCTACTGAGGCTGATTATGGGACAATATATGCTACGCACGATATTAATGGTCTCGTTTATGAGCTTTGCATTTGAGCGAGGGAGTGAGTGCATTTTTTGCTTGCGTTATTCGGATTATGCCTGTTGGGTCTGGTTGCACTTTACCTTTCTCTTTCATTTTCTTCTTACTTTCTTTTGGATTTCCCTATTCCCATTCTATTTGTCCCGTCAGGTACGGAATTTCGCGTCCTTTTTTTTATTGATCTGATGGTCCTTACTTGCCTGGTCGTTATGCTATGAAATCCCAATCGAGCTATGATTCTCATCTGCTTGATATTGTTTGCGCTGGAAGGACATGTCATTTATGGACGATATCATGTCCTGCTGAATCAGCCCTCCGCATCCTAGGATAAATGATGGTAACGGAAAACAGCACGAGAGCCAAACGAGGAGGACGATTTTAGTACTTTGATTGATTTTTATGATACATGAAATACACAAGACTCCACAAAGATTCGCGAATCCTTCTTCTCCTTAGTGACAAAACTGAATCGTAATTGTATGGTGTTGAATATTGTGTTGTAGATTGAGAAAAGAATCATATCAGGAAAAAGATATGTCTAAGAGTGGAAGTTAGTTTCACATGACATAGTATCACATAACGCTGGTAATATACATGAACCCTGAAAAAGCGAAGGCGCTTAGAAGTATTTTAACAACCGCTCCCGATGTTGCACCAAATTCTTATACTGCTTCAACAACTGTCCCAACCGGTTTTGTTTCCATCCCATTCCCTCATCCAAGACCAAATGCGTGTATGCAAAGACGCTAGCATCAAACAGGCCGGGCTTAGGACGGCCGAAGAAGTTCTGCTGATTCCCTAATAATGTCGACAGAGCCTCGAATGCGTTATCTGCCTCTGCTTCCAAATCACTAACGTCGATGTATTTGTAAGACTTGAGGAGCTCATCGCGCGCAGCTTGTCGTAGCTGGATGCTCAAAGCGGACCGAACCACCGAGCTGGTAGTGGCTGGTTCGACGTACAGTTTCCGTGCGACGGCATCAAAGTTCTCCGGATCTAGATACAAGGCGTAGAGCTAGGTGACAATGTGTTAGTCCGGGGAAGATATCCAAAAGTAATGGCCAAATCACATAAACGTACCCAAGCATTCCGTATCCGGTGATCCAGTAGCGATGCGTATACGTCAAATCGGACGTTGAGTTGCTGCTCCTCTTCGCAATGGACCTGCTCAATGGCCCATTTTTGTACTTTGCTGGCAGGGATCGGGACGTGTGTGTTCAATGGAAGGGCGGGAAGGACGAAAGGAAGGGCTCCCGTTGGGGATGCGTGGTTGTTTGAAGGGACGATCTCAAAGTCAATTCCGACAAATTTTAGATATGCCTGTAGCGATCATCGATTTACTCATTAGCTCTTCACGGTCTTTCCTATAGATAAACTGGCACCGCACTCACCTGCCACTTGAGACATTGCGGATTGAACGACGGTCTCCCACGACGGGCGCTCGTTGTGTCTGTGAATATGAACAACCGATTGCCCTGTGCGTTCGTCACCGTCCGTTCAGGAAGGTCATTCGGAGGATATGTGGTCAGAGGAAACCGGTCGAAAATGCGTTTTATCGGGGCAGGGACGGAGAAGAAATCGCGGGTGCGCGCAACGACATTGTCCGACATTGTGCCTTCCCGGGTCATATAGAGGGCAGTATATGAAGCTTCAACCTGTTCTCGACAGGGTCTCGAATGCCAAAATGTCTCTTCCGAGTCTAGCGGAAATGAAACCTACTGCGCAACATCATAGTCAGTTGGAAGTTAATTGATTACGGCCCGGTTCCGCGGCGACGATAATTCACCGCCTTCAGGAACCGGCAATTGCGAGATCCCGGCAGAAAAACCGCGACCCCGCGATTATTACTGAGTGAATCAGCATGCATACCACCACCACAGGGATTATTTATCCAATTCCCCTCTCTGGATGTTCGAACGTTGCTAGCGGGGTTTTCGGGTCTTCCCGTTGGCTCCTTTCATTGTGGTTCGCGTCATTCCTTTTTATCTTTACCCGACCTTTATTACTCCAGCGCTTCCGCCGCATTTATCAGATTTGGCTGGGATCCGCTATTTCTCGACTGACCTTCCGTCGCACCCCAGTAACACATCTTCCGGGGTTGTTTGGATCGAAGCATAATTTGTTTACGATTTCTCGGCTTATGGTCAATGACAATCAAGGAGCTCTAAATTAAGTAACTGGGTTTCTATGGTCGCAGATGTCATTCTAAAACCCTGTAAAGAACCGATCGCTCTCCCATCATGCCGCTCGACGAAGAGGGCGCAAAGTGGTCCTGGTATGAAACTTTCGTCTGATTTAAATGTCTACTGTTTATACTGATTTACTTCTGGTCTTCAGTGAGCCATGTATTCGGGGCCATCGATCGTCAAAATGCCAGCATTTCGATCGACTGATGATGAAAGTCCCGAAGGCTGGACGGCCGTTGGCCAAATGCCCGCATCCCAAAGGAACGTGCAGTTGTAAGAAGACGTACGCGGTGATGGTTCGCATTCCAAAAGGTTAGTCGCCCAGCTGGTATCTGTGTCATGTTCACCCGTACTTAATGTTCTCCTAGGATCAACGTGCATGTGTCGACCGTTATACGAGGTGCCCATCGAAGACGAAACCGAAAATGCCACTACCCGTTCGACGACAACGCCAGTTACGATCGCTCCGGCCATCACTCCGAGCTCGGTAGCGCCAACTCCCCCGCCCGCTATAGGAAAGGTTCAGAAAGTTGGAAGAAGGCAGAGCAATCTTCAGGCGGCCCCCGAAAATATTGCCAGAGCATTGGAATCCATTGCTAAAGCGGAAAACCAGCCTTCTGATAACGGTACATCCAACAATCTGCCTTCATACGCTTCGCAGAATCGAACCTTTCCGACCCCATATGGTCCTCTGGCTCAACAACAGCCGACTGTGATCCAGGACCAAGTTTATGACATTAGCGCACCCATGGCATCTGAGAGTAAAGGCTGTTGCTCGGACAAAGCGGCCACCAAACCAATCCAACCACCAGCTGAGCAGCCGCCTGAGCCGCCGGCTCAACAGGGTTCTTGTTGTGGAAAGCAGGGTTCGAAATCGGAACAACACGCCGCATCCGAAAATGGACCAGAAGCAAATGGCAGCAACAGTCATGCAACGGCAAACGATTCAATGGCAAATGAGTTACCTTACCCTCCGTTCCCTGCGTCAACTGTTCCGACTTGGCAAAATTTCCATGCTCCCGGTCACGGTAACTTGGTTCAATCGTTTCCGGTGCATCAACCACAAACTCAAACGCCCGTTTACTTTCCTCCATACGCAGCAGCGCCGGGCTTTCCCTATCAAAACGTACCACAGAGTGTCGGGTTCACACCGATGGCGATGTCAGCGTTCCCGTCGACCCAACCTCAGAACCTTTCATATATGTCACCCACTGCTGAGTGTTCGGAGCACGTATGTCACTGCGGTGATGGTTGCCAGTGCCTGGGGTGCGCCTCTCACCCATTTAACAATACGACGAGACAACATGTTCAAGAGATGGGTCTTATAGTAGGCCTTAATGGTGAAGAACAAAGCCAGAACTCTCCATATTCCACCAACACCGCTCCTACCCCGCTGGACTACTCTGTTACCGCCATGAACCACAACCTGGATACCGGTGTTCAATCCAACGCCATGAACCATTACTCGGGCCAGACTCATTCGCACCATATAGGCAACGGCTTCTCGCCTCGCCTCAGCTATGCATCAGATCAGTTCATGGAACCCTCCGAGTATTATACCCTGGAGTACCCTGTGGGATTGCCGAGTTCCTGCTCCGACGTGACTGGCAGTTGCCAATGCGGAAATGACTGCAGTTGCCTTGGTTGTCTTACGCACAGCGGTCACAACGGCTTTGCTTTCCAGTCGGTTTCAACAGAAAGTGTTAGCTTCCACGCCAGCCCATCGGCCCAGCAATCAAGTCCTAGATTGTCGAGAGATCCGTCCGTTCCTTCACCTAGTCTGTAATCAGCCTTTATTTGGCCTTACGACTTGATGGTGGTGCTTTCACTTTAAACCAATTTCCTGTTCGCATTAATGATTATCATGATACCCCCGCAATAGATACCTGAAGCCGAGGTTATTGGGTACGTTTTCTTTACTTCTGTCTTTTCATTGTCTCGTGTCCCTTTCGGTGCTTGGGCTCCTGGAAAATGGAACGTCTATGGCCGTTGATTCTCCCCTCTGTTGTTTGAGTCTGCTTTTTATCTTATATATCTTGCTTGCATGGATTTACCATTTTCAAAGAATTCCTCATCAAGTATTATAGTCAGAATTTTGGGCTCCTTGGGAGAATTTTTTGGATAAAATCAGTTAGCATAAATACTTGAATATACATTAAGCTTTCATTCATTAAGCTGGTTGAAAGATGCATCGTTCACCATCATTAAATGGGATTGGATTCAAAAACAAACATTAGTGTTTCATTGAAGATAATGGTTCTATCATTGGATATTACTTTTGATTGAGAGCAGAGATAGGAAGAAAAGAGTAAATTGTCGCCACGAATTGCATGCTAAAGCCAGGCTCATACAGAATCAAAAAAGCAAAGAGACTGAATTTTGCCAGTCTCCATCTAAGTTGTTCGCAGCTGTACAGATATCGTACATAGAAATTTTGACCATCTACCGACGCAGCGCATCTCTCAGAGGGGAGTCACCCCGGCGGAAGGAAGCTACATTATCACATATGTTAGTCACATGCCTCTCTGAACATGACCATACCAAACTGGTCCGTAAAGAACTCCGGAGATCGTTGACATACAGTCTGCCTCTTCCCACGCACGTCCGGCTCCAAAACCAAGACCAACCCACGCGGGCCACGCTCTGCGCTTGAACAGGAGAACCGAGAAGACAACACCGAATGACAGACCGAGCGAAGAGCGGATAAGCATCGAGGAGATGGCGCGATCCCACTATACACAGAAAAGAGTCGTATTAGTTGACTGCTTGGGGGAGGGCACGTGTGTGTAGGGTTCAATTGGGCATTGCGGATTCCTCTTCCGCCCGTCTAATGCCTATCGAGATATATGTCCCGGATGTGCCATCGTATTGCAAGAGATATCTAGCACAATATGACGCCGTACCTTCTCGTTCAACAACGCCTCGCTGACGGGCTTGGTCGATCTCTGGACCGGCACAACCGGCTTGGATTCGTTGGAGTCGGCCATTGCGACAGTAATTCTAGGTGAGCGATATCTTTGTTAGTCTTTGTATCGAGTCAATCGAGTATGAATTCACTTACTATCTGCAGTGAACAAGAAAATACGGCAGGGTTTTGGTGATGGCGGAGTAGGAATAGGTCGGGTGCGATGTCCGTCTCGGGCAGAGCTTCTGCCGGGCAAAGGCGGTCGGAAAAACTAGGCGTTTTGGGCGGCGGGCGTTTCTGTCATCGTTCGGGCTTCTTTTTTTTTCTTCGGTACTCCTGCTGTTTCTTGCTATATACATACTGCACTCAGACGATATAAAATAAGACGAGTTGGTTGCTGATGTGCAAGGATATTGAAATATCCGGGAGCCTACTTTAAACCGACTCGTCTGGTTTTTCTTTCGCGATGCCGTCGTTTGCGGAGGTGAGTTTGACTTTCCTACCAGAGATCCACGTTCCTGTGATCTGAGACGAGAGGAATGTGGCTAATGGCTGTGCTTATTCCCAGCATCCGCGCTCGTCGCAAGAAGCCCTGCTGCGACTAGAAAAGGGCACCGCCTCCCCGACTAGCCAACTCAACGAGGCAACCCAGATCATCGGTCTTGATCTGGCTTTATGCGCCAGTCACCCGGAGATCAACAGAGCCGCACAAATTCGGCACAATGCGGCCCCGAAGGAAGAGTGGGTTCTTCGATGGCTTTTAAAGAAGTTGAGGACAGGGAGGAACTATCGTGTTGAGTCGGCTTCGTTCTTACTTTTACGTCAACTCGTGGATCTTATCCCCCCGAAAACCTTGGCAACGACGTTGAAGGACCAGAAATTCCTCGTTATTTTGAACGATACGATTTCCGATTTGGAGGAATATATTTTCGCTAGTGTTGAGAATGGTACAGCAGAGTTCTTGTGCTCGGAATCGGAGTCCAGCCAGACGGTGGGGGATGTGCCGGAGCAGAGGTCGAAGCGCGATAAGAAGGGAACAAAGAGGAAGAGGGCCGGTGAAGATGGTGATGGAGGACAAGGGAATGCGATGGATATCGATGAACCGCCGCAGTCGCCAGCTTCGTGTTTCCTGACTTTCATCCGCCTACTGGACTGCCTTTACAGCATCGTGACGCTTGCGAACCGCACGCTTGTCCTTGATGAAGTAGCCAGCTCTCACTTGAAACATGCGCTTAGGGGTGAACCAGAGTCAGTTGCTACGTTGTTGGCAAAGTCGTTCAGATTGGCTGCTCTCGCTACTACACAATTTTTACACGGACGAAAGACGACCGATCTCCAGCACTTGCTCTACGTTCTTCCCGCAATTTTGGAGCTGTGGGAAATGAGGTCATTCCGCCGAGACGATTCTGAGAACAATCCTAGCAACAATTGTTTTGCGAAGCATAGTTTTCAACATGCGATGCGACTTCAGCATTGTGTCCGTTCCGCTCAACTCGACACTGACGAGAGAGCGCAGGTGCTGCAAGGAGTTGAGCGCCTCATTGCACGTCACGTGGTGCTTCCCGCACGTGAAGGCTTCTTCAAGAGAGGAGGCTCAGGGATTAACTATTCTGCAGACGATCCGGACTGGACTCCTGTCAAGCCAATCACCGATACATTGAGGCCGATTCTTTGCGACGCAACTTCCGCCACAGAGAAGACTGTGGACAGAGTTGATGGCATGAAGAAGAAAGGTCTCTGGAAGACGGCCGAGCTCTTGCCCAATTTCTTTGAAATTGCGTCGCGTTCTGTTCCTCGGGACACCTTCCGGCTCCAGACACATGAAGCTCCTTGGCTGGAGACCTTGTTTGTCGCTGTAGCTGAGCTTGCATTCTCCATTGCGAAAGAGGAGAGCCCACTTACGTACTCTTCCGACTTTGTCCTGCTTCTCGAACGACTATTCCGTGTAGTTCTTGATCGGAAAATCCAATTGTCTCTCCACACCCTGCTCACCCATGCTGCGTACACCGGCCTCCTGAAGAACGAGCTAACAGAGGTCCACTGGAACCTGACAGCGTTGCTCATTGAATTGGGCGTCGACATTTTCTTGCCGAACTCAGGCCTTCCGGATGCTATCAATTTATTGAATGCTCTACTTCATAAGATCTTGCTTCATTGGCAGAGCGACCTATCCCACCTGGATCCCAATTATGAACTGATCAAGAGTGGAATTGTGATTCCTTTGCTGCAAGGTTTTACAGCTGCGAGAGATTTGCCCACGTTCATGCAGCTCTGGTACGAGCAGCTGATCGCCGTGGAGGAGGCACGTTCCCGAAACACTAGCTTGAGCTCTTTCACTGTGTGGGAAGACGATGACCTGTGCAACGTTTATAGTGAAGTGATGCGGAATCCTCTTACCAATGCGCACTTCCAAGCGCAATTGCGAGCAGCTTCAGTTGAGATCCAGCACGAAGATGGCCGGGTTTCCGACTCCGCCGGGTCCTATGCGCAGTTCGTGATATTGGAAGCAGGGATGAGAAAGCGCAATTTGAAATTTGAAGATGCCAACGAACCTTTGCAAAATATCCTCGGAATCGCAACATCGACTTTATCCTCCAAGCAAACGCTGCATTGGAGGTGGCGCCTGTGGAGATTTGCTCGGGACCTGTTGGAGAACAATTTGCAGTCAACTGATAACCCCTTTGGTCATGCTGTGATGAAACTGACTGATGTTTCTGCAAAGACCATTCAGCGGCACCGCAAAGACCAAATGAAGAAGCCTCGTGCCGCATTGGAATCTTTCGAAGCCTATCGATTCTCTCTCCTAGCTATTAAGGAGTCTATCGATTCAGCTGGCTTGGACAAATTCAGCGCACTCACTCGCGAAATCGCAGACTTCTTCAAGGTCATTACCAAGGAGGATGCAGTGGCATCCATGGCCTCACCATGGAATGGCCGCGCTGAAACTCTCGAACTCCAAGTCTCACTTGCTTTAGGATATTTTCTGGCGCTCGTGAGAAGCCCCAGTGTTTGGAGTTTGGTCAAATACGATATTAGGCGTTCTTTGTTTGAACGCATACTGTCTTTGGCTGCTTCGCAGTATCACGCTTCCTCAACCGGTTTGGAAAGAGCTCCCTTCCATGCAAGATTCCTCCAAGCTTGGGCCAGTGTGGTGTGTCATGAATACCTCCTTAACGCACCAGCTATCACCAGTGACTTGATTTTCGTGCTTTCGGAGCGCATAAAGAGTGATGTTTCCAACCGCAAGCTTTACGTTGAGAGTCTGCAGAGAATCCCCGCATCATTGGTTACTCGCCGCCAGAGAGCGGTCCTTTTGGACTTGCTGGAAGAAGTCATTCGCCAGGAGGATAACCCGCTAGAAATTACTGTCGGTATGTTGTCACTGATGGCTAAGTTGGCTGACATGCCCAAATCCGGAGCGGCTTTGACCAGTGACTGGGAACCCACATGGAACGCTGCCAAATCGGTTACTCTACAGGGTACCGAAGTCGATCTCCAGATCATGAAAGCCTTCCGGCACTTGCACAAGGCGGTTATCGCCAAGTTGCTTGTACTCTCGGACGAGGAGCGAAGCAAGTTGTTTAAAAAGATGTACCGCAAAGTCACTTCCAAGGCGTCTAAATTGAAATCCATCGACCGCAATTCCATGGACTGCTTCTTTTTACGGATTTCACTGTCACAGCTGTGGGTCCACCGTCACCAACTGTCAGGTGTTTTAGACGAGATGGAGCTTGCAGCCTCTCGCCAAAAGGTGTTCGATCTGATTGTAGCGGAAGTGAAGTCTGTTAAGGACCAATGCAAGAAGCAGAAGTTGGAAGACACGATCACCCTGATCAAGGTTCTTGATGCGCTGGAAGACTTTGAAGACCTGGCTACCGACAATGTCGAGGTAGACAAATTCTTGTCAAAGATCGAGAGCTACGTTGAGAAGTCGGTCGACTCCGAGTCTCCCTTGAAAAGGCTAATCCGACGTCGGGTGCTTGTTGGACGGGGAGGAGTGGACAAAGATATCACCTTACCTGTCATGCAGGTCGCTGAGACTCTTCCTCTGCAACAGTTGTATGGCGAACAGCAGCAACTATTCATCCGCGCTACGTTAGAACGGTTCCGATCCATGTCCGTGGATGATTTGACTGGTGTCGTTCAGCAAATTCGGGTAATTGGGTTTGAAGGGGATAACGCCGCCTACCGTTTGCTTGTCGCCAGTTTGGCAGTTGCCTCATTGCCAGCTGTTGAGGACAAGGAAAGCGCTGCAGCAAAGGAACTGTCGTCACTGTGCACTGCAGTTACAGAGTCCATGCCTCGTAGCCAGAGCATCGAGCATTTCACATTCGCTACAGAATGCTTGGACATGCTCCTCCGTACGCATACACGATGCATCGCGCAGTGGAACATTGACAACGTCCTGGCTGCGATTGCGGTCGCTGCCTCGAAAGCAGGACCCCGGATCAACACAGATTATGCCGCCCCGATTTACGTCCGTCTTTGTCGGTTAATGGGTGTCCTTCTGGGCTTGCACCGCCAGAAGCTTGGAGGTCGTTTCCACCTGATACTTCCGGCCATGCAACGGTTGCTGAACTGCCTATTTGCGCGATCTCGGAAACGGACTCGATCCATACGGTCGGAGAAGGGATCGACAGAGCAGCCGCTCTGGCTCGCACCGCTGCAGGCATCGCATGCCGTGCACTTTACCCGCCTACTCACCTCCCTCTGCGACCCCACTGTGTCAGCTGTATCGCGACCCACTCAGTCCGGTCCCGGAGGACAAGAAGGCTTGACGGATCAGACCAAGAAAGCCAAGCGGATAGCGGGTCAGTACCTTCAGTACTTGATTATGGAGTACGCGCAGAGCTCTCTTCGCGGTTCTATGACTCCTGAAGTGAAAGCGGCGATTCTTCCGGGATTGTACACGGCGCTGGATGTGATGTCACGAGAGACGATGCGGGCACTGAATGCTAGTTTGGACGCATCTGGACGGTCAGTGTTCAAGGCCTTGTACGATGACTACATGAAGTTTGGAAAGTGGAACAAGGGGTAATACTGTATGCGTACTACTTCCGGAAGACTGTATATTTTTGCATGAGATACCATTAATGCATTAGAATAGAGAATCAAGTAGTATTATTAATGATTCCTAACGCATAGGCCCGGACACTATTATTACGCCGAAACATCCCACCCATACAGGATTCATCTATATCCAAGGCCGATCTTAAGTGGGACAGGACTTCAGGTCTTTGTGATCAACGCTATCCCGATTGCGTCCATTGGTCAACTCCAAGATGACTCCAATCGCGGGTCGGTGAATATTAATCGTGCGCACACGAGTATCTTCGCTGCTCTGGATCCTGCAAGACTATGTAGCTGGTTATTTTTTGCAGAATTGCGCGGGCTACGTACGGCGCAGGAATCAAGGGATTTAAGTAGCGCAATGGATGACGCTTTACTGAGATTCAGCATCCCCCCTCTTTCTCATCTTTTCAGAAACGGAGAGCAGAAATAAAACCAGTTAAACTCCAATATTCGCTCGCGATGTTTTCGATCCTAATAGCCACGCTTATTGCGCTCTGTTGCTGGTACTTCCTGAGCCCGAAACGACGCCTCCCACCTGGTCCCAACTTCATCTCAGGTCTCATCGCAGGAAACAACGACTTTAAATCTTTCCAAAAATGGACCCAACAATACGGCCCGATCATCAGTGCAAAGATCGGCACCCGAACCTACATCATCCTAGGCACGCGACAAGCAGCGCAAGATCTACTTGAGAAACGCGGCAATATATACAGCGATCGTCCGCCATCGGTGCTGCTGGACAACTATTTGTCTAAGCAAATGGGTGCGGCGTTTATGCCGTATAGTCGTAAATGGAGGCTTAATCGCAGGTTGCACTCGTCGCTGCTGAGCTCGAGGGCGGCGGATTCGTATCGGTATTTGCAGGATATTCAGAGTAGGATGCTGCTGCATGGGTTTTTGGAGAGTAATGAACTTGAGAAGTTTCACCAGTACACTTCCGAAGTTATGTTTACGCTTGTCTATGGGAAGGGGCAGGGGAGAGATGATGATGATCATCGACGGCTGGAGCATATTAACGAGATGGTTGCTTTTGTGCTGCAGGGAGCGTCGCTTGGGACGGCGTTGCTGGAACGGTTCCCTGTGCTAGACCGTCTTCCGCATATCTTCATGAAATGGAGAAAGAAGGCGGAGCAGGTGCATGAGAAGACTACAAGAGTGTATACTGAGTGCTGCAACACAGCTCTTGGGGTGGACTGCTGGAACTGGTGTCATGAGGCTGTGCAGAAGAAGGACGTTGTCAATGAGTTGCCCTGGGATCATCTATGTTACGCGCTTGGGGATCTCTACGTGGCGGGAGTTCATACCAGCAAGATGGTTATGGAGATCTTCGTTTTGGCTTCTATCCTCTATCCGGACGCTGTGAAAAAGGCGCACGAGGAGCTTGACTCGGTTATTGGCCCTGAGCGTCTGCCCACGTTCGAAGATATGGAGCGTCTCCCATACGTCAATGCCTTCATTCTGGAGCTGCTTCGATGGAAGCCCATCTCCCCCATCGCCGTCCCTCATGCTGTCACCCAGGACGATGAATACATGGGCTACTTCATCCCAAAGGGTGCAACCGTCGTTGCCAACCAATACACAATTAACATGGACAAAAGCGTCTTCGAGAATCCGACAGCCTTCAAGCCTGAACGGCATGCTGGCAATCCAGATCCCCCTATTTCAGCATTTGGCTTTGGTCGCAGACGGTGTCCAGGCGAGAAGACAGCACGGTCGACCTTGTTTATTGTCATTTCTCGTGTGCTGTGGGGATACGATATCACTTGTGCTGAGGGTGCTGAACAACCAACTGAAGAGTCGAACGCGGGTTCTGTGAAGGCTGACTTCCGCGTGAGGAGTCTTGAGCATAAGAGGGTCATTGAACGAGAGTTTGAGTCGGCTGATAAGGACGAAAAGAGGGTTCTGGGAAGCATTCGGGAGAGTATGCGGGCTAAGATATAGGATCGTGCTTTACGGTATTCTACACTAGGTTCTGTATATGTTAATGAGATTAGCAGCTAAAGAGTTTACCGAATATGAGAAGATAAAATCCAACAAGTTCCATTCATTCCATTTCAATATCTCAAAGTATTACCCCAGTATCCGTATTCTCTGCCTCTCACTTTCACAACCAGAAAATCAAACCAAACTAACCCAACAAGACAGAGATACACCCAGCAACAATCAGGAAGAAAGCAGTAAACAGATGCTTCTTTAGCATTCGCAGTGTAGTCCACGCTTAATAGTTGTTGGTCGGGCAGATGCCGTTACCAGTGATGAACCGGTATGATCCACCCTGGACGCCCTCAAGAGAAAAGCAGCCACTGGCCGCATCGAGGTTAGGGTGACAGCTGCTCTGGCAGCCGCACTGGTCATCGGGGGACGTAATCAAATTAAAGGTGTTCCAGATCGGGTCACCATGGAATTTGATGGCTTTTCTGTCGGTTTGACGCAAACAGCCCGGGTTCGTCAACGAGACCGCAACGCCGCAGCTGGTGTAATCGGTGTTGTCACAAAAGGAAGCCCAGTCCTCCGTGTCGCCATTGTTGTCGAGGGCGCCCACGGGGGCATTGAAGGCGTCGACGCCGACGACTTCGTTCGTAGAGATGGTTGGGGCGGCGCAGATAAGGTTGGCTGCGGCCGCGAGGAGGACGATAGTCTTGCTGGTGAAGACCATCTGGATGAGGTGTCTTTCTTAGTATTTATATGCTATCAAAGAGGGTAAACGATGGGGGTGACGATTAAACTTATCTTGAAGTGGTCTTGTTCACTTTATTCTGAAATAGTAAAGAAGAGAGAGAGGTATGATGAAGAGAAGATAGACGAAGAGAGGAAATGAGGGCCTTTATATAGACCAATTGGAGAGCTCTCATCACTCCCAGCCCCATGGAGCTGTTTGTAAACAAAGCAGCTTAAAATGAGTGTTCCTTTGAAGTGAGCCACCAAGCAGTTAATGCTTGTTTCTACAACTCTGGAAGAAAATGCCTTTGCGTTTGTAAGCCATCCCCTATTAGACTTGAAAATAATTTGCTGACTAGGTGTAGCTCTAGTGGCCTAGTTGGCAAACTGGTTAATTCGAGCCGCTGTAGGGATCTGTTGGGCCCTCCGGCAACTGGAAGTTTCCTTTGCCAACTCCTTGGGAATCGATTCAATTTTTGGGCTGTCGTTGGATATTACGAAGAGATAGCTCAACTTCATACGGAGCACGAGCAATATTAATGTGATGTTATTGGGTAGTGAAGACCGCCGCAATGAGAAAATTGGCCCTTGGTTGCTGTTGCGTACACATTGCATACTAGCGCCATGTCCAGAGAGTACAACCATGTCAAGCCTTGCACGAAAATTGAGGGCTTCCAGATCATGCCCAAAATGGCCGTCATATTATTCTTTCTCTCCTGCACTTACACCCGGGTTCTAGTGAGTCTTACAAGGGCTAGAGAAGTAACGCTTTGATGCTTCAAAGATTAGGGTATAGTATCGTTTGGCTACTTTGAAATAGGGTAATACTACTGGTATCTTCTGGATCACCAACATTCTTTTATCATCACAGAGCAGCGATAAAAGTGGATCTAGAAACCAGATAGCAGCCACTCTCGAACGAACTATCTGGCCAACGCGAAGACAGAATTGCCACTACCCGCGGAAAGGCTTTCGTCAAGCTGCTTGAGAGAAGCCTTAACGAGATGTTAGTCATGTTCGCAGTTCTACCGAACATCAAAATACGGTTGATGAAGAATGCTCAATGGGAGGATACATCGCTGGAGACTAATCCAGATGCTTCTGTTGACAATATAGGAAGCAGGATGCCGGTCCCATGCCCGGATATCAGTACTGGCTACAACAGTGCGAGTTTCTCGGCCCTTGACACAGTCATTGAAAATCTCCTTGCATTCTCGTGTCCGGTCACTGCCAATTCAGATCTATTGTACGCCGTGTACACATTAGGAGCTAAGGAAATACTCCAAGCTGGCTTCTTTTCCCGCGCACAAAACATGCACAATAGGTGCTGCGATGTTACATGACCTGAGACCTTTGTCTGTGTCAGCACATAAAACGTATGCACCTATTCGATAGAAAAGCTTTGTTTCAACGATCTCTATCACCTCCGAGTCCGTTGAAAACACAGTTCAATCGTGCGAGTTTTCGGCTGACTGAACCTGTTCCATTCTCGATCAGCCTCGGCTTTAGGCAAGCGGGCTAGGCCTGATCAGCCAGAGCCTGCAAGAAAGAAGATCAAGGCTGTATCCGGAGATATACTGGGTTTGGGGGTTACGCTTATGTATTTGCAAAGGATTATCGTTGTCGTCAACATGCTAATTTAAGGATCGGCAAAGCTATGGTTCATTTTGGTTTTCTTGACGTTAACCTTGTACAAATACTTGATTATTGTGTCAGCTTGTTTTTGACATGATGATTGAAAGTTATCCTTTAGCGCATTTGATTTATTAGTCCATCCACTATCCTGCCCTGATTGGCTAGTGGCGATTACTCGATGAGATCGAGTCATGGTGCAGTTGCAGATTAGATAGCGGAGATAACGACCATGTGAGATAGCAAAAATCCGGGGACGAATCGAAAACAACGAAAACAACGCCCGACGAGGGCGATAAGACGTTCAAAATGGCAGACGGCGGTCGTGCGCTTGGCTGTAATGGGTTCGTGCTACGGAATGTCCTATCAAAGGAGGCTTGACGGAGGACAGATGACAGCTATGATGTCGTTCGGCAGGGATCGTTTATATCATGGGGAGTTCTCTCGTATATTGCTAATTCTAACTTTATATATACCATTTATTTTGTGTCGAGCTGGTACTCTCGTCATCATCTCTATTATTATTACTCATTATGTCCCGTTTAAAGGTCAAGCAGATTCTAAAGAAGCTTGAAGTCGCCAATGAGCCTGGGTTGAGCAATGGGCAGTTGATGCTAACGAATAATGACTTGCGGCCAGGTAAGTTCTTCTGCTGATATTCAATTAGATAAAAAGGCAAGAGGAGCTAAGGCTACACAGTCGACCCCGAACGACGTCAATGGAAATGGCTCAACTTCGTTGCATTTTGGGTGGCAGATTCATTAAACATTGTGCGTTCCTCCCCACATACAACTTTAGGAAAAGAGCTAACGGAGACTGGTTAATAGAATACATGGATGATCTCGTCGTCGATGATCCAAGATGGCTTGTCCTGGTGGCAGTCGTGGATATGTGTCTGGATGGGATATTTTATCGCAGCCTGCTTCGTCTATCTTACAGGTCGGATTGGAGCTGTATACCATATCTCGTTTCCCGTCACGGCTCGAGCGTCCTTTGGAATCTGGGGATCGTTCTGGCCGGTGCTTAACAGAGTGGTCATGGCTGTGATCTGGTTTGGTGTGCAATCATACATTGGAGGTTCGCTACTCCTGTTTCGAGTTCGAATACAAATGCTAATTTCGAATAGGCGAATGCATGACGTTGATGATCAGATCCATCTGGCCCAGCTACGCAAACCTGCCCAATACCCTCCCATCGAGCGCCGGCGTCGACACAATGAATTTTGTCAGTTTTTTCCTCTTCTGGCTCTGTTCGCTCCCCGCCCTCTGGTTCCCGATTCACAAGATTCGCCATCTATTCACCGTTAAAGCGTACTATTCGCCCGCTGCAGCCCTCGCCTTCTTTGCCTGGGCCATTGCCCGTGCCAAAGGCCTTGGGCCTATCGTGCACCAACCGAACACCGTTCACGGGAGTACGCTAGCTTGGGCAGTTGTGAAAGCGTTGATGAGCTGCTTGGGAAACTTTGCAGCCTTAATCATGAACAACCCTGATTTCTCGAGATTCGCGCGGAAACCGAAGGATGCTCTGTGGTCGCAGCTGCTTACCATTCCCTTGGGTTTTGCTATCACCTCGTTTATTGGAATTATCGTATCGTCATCCGCTTCTGTCATCTTTGGTCAGTCGGTTTGGAATCCGCTCGATCTGTTGGGAATGTTCTTGGATGGTGCTAGCTCTGCGGAGCGATTTGGGATCTTTGTTATTTCGACAGGGTTTGCTCTCGCTCAGTTGGGAACAAACATCGCTGCAAACTCGGTGTCCGCTGGTACGGACATGACTGCTTTGCTTCCACGATATCTCACGATCAGACGTGGTGCGTATATATGCGCAGCAGTCGGTCTGGCAATGTGTCCGGTATGCCTTCATCCTCTCCTATTGCTGCCACATGAGACTAACAAAATTTAGTGGAATCTCGTCTCCTCATCAAACCAATTTACCACCTACCTCTCCGCCTACTCCATTTTCCTCTCCTCCATCGCGGGCGTAATGCTCTGCGACTACTACATCATCCGCCGCGGCTACCTCAACATCCACGACCTGTACTCCGCTGAAAAAACTGGAACATACTACCACTTCTTCGGTTTCTCATGGCACGCCTATGCCTCCTACATTGCCGGTATCCTCATCAACATCGTCGGTTTCGCGGGAGAAGTTGGCCGCGATGTACCGATCGGCGCGCAATATATATACAACGTGAATTATCTTTCCGGGTTCATTGTCTCCGGCACTGTGTACTTTGTCTTGACGAAGGTCGCCCCTATTCCTGGGAAGAGTGAGAAGTGGTGCGAGGTGGATATTGACGAGGAAGTTACTTGGGGACAGGATGTTGTGGGTGATGATATTGAGGGGAGGACTTCGTTGGAGTCTGGACAGAAAAGTCCTAAGATTGACTCTAAAGCGTTACCATAAATTGGCTATGGTATTACACTGTATATTAGACTCTTTAATGATTAATGACTTCGAACTATCGCTGTCGGTATTTCCGGAATTCTCTCACAGTGACATGCCCACTACTACATACAACATCAAGCAACCAACAGACATCTAGCTCAGCGTTCAAGATGACAGGTTCATTTCTAGTATCTATCCTACAACAAGTCGCAAGAAGCATCTATATATCCGATGGAGATGGCAATTACCTAAGAGCTACGTGTATACCAAGTCCGGATGCCAGGACAGATAACCAGCCACCAAATATGAGTTGACACTTGAAATGTTGGGGGTGGTGCCAGAATGATCCTCCCCATATAACTACCACTTTATTTTACGACATGTGTTCACGTTTCTTGGTGTTCAAGAGCGCTGAGTTAGGATACCATCTGCATAGTCTTAAAAGACAATGGCTTCGGATAGCGCGTATCACGAGACAGTACTAATATGGCTCCTGGGAATCATGTCGTGTCAGGTAATGGTATGTGTCAGAACCAAAGTAGATGTCTGGGGCTAATGCTAATAGAAATGAGTATAGCAACTGAATTGATCGACATTAAAGTGAGGAGCGAAAAACCGGTACAAAGGATGTTTACCCCTCAGCACTCAACGTCGACTACGCGAGTATGTACATTTTCCAAGTCCCAGAAACTGGTCTATTCTCTAATTGATCGGTACCAAGCGCATTTCCGCAACAGTAATCGGAAACAGAGGCAGCTTTTGCATGGCTTGGTTTGATCTTTACACGTATCTACCCACTTTCATGTATAACGAGAAAGGCTTTCCCGGTTGGGTCACGGATACCATGGGCTCTAAGCACATTGAACTGAATGGTTTGTTTTCTGCTCAGAATGGCATCCTTCTCAAAGATTCTGTGCGTTCCTTTTTCGATGTGTCTAAGGTATCTGTGAATCCGGGTAAGTAACCCCCCCCCCCCTTGGTTCACATAATATCTTTGGTATGATCATAAATACACAGCACGGACATAAGATAGTTTGCTTTACTCAGGACCTCGAAGAAGTCGGTAGAAGAGTCCTCAGCTCGCAACGAGACTCGCCCAGAACCAAAACCCGACAGTCAGCGATAGTATTCTGTGATTTCATTTCCACCAGAGCATTCAGACGAATATTAAAGGTCTTGGGCAGAAAATATGGGATTTGAGCACCTCTGAGGATGATTCTTGATGGTACTCCTTGATGACCCGGACGCGGCTGAGATAATAGATGTTGACATTGCGTAATTGACTGGATCCTTATATTGAGGCTGATGGTGTGGACTAAACAGGATAGTGGGATAGTATGGCACACTGTTAGATGCCTCTACTGACTATAATAGGGTATGGTAACAAAGAAGAGCAACGTATTAATTCGTTGGATTTTCCGCTGTTCTAGAAATAAATTCTCATCCGTATCATATAATGAAAAACTCACCGAATAAAGTCCTCATGGGTGTCTTTCAAAATATTCTCGATATTCTCAGTAAAAACATTCAGGTGATTCTCATCACAAGGATCACCAGATATCGACTTATGATAAACCCTCGAGTCATTATTAACCTTGAGGAATTTAAAGCTGTGAAGTGTCAGTGCAAATCTCGTATATCACGCTATTCTGCTCTGCCCTATCTTTTAGATTCCTTGAATGATCGCCATAATGACAGTGTATGGTTAACAAGACCAGCTGCGAACGGGATATCATTCAGTATGTACCCTGTGAGCTAGAACATCCACTGTACTCTCCGTGAGCTGTCGTTTATCAGGCACATTTATAACACCAGTCTCTAACCGTCTTCTTTGGCGCGCTGTAAGAAAAGACGTGACAAAATCCATGAGAAGCCGAGTTTCTCCGTTGTATTGCACCTGCAGTCCTTTCCAGAGGACCCGTCAGAGCTTCACTGGGAATGGGTTATTCTGGATATTGCAGTCTTGGCCTGCGATGAATGGGAGTCAAGTAAGCCTTCTTGCCTGCTACCGCGTCGGCGCATTAAAAAAGAATAGCCTCGAGCCTCTTGAGGATAGTTGCCGACTGCGTCTTAGTGCTGCCATCTAGCTTGTCAAGCTTCAACGCTGCATTTGGCAAAGGTTAGCTCTGTCTTGAAATCAGAAGACGACAACTACCTAGTTCGTCCATATCCGTAAAATAAGGCGCCTCATCGGCCAACTTAAGAGACCGATGCCCACGATAATCTAGCTGGAAGATTCTTCGCACGTCTCGATCATAGAGGTGTCGATCCTCTGAAGTCTGTGGGAATAAAGAATTAGTACAGCGGTTAGGCTTGGGAGCTTCCGGATCCATGGCTAGCGTTAAGTTTAGTCAATTTTGGACCCCTTCTGATGCATTCTTGTTCAAGGTCGTTTCACTTAGAGTCTGTTTGAATATTAGGAGACACAATATTTTCGCGAAAATTTCTTATTAACTACATTGTCAACGACATTTGGGCGCAAGATGTATTGGAAGTAGGTAAGACTGAGATGGAAGGTGTTGTAGATTAGGCATATCAAGTGATAGGCAGCAAGTGTACACTATACTATGACATAAATGTGCTTACGAAGCAAATAAAATGACTCCAGCATATACCTTCTTCAATACTTAACACAGAGCAGAATAAAACAAGAATATTCCATTAGCAATCGACCATAATGGTGCCCGCGATATAGAAATGGTACAAGTACCTTGTACTCGTGTTAACAAATTTCCTCATTGGGACCCCGAAATCGCCCGGCATCATATACTTACCAATGTCTGGTCAATTACCGTGCTATGGTGTTTTTCGATGGATCAAAAACAATTGAGCCAACAAATAAACAATTTGAGTTATTCGGGGCCCTCCTATATAACCCCTCTTCATGAGTACAAATATCGGGGAGCTGAAAGTGGAAAACGCCATTCAGCCTCGACAGCTACTATAAAAACCCCTCCTTTCCCTAACGAACCGCAATGCCATTCTTCTTTTCTTCAACTCTCCGTCTCTCTCGCAGACTCCATTGTCAGCTGGCGAGTCACGATAGCAAATACACCATTTAAGCCACAAGATCCGCCTCATCTCCACTTTTCAGCTGATCGTCGCCAGGTTTCAGCTCTCATCTTTTCCACATCCGACGCCACGACATCATCACACATCTGCACCAAATCGAAAGAGAATGTCGTCCGGTGCTCTGCCTCAAACTCTCCGTTCCATCACGGCTACCAAAATCGGTGAGCTTTCCAAACAACGTGCTCTTTTCGACCAACGGAAAACCGAGATCGCCAATGCTGCTGCCGCCGCCCCAGACCTGCGAGCCAAGGCCCAGGTGCTGCTGGAAGGTGTTACCAAACTCAAGGGACACCCGAATGATGCGTTTGACAGAGAGCAACTGGATGCAGCGGAAACAGATCTCTCCAATCTGTTGATTGATGATGGTTCGGAGCGGGCTGCCCATATCAACATCCGCCGTTTTCTCTTGCAGGGACAGTATGATCCTTCTGTTTCCGACTGGGCGCTACAGGATTGGATTTCGGAGTTGGAGCAGGAGATCGAGCACTTGGTTCTGAAGCATCAACACGCTTCGTTCTATAGTGGCTTGGTTACGGAATGGTTGGGGAACCTAGACGAGATTACTTCGGAGGAGCCTGAGACTGGCAATTCTGGTCGGTCGGAAATGCATGAACAGCGTGCAACGTGGGAGAGCTACGTTTTCAGCAAAACGAATGTCGACGCGGACCGCATCCGCAGCTACCTAGACGATCTTTTCACCAAGACTCCTCTAACGCAGCAAGAGCTAAAAAAGCTGCGAGAGAATGTTAGCCGCTTTGGAACGGACCTCTCCGGACGGAAGAAGTGGTTCACCGTGGATGTACTCAAGACAGTTACTCGAGCGTTGTTGAAATCGGATCTCCTCACCAAGGACAAAACGACCATTCTAAAAGAGTTCATGCGCAATTCGGCAGTCACTCAAGAAGTTGTCGACGTGCTCAACATGCGCCTTGCGGCTCTGGACAGCTGGGATTGGCCCGCAGGCGAGGCTATCCCCTTGGAAATGCGCCGACAGCTCAACGGCAAGTACCGTGTGTACATGGACGAAGATCTGCTCGACAGTATTATGTTCCAATTCCTAGGGCTTGAGTGGTCTGTGAAATTCCGCAAGGTGTTCAACGCCTTCCGCGACAGTCAGGCTTGGTATACATTGCATGAGGATATTTCCGAGCGCGAGAAGAACCGTCGCCGGTATTATTCCATTGACCAAGCGAGAGGCTATAGCACCAACAATGTCAATGACCATAGACAAAAAACATACAAAAATCAGTATTTCATGACTCAACTGCCCACTTCGATGGAGTCAAGTGTTCCGGACTACGACGGTGAAGAGAGTGTTGATTCAGCTTGGGGAGAAACGCGAAACGAAAAGCAAAAGAATCCCCTAGAGACCAAGCACTCTCTACTTCACCTTCTGGTAACCGAATCGATTATCCAATCAACCCTTCATGGCCAGTTTACAGCCATCCGCTCCGACTTCAGGTACTTTGGACCGTCGCTTCCCCACGAGACGATCCTGACTGTCCTGTCTTACTTTGGGGTTCCCGATAACTGGATTCGCTTCTTCAAGATCTTCCTTGAGATGCCTATGAAGTTTGTCCAAGATGGACCCAACGCCACGACCAGAGTCCGACAGCGCGGTGTTCCATTGAGTCATGCACTTTCGGATTGTTTCGGGGAGGTTGTCTTGTTCTGCATGGATTATACCGTCAACAAGCATACTAATGGAGCTTTCCTGTATCGCCTACATGATGACTTTTGGTTCTGGGGGAATGAGGCTACCTGCGTCAAAGCTTGGAAGGCGATGTCGGACTTTGCCAGCACGGTGGGCCTGGAATTCAACGAGGAGAAGACAGGCACGGTACAAATTACGAATGACAACAGTCAAGCGCCGCCGGGGACTTTCAGCAAAGAGCAGAGATCTGCTGGTGCTGCTACAGCTCTGCCCGCCGGCGACATTCGCTGGGGCTTCCTCAAACTCGATGCGCAACAAGGCCGCTTCGTTATTGACCAGGAGCAAGTGGACAATCATATTGCAGAGCTGAAGCACCAGCTCTCGTCTTGCAAAAGCATCTTTTCCTGGGTGCAGGCGTGGAACAGCTACTTTGCGCGCTTCTTCCCCAACAACTTTGCCAAACCCGCCGTGTGCTTTGGGCGAGACCATATCGACATGGCTATTTCGACACTCGGTCGCATCGAACGCGCTGTCGTCGAATCCTTCACAGGCTCGCCTAGTGGCGTGACGGATTACCTTCGCAAAGTGATCGCAGACCGGTTCGGTGTCTACGAACTCCCGGAAGGATTCTTCTACTTCCCGGTTGAACTCGGGGGCTTGGAACTCGCCAATCCGTATATTCCACTTCTAGCCATGCGCGAGGACATCAATCAAACGCCCCAGGGCCGTCTCCAAAGAGTCTTTATCGAAGACGAAGCGGAATACAACGCGGCTAAGAAGAAGTTCGAGAAATCCGGCCCTAACACCTCTGTTGTGGGTGCTATCTACAATGACAGTGACGACGAGGAGGCGAGACTCCGGTCAACCTCATCGACCAACTTTCCCTCTCTGGATGAATACAGACGTCACCCCGAGACCTACAGCGCTCCTCTTCTCAATGCATATGAAGACCTCATTCGCATCCCTGAGGAAGCTAGCATCAAGCAATCTCCCAACTTCCGAGGCACGCAGACTTCTCTTCAGCAGAAATTGGTGGACGATGACAATGTGAAGATCTCTGGAGAGTGGGATGACATGTCAGCGTACTGGCGCTGGACGGCAGAGTTGTACCACCGTGAGATGGTCGCGAGATATGGTGGACTGGCGGCAGTGAACCGGGAGTTCATGCCCTTGGGTGTCGTCAAGACGTTGAAGGAGGGACGCATGAGGTGGGAGAATTAGATTGAGGCTACGGCTTTACTCCGTGAGGGGGCTTCACATTATTAGTTATGATAAAACACAAACTGCAGTGCAGTATGAAATGATGAATGGTATTTATACTTTCGATAATAGATGCAAATGTAAAACGGTCACTTGACTTGGTCACTGAGTAAACGCATACATAGGACCTAGATGTTCTGGGCCGCACGCGCGCAACACTGACAGGGCCGACGAGTACATCACCTTGAGAGGTCCGGGTAATCTTGTTAAACCCTGTCGTGCTGGGATAGAGCTTTGCAATTATTATTGCTCTTCAACGAGAAATGCCTAGTAGGTACGAGTCTACGTATAAATATTAAACCGACTATCTATATATGAGAATCTGTGATACTCGATCGTGGGGACTAGTGATTGAAGTTTCACGTGCAGATTTGAAGTAACGATTGATTTTTTGCCCCTCCAAGATGGTCTCGAAAAGCATCTCCTGGTCGAACTTCTGATCCTACTCGTCGATATCGGTCGTCTTACGGCGGGGGGCGTCATCGTCACCGGTGCTGGGAGTATTGCTCTTGTGGTGGGTGCATAATTCAAATCACCTTGTTCACCGTCTTCATCATGGCTCCAGTACACGAAAGCCCGCCGCCACAAGAGGCACCAGGACGCAAAGAGCACCATATACATCTACAGAACCTTGAATTGAAGGTTCGCGGTATCAAAAACAAAAACAATGAAATCTAGGGTCTAGAATCATGCCAGCAGCATTCCACGTAGCGGTACCAGTGTCCCTTGCTGAAACATCGACTGTCATGTATAATTATAGCGATGTTATGCATCAAACAGCCATACCGACCAGCCTTACAATTCCTTACAGTTCTCTCAATTAAACACAGCCAGCCACTTCAATCCTCAATTAGAATTCCGAGCCAGTGAAGTCAGCGAGACAGTAACAGTTTGATGGATTACCCGTAAATACCAGAAAAAGAACGGCACGGCCCAGTCAGTAACATTCATTGGAAGACGGCAGAGACAGCATCTTGGAATGTTCCAGAAGGATTTCGGAACTTCGAACACTGGGGGCAAGGAGTGAGAGCGATGCCTATACACATTATCCGCACTATGATATGCACTAATGACTGAATCATTCGTAGCATACTGACCCCAAGATAGTAATAATGGAACGGTCCAGTGAGGTGATAGGATGATGACTCGAAGCAGTTACGGAGCAAGGTAATATGTGATTTATGCGATGCGAGGATCGCCTGCAACGGTCTTATCAGATGAGCAGAATATCGGATGCGTCTATTGCAAAGATATTAGTTACGTAGGTATGTATCCTGTCTTGTACATATTTCGTATGAGGATATCTGCTGCGTACACAAGTTTCGAAGCGAAACGAGACGAAACACCTCGTAGCTTGCTTAAATAAGCAATGGTCGGTTAACTTATTCGCCCGGGAGTTCAATAGCTATGGTAATTATAGCCTCGGGTTAAGTTTCCAGCCGTCGTATTAAACAAAGCGGTCTACATGCTCATAAAGGTCACCAAATAAAAATCCAAAAGAAAGTGGATCATAATGGCGAAAGAAGCCCCAAGAAAGTAAAAGAGTTTCACCCCGTGCAGTGAGCAGGATGCAGTAACTTTTGAGTCAAGAAATCCTGCAACAGTCGTTTGGCGGATATCTCCGTGAAAAATTACCCAAACTGGAAAACAAATTTTTCTTTTTTAAAAAATCAAGATCACTTTTGCGGAGGATCGGTAGACAAGGAAGATGGAAAAATGAGAGAGCCACCGCACGGACAATTATCAACGCTGACCAAGGCTGAAGATACCGTGCCCTAAGCACGGATGCGGCGGAATATTTCTTATGACAAGCCACACGGATCCCTCGCTAGTGATAGCTAAGCTTGGGCATATTTCCGGGAATCAAAACTGGTTTTCTGGTACCACACAGTGCAAGCGAAGGTTTCTGGAAAGAGAAAAGCACGGGGTCCCGGGAACGGTCGTTGATTGGATCACTGGGGTCAATGCTATTTTTAGCCAGAGATTGGAGATCTGAGATGAAGTTCGGAGATCAAATTAACCAAGCTGTAACATCTGATAATACGTCTCATTTCGGTGCATTTCGGTGCATTTGATGCCATTGTTTCTAGCGAGTCAGACAAGTAATGCCGTCTGAACGTTCTGTAGAGCGCATAAACACTTATTGGAAAAGTTGCAAGGGTATGATAGGCAGCATCGTGACCTAACAGCTGAGCTCTGGCTTGTTACCGGAGCGGACCGTCACAGCCTGGAAAGACGGCCAGAGGTAAATTGAAAAACCAATTGGAAACCCCTATCCGACAGTACCTCGTATACATCCACAACCCTGTATCCATAGCTCGTGATCCGAAACCGGCGATTCCTGAAGGTGGATATTTCCCAAAGGAGAGCGAGACAGGGTGGAATCTCGGAGTCTCAGCCCCAAACTCTGTGGACTCGCAGGTGCCGGTGGTACTCTCTGTACAGGGCGCAGATGGATACGAACGACGGAGGTTGAAAATTTGTGTCGGACTATTCGAATATCGCATTCAAAAGTTTTCTCCCAACGACAGTGGGTCCATAACCCATAGCCCCGACAAAAATAGAGTCGCCATGAGCATAGATCTGCCTGTATTGGTATTATTCGCTAATATCGTAGCGGGTGTAGCAAGTAGGCAGGATTCCTGGGTTTGGGTTGGTGGGGGGCTTTCGAGGGTCAGGGTAGTCTAAGCTCGTCAAGTTAGCCAAATTGGAATAGAGATGCATGTATCAACGGATATTGTCGACGAGATCCCAGTGATCCCCTCACTCGCTATCACATCGTCTCAGGAGATCACATACAACCAGCGTCAGGGATGATGGGCAATCGAATGACACTTGCAGATACTCGATAATATGAGCAGAATTATGGCTCAAAGAAGACAATTGATGATGTTAACGATGACGACGAGTCGATTTTCGTTGAGGCTGAAGCTGCACCTAACCCCAAACACGTGCCTCATACGCTGCATCCTGGACAATGACTGATGAGTCAACACGTCATCTCTAGTAATCCCAGCACAATGGGCATTATTATCGGATCTTGATCATCGTTTCATGACGCCTGCAGTATTGTTGTTTACTCACACCTGGTGCATACCGTGAATTTTCAGTTGTTTTTAAGATGACCATGGAATAGATGGGTCTTACCATAAAGATAAGAGATCCTCGCAAACTGTTGGGACTGTCATGTAATAGTTCGCCGTACAGCGTACAATACCAATTCTTTTTGTAATACCGTACAGTATCAACGCATTAACGTCAAAATGATTCATGCAGTGATCTTTTGCAAAAGCTGCGGGAATCGGAAACGCCAAGGGATGCGCATCATCAGTGCAAACATCCCCGGATTATGTCTACTATTGGCGTATAAGCAGGTGATAGTAGTGAGGTTTGTGCGGGCTTATGGTCTTTTTCTTCTTATCCCCTGTAGATCGCTTCTATTTGTCATTAATATTTACTTGTTCAATAGCAGGTACTACACTGTAGTTTGTGCACAGAGTACAGAGGCTTCCCCATAAAAGCGTTTCCCCCTGAGTCAAACCAAAGTAAGCTTACAATGATACGGGAAATACACATACAAATACAGCTATGATATACAATAGTGGGTATGGTAATACACGCTAATGCAGCAGATGCAGTAACCAGTATGGCGGGATGCAGGGATTGTCAATTTTTTTTTTACCATTTGAGCTCTGCCGCGTCGGAGAAAAGTGAGAGGGTTTATCAAGGAACAATAATGCAATTTTCTTTTCATTGCTTAAATTTATCGTGTATCCCTTTGCTTATATTCTTTTGCCACAATTCTTTATCACATCACAGAGGCATTTCAGAACAGAGCATGCAAGTACTAAACATGCCACAAAAAGGTGATTACTGAGGTTGGTCGGTCGCATTGGGGGAGGGGAGCGACCGACCGGGGGCTTGCAGCCAGGAAAATATGATCACAGCCAAGGAGTTCGGATGCAAGATCACAACATAAACACACAAAATCAAGCTGTCAATTGTGGGCCACATCGTTGTATTAACCATCAATAATATGAGAAATGCCTGTAAATCGCTCAGGAAAAACCATCATATTCCTGTAGTTAACCGAACGGCTGTGGACTGTACTCGGCAGTACTGCTCCATACTGCCGAGCACTAGAGCAGTTCATCACAGCTTAGGGCAATGGATTATTGAGGTCTGAAACACCAGCGTCAAGTCACGGGGCAGGGTTCTGCATCTTAGGGCTTTTTCTCCAGCCACTCATATTGTCGTTGTTGCTCTATTCCCACCCTCCTTGGCTTCGTGGCACGTCACGACACGGCTTGATCGTGCCCGGCGGCAATTTGGGAATCAATTAGGCCTTTTTTTTCTCTCTTTCGTTTTCGTCTGATCAGCGGGATTGTCATGTGGCTGCTGTATTTGTACAGTGTACGGCGAGAAATACTGGATGGAGCACACCGGCACCGCCGAGTATGCTGAGCTGTGTGCGGTCAGACCCAAACAACGCCCCCGCCAGGAGGAGCACGCAAGATTCCACGATAACAGCGGCGAAAAAAAAAAGATAATCAAGATGATCGCATACGGGCTGTTCACCGTATGGAGTACTCCGTTTATGAGCGCTTACCTGTACAGGGTATGCCATCCGTACGGCGCTGCTTGGGAGGGGTAAATTTCTGATATAGCAGTACTCCCTACATACCGGGCATATACCGGGATTGACCTCTCTAACCACTTACAAAATACCCTACAAGGCACGACCCCGAAGTGATCCGCGAACAGTCAATCAATTCAATCAATCATTTTCGTTCGTTTCCTCCCGACGGTCCGCAGCGTAGTTAGCCGCTAAGTTCTTCAACCCCCCTTCTCGGCCGCTCCTCCCCGGGCGCTACGCCGCTGTTCCTCTGCACTATGACAGCAGCAAGGGTTTTTTTTTTTTTTTCGGAATTGATGACATATTACATAAATAGATGGATTGCCGTTCCGCTACAGCCGCGACCTACCCCATACTGCGGCTTGCTCTGAAGTACATCACGTTGTGCACGGTTCGGTCGGTAGCGGTAGGACCGGATGGTGGCGGCGCTTTCAGCAGAAATACTCCGTTGCCAGCAGCGCAATAGTACGGCGCTTTACTCTTTGAAGGGATGTTAATAGATAAACTAATGTGCGTTTCCCAAAGCAGTGTGCGATGAATCAAAATCCGAAGCGCAAGACGAAAAAATAGAAAGGGAGAGAGAGAGAGAGAGAGAGAGAGAGAGAGAGAGAGAGAGAGAGACGGAAAGACGATTGATAAAGAGATTGTACATAATAACTAAATCCTCTCGAAGAATACCGGGCGATATGATAAATTGCGATAATTGGCAAGAAGACCCGACGATTGCCCGAGTCCCGACCTCTCGTACGCGGACAGAATACGACAACCACCCATTCTTGTGGATGCAGTTGATAAGGCATTTGCATTTGCATTCCTATTCCACATGCAGCGGTTCCTCTGCTTGGTTGGCCAGTAAACGATATGACATGTCCACTGACAACCGACAACGTACTGCATTTCTGCTGCGATTCTTTTGGATGACATCAACCGGTGTACCATGCCGGCATACATACCGAAAAGGATTGTATGGAGGGCAGGTAGATCACACATGGCCAACTCAGCAACGCGGGTTCAACATGCGGGGTCGGGATGCGCTTACAGTGAACTTGAGATGATGGATGTATTCTCAGCCGATCGCATTGGGTATTTACTAGCAGAGACGCAGTATGAAGAACAGAGCATTTCGTAAGGCAAAGATTTACCATTACGTGAAATACGTCGTACCAGAGGCTGAGGGTATTACCTGTATCCCAAGAGTCTAGGGAGTGGGCATGGTTGACGAATGTACCGTATTGACAACAGGTCCAAGCGTACAATCTGGTCAAAGTTCCTCGTTGTTATCCGGATTCATCGTCCACCATCCTAGAGCGATCTTACTTTATTAAATAATTCACTGATATTGTTCGCTTCGATGATAGCACACTTTACCTAACTCATCAGCTGTCGTCGTTCCGGATTTTATGGCCGGTCTGAGCCCGAAACTCATGATGCTCAGTCATCCTATATGAAAGATTTGTGTCATGGTGCAGGTCGGCCGGCAATGGCTCAAGTCCGCCAGGAATGATATCTGAGAGGCATTGAACCTGTTGCTACAAGCTTTCGCGTATACAGCTGAGGGTATAACGATGAGGCAGGTCCGACTGGATGGTTCATTTTTGAATGACCTGGTAATAGTCAGTCCTGCATCGACAGTCCCTCGTGTACACATGATCTCCTCTGGAACGAAATCCGATAATAGATGAATGGCTAGTTAGGACAGGTCAGCCGGTTACTGCGAGCTTCGCGTAGTCGCAGCTCCGGGATCATAGTGAGCTCCCTGGATTTTTAGCCCCTTGACGAGGGAAAGTCAATCTTGTGCTGGCTCTTGTGAGGGTACGCTCCCACTCAGAGCGATATCATAGTCGATCTCAGAGCCAGCCAGTTCTCAGTTCCATATGCGCGTCTCTATAGCCATCTAGAAGATGACATCTGTTGGTCTCTGCGCTAAGCCAGGGAATAAGCGAATTGATTAATTTTTTTATTGGAGGAAGATAGGGTGACGTTGAAAAGGAGAAGTCGGGAGAGAAGTTGGACCGTAGGAGGCAGAAGATACGAGCATTGTCCCATAACATGATTACTTGCATTTCAAGAAGGACTTCAACCGTCTCGTACACGCAGACTTAGCCGCCCAATATCTTTCTCCTTTCAAGAAGACTCACTTAATGACGTACTTCGTCCCATGGCACTTGCAGTCCATACTGCGCAAGCGTTGTGGAGATGGGATCTCCACGGAATATGTAACTTTCCCTTTTGCCCGTTGCCCTAACAGGCAGTTATTTGACTCATGCTTTGCCGCTAACCCGTCATGGACTGGACGATCCCAGCTGGAACGGCACAAAGGGCGATCGATTCGGAAATATGCTGGTAATTATTGGCTCTGTGTGAAAGTTGGACGGTACACAGAAGTTTACCTGGTCTACAGAGAAGGGCTCAAGGCACTAACCACTGTGCCGGAAACAGTGAGGGATCCCTGAATAAAGATGTTGTATTTTATATGCACAATTACGAGCGGTTACAAAAACGTTAGTATGTATGTAATTCTCTCGGTACAGCCCTAAAGAGTGGGGGAAACAGCAAAAGAAACCACCAGGCTCCATTATTATTATTTTATCCCACTGTCATCACAGACCTTACTTTTTTCTATCTCTTTTTCTGGCCTCCAATCTATTTTATCATACTATTTGGATAAAAAAAAAAGTAAAAAGTACAATGTAAGGGAATATATACATTCATGTATTTTAAAAAAATTTTAGAAAAAGAGTACATGGTGTGATACGGGTTGATAGTTTCGCAGGGCGGCATGTTGATCATTATTGCCTAGGGGAGCCACAGAACCCAGATGGAAAAAGGTGAAACAGCGTCTCAGCCCTTTTTCTAACTGCGAGATTGACAGTGACAGGATCCTTTTCTTGCCCCAGGAATGATCGTCCAATGGAACGGCAGATCGTGGGGTCGTCCGGCGATACGGTATGTCAGGTATGTCAGGTAATTCTCCGTGATTTTATCACCCTTAATTAGCAACTTTAGTACCAGAAAAGGGGCAATTATTCTGTCGTCCTCGCGGTACTGTGAGTTAAATGCCACCGGTTTCAGAAAGTATGCATTCCCTTCACCCGTTCTCCTTTTCCTTGTGTTTCCAGGGGAGTCAAGATGAATTTCGAGAACTCGCCAGCAAAGTTCCAGATTGTTCTGTAGTTTGAGAAAAAAAAATATCATCATTGTTATGGCACACTGTCATCATCACGTATCCAGACTTGCTGTTCCAGCGGCAACTGGAGAGGGCAACAATGGCAGGTAATTATTAATACTACTTATGCTCGTTTCCATGCATATTTCATTACGTACATCGAATAAATTACATTTGTATAAAATACGCATTACATACACACATACATGCATACATACTCCGTAACTGCTTCGTACGTCAGGGGCCCACCCCAGCTTTTCTTTCTCTTTTCCTTCCAATTTCCATCGAAACGGCGTCTTTTTTGCCCTCCACCCAATGTCTATTCGTGTCTGTTCTTTTTCTCTCTGACTCCTGCCTCAGATTCCTCTCCCTTTTGCATGTTTTAGTATATTTTCCTTCTCTTTCCTTACTATCGTTTGCTTTCACTTATCATCATCCCTCATCCGACGAATTGCTTGACAGTTTCGCGAGACATTCCACCATCCTATCCTCCCGTCGCATGATCGCTGTCAATCCGTTCTGCTACCGCTGCAGGTCCTCCTCCCACGTAATAGTGCAGCAACTTCCGACATAAGCAGCCAGCCTTCTTTTGCCCAACTCGGTCCAATCACCGAATCCTCGTTTTCCTTGCTTTCCTTGTTTCCGCTTTGGACCGCGTGCGTCTTACAAACTACGGTGTGTTGGCAGGCAGGTCATTCCATCCTTCTGCACGCGCCTTGTCTGCCGTCGGGGCCGAGTCGTCTTGGTGCGATCATAGCCCTCTCTATCTTTCCCTCTCAGCCTTCCTATCTATCTGTCTGCCTGTGTGGGTGCGTATCTCCTTGTGTGCCCCGTCGCATTTCCCGCACGGCGCCTTATGGTCTGCCTTGTTGGATTACGCGCTTATCCTTACAAGCCCCCTCATATATACATATATGCACATGCTTGGACAAGGGCAGCCTATTGACAACAAAGCATTTGTGCAGTACAGTATCTATACGGTCTTTGAAACCCGCCTGCAACCCGGTAGTTTCTCCGTCTGCCTTCGCCTTTCCGAAGAATTCCAGTCAACCGGGCGGTCCGCTGCAACCCACCCAGTCTATCTGTTTCTGCGTCTTGGCTTTCTGTTTTCCTGCAGAAAGACAGCTTTCCCCGCGTGTCAGAAGATCGACAATCCGAAGAGGGGTAAACCAGCGAAACGGGAAGAAATCTTGATTGAGGTTCACAAGGAAGCGCTGGAAAAACAACGCGCAACAGGAAAATCGATATATAAAAGACGCAAGGCTCAGTCGATCGCACGGGAAATAAGAAAACGGACTCGGGAGATTTCCCAGTCAGTGTCGTGCCTCCTCCTTCCCTTTTGATGAGTTGAACAGCCTTGTTTTATCCCGGCTATTGTCGCGAGTGGGCTATTGTCTCGATTCGTGCGAGGTCAGGCCACTTCGTGAAACCTCATTGTCACACAATACCTGCGCCCGTTTCCAACTGCTCTTCAGGAACACCTGCTCTCTTTCCTTTCGCGAGCGCTCTCCGGCAGGGCTCTCCGCATAGCATCAAAGGCAGGCCAAGATGCAGAGAACAAGACCTGTGCAATTCCGTTAAGGACGCGACTCTTCATTCTTCTTTCACCTATCACAACAGTCAAGACACGTTCCCTCTTTTACTCTCCCTCGGCTCATATTTTGAATCCTATCACGTTAGCGACTACCTTATCCGTCTTGTGTCACAGCGTCCAGGTGACTCAAAGCCATTGACACGGTTTCAATCGCATTCTTAACCCCGCGTTTTGCAGTCGAGTGTATAGTTTATCAACATGGCTTACGCTGCTGCCTCTCCGTCCGCCTTGAATGGCGAGACTCAACCGAATTCAAAAGTCCCCTCAATCTCGAAACCTAAGCATACAAAACTCCCTCGTGTCATCACATCTCTTCCCCTAGCTCCGGCTCCTGCTTCGGCTCCTGTTCCTACTCGTACATCACCTCTTGCGACCACTCCGAACTCCTTGTTTCCTACCTACGTTCCTTCCAATGCTTCTAGCCCCTCCGGTACCCCCCTACAGACTGCCACAGACGGGCCTTGCTGTCGTGTTCCATCTTTTCCACTCGCCAACCCAGGTCCTTTCGAACTCAGTGATGCTATGATGGGAGCTCCGGACAATACCAATACCGCGGGGGACACCGTCATCCCCAACCCGTTCAGAGGACCCGGTTTGATGCGTCGTATATCTCGGGGCGCAGCCAACAAACTCACGCGGAGGAGGGCATCGGCTTCCCAGAATGAAAAGCGTGACCGCAGCTCCGGTCCCGTCATCATGCGTCGTCGCAGGGATAGTAAGACCAGCACACAAGGTCGGGAAAGCGCCCTTGATTCGAGTAACGAAGATGACAGCATGGAGGCCCTCGATTCGCTGGGTGCCTGGCGCGGAACCGAACAGTGCAGTCTTTCTAATGAAGATATACTACCCACCCCTGGTGGCGCTGTGGCAGCCCCGAAGGCTGATCCAGCCATCCAGCGCGGTACCTTGTTGACGAAAGTCACCAAGAAACGGCGGAAGCAGGTGCAGTTCTTTCTGGACCTCGATACCGCAAAAGTTTACTGGGATGTCTCCAACCCAACGAAGCGGTTTTACATCGACGACATGAAGGAAATACGCGTTGGGGCGGATGCCCGCAACTACCGAGAAGAACACCAGGTCTCCGAAGATGCGGAGAGCCGCTGGTTCACGATCATCATTTCCGATTCTGAACGGTCTAAGGGCCGTACAGTCAAAACGTTGCACCTCATTGCTCCAAACCGTCGCATTCTCGAGCTTTGGACCACGACTTTGGAGCACATCTCGCGATACAGAATCGGCCTCATGGCTGGCTTGGCTGGTTCCAGCCAGAGTGAGGCGGTTCTAAAGGCCCACTGGCAGCGTGAGATGTCGAGGATCTTCCCACAGGGCCTCAGGTCCGACGAAGAAGAAAGCCTCAACTTTGGAGCCGTCGAGAGTGTGTGCCGCAGTTTGCACATTAATTTCTCAAAAAATATGCTTCGCGCCCAGTTTGCCAAAGCAGATGTTGGCCAAAAGGGGAAACTGAACTTTACCGAGTTCAAGGACTTCCTCAAGCGGCTAAAGGAGAGGAAAGATATCAAGGAAATCTACAAAGCACAAGCTGCAGACTATAAGGCCGGTCTCACAGTTGATGAATTCCTGTCCTTCTTACGCAACGAACAGGAGGAAGATGTTGACTCGGATTGTGCTCACTGGGTTTCGATCTTTGACAGATTCATTCGAAAGTCGAAGCCGCGTGGCGCCAATGTTCCCGAATCCCCACTGACCCAGGCACCGCCGCGAATGGGCCTGGACGCTTTCTCTTCCTATATCATGTCGGCTTGCAATGGCATCTATGCGTCTAGACCACCCCAATCAAGGTTCGATCGGCCCCTGAACGAGTATTTCATCTCAAGCTCTCACAACACTTACCTCTTGGGACGTCAAGTGGCTGGAGCGTCCAGTACCGAGGCATATATCACCGCTTTGACGCAGGGCTGTCGTTGTGTGGAGATTGATTGCTGGGACGGCGCCGATGGCCGACCGATCGTGTCGCACGGCAGGACCATGACCACCAGCGTTCTATTTGCGGATTGCATCTCTGTCATTAACCGTTATGCGTTCGTGGCCTGCGATTTCCCCGTGATTTTATCCCTCGAAGTCCACTGCAATCCAGACCAACAGCTCGCAATGGTGAAAATCATGAAGGAGACCTTCAAAGAAAAGCTCGTCCTAGAGCCTTTGATTGCGAAGACCTTTATCTTGCCATCGCCTGAAGAACTGAAGGGTCGGATTTTGGTCAAAGTCAAGACATGTGATGAGATTGAAGGAAGTATGCGACAAGATTCAGCACCCTCCTCGACATCCTCGACAGCTACGACTGTTGCCACCTCGCCCATCACGGGGCGTAAGCGTAGTTCAAGTTCACCTTTCCTGCGTCCATCAGCAGCCGATATTCCTATTCCCGCCAGCCTTCCCCCTCTTTCCAGCCCTCCCACTATTCAACCTGATGGACCAGGTCCTATGATAACACAAGAAAGACGGTCACTCACAGCGACAAGCATGAGCAGTGCCACTGATGACAGCGATAGTGCTTTGATGTCTATTCCACAGGATAAGAAACGACGCCAGAAGAGCAAGATCACCAAGCCTCTCTCGGACTTGGGTATCTACACGAAAGGTTATAAATGGCACAGTTTCACATCTGTTGACAGTCAGCGCTACAACCATGTGTACTCCTTTGCTGAACGGTCGTTTGAGAGCATTTGCCGTGAACACGAGAACAAAGTCATGTTCGAAAAGCACAACCGAAAGTTCCTGACGCGAGTCTACCCGTCTGGTTTCCGTTTGCGGTCCTCCAACTTTGACCCTCTCAAGTTTTGGCGGCGCGGCGTGCAAATGGCAGCTCTCAATTGGCAAACGTACGACATCGGTATGCAGTTGAACCAAGCTATGTTTGCTGCGGGCACCGACCGCACGGGCTATATACTCAAGCCAGAGAGTCTTCGCGTCTCCGACCCATTCGACGCCGAGAAAAAGCTCAAAACCGAACGGAAGCGTGTCGAGTTCTCGGTTGACATTATTTCGGCCCAGCAACTGCCCCGCCCGAGCAGCATCGGACCCGATGACAACATCAACCCGTATATCGAGATTGAAATGTTCAGTGCTGATGACCGTGGCCAGAGTCGGGTTGTTGGAGAAGGGGGCATGAATGCTTCTGCGCGCAACGGCATTTCTGGACTCGGTTTCCCGCATAGACGGCGCACCAGGATTGAGCAAAGCAATGGATACAGCCCCATATTCAATGATCGTTTTAAGCTGTCGCTTGACACTAAGTATCCTGACTTGGTATTTGTCCGCTGGGTTGTCTGGAGTTCCCCCGATGGACGCACTTCTGGCAACAACAGTGTCCAGTTAGCCACCTTCACCGCAAAGCTTAGCAGCTTGTCCCAGGGCTACCGATATCTGCCCTTGTATGACGGCAGTGGTGATCAGTTCTTGTTCTCTACCCTCTTCTGCAAGATCACCAAGAAAGAACCTGTTCCTGTTCCGCGATCGGAGGTCGAGGAACTCAGGGCAGAGAGAATGGGTATTCTCCGACAAATCAGTCAAACCGTCTTCAAGCGTGGTCCCTCCACTGAACGGGATAGGGATCAACAGTCGGAGAGGGGCAGCGAGTCTCTCGCGAGTCCGGAAGACAGATACACTACTTCTCCAGCTTTAACTCCTACCGTCTCTGCTACATCGACGACATCATCGTTGCCCCTATCATAAATGTGCGGTTAGCCATTTATCTCTCGTTCTATCCTCTTTCAACATTGTCCTTCTACTGTTTGATCTATTTTTTTTTTTTTCGATTATCACGACCCATCTTCTCTCATCTCCAAGCATGTGCCAATAAAAGGAGCGGCGTTTTTTTATTTGATTTTCATTTCTTTTTTCATGGGAGCTTATGGCGCATTGCGGTGACTCATGGGCGGCATTTGACATCCTCTTGTTATATTCCTGTTCATTCTCTGTTACCAACGGGCTATGCATGGAGTGTCTTTCACTTCCATAGAATGCCGTTGGATTTCTTTTTACGGCCGTCTGTTATTTATTTTTTCCATCTTTTTGCTACTGGATGTGCTTTACTATACTCGTCTGGCGATACCCTATGTTTGCATCTCCTTTGTCTTGCTCGAGTCATACTTTCGTTGCATATGTTATGTTTATTCCGGGTATGGGATTTCGGTCATCAGGTTGGTTCAAGGGAATCGGCCAGGATGAACAGCATTTGTGGGAGTCACCAAGGAAAAATATGGGTTGCATTATCAGATATGCATAGCGGTGGGTTCCATTAAATATAGAGGGCGTGAGGTTACACGCACCTCATGGCGAGATTTGTGTTTGAATATCCTGCTATGGCTCACCGGGTTTCTGAGAACATGTCTCGCCCCGGCCATGGTTCAGGAGTCATGTCGGTCTTTATACTTTCTGCTACTTGTTTTATTAATATGATCACGCACGGCTGGATCGCGCTTTTATATCATATCATGTTACTGTTCTTTGTTCTTATGATTAAATTGTAGTAGCTTGATGCTACTCGACTGTTAGGCCATTTTCGGGATATAACGAAATTTGACAGTTTTTAATGTTCATATAATCCTCCTCCACGTACTATGCATGAATTGATTTGCTTGAGAGCTAGAGTCTTGCATCTATATCGTATAGACTTGTATAATCGTGGCATAGTCCGGTTGACTTGCCAGACTTGACCGCCTCGGTTAACCTTCCCGAAGCGGTCTCAAAAGGCAACGTGACGCTTCTTGTCCATCAACCATCCCAGTAACGACGATACCCCAGACCAATTACTTTTTGCTCAACTCTACATCCTTAATCAATTCAACCGCAGCCATGGATCCTTTCTCTGCAGAGGGTGGTATGTCTCCCCAAACCACACTGAACCAGCCCCCTCCCTCAACCCCATTCCCCGTACTCCGTGAACACATAGCCAACATCTAACTCCCCTCCCCAACAACTAGAACTTATCAACATCCACAGCGCCTTTCACCAAGGCCAATACCAATCCGTCCTCGACTTCGACACCTCCGCGCTCTCCCCCGAAAACCACCTCCCCGCCCGCGTCCTGCAACTCCGCGCCAAAATCGCCCTCGGCCAGCCCGACCAAGTTTTCTCCGAAATTCAGAATGAAGACGAACCCGACCTCGTTGCCGTAAAGGCGCTGGCGCAGCATGCGGCAGGAGATGAGGAGAATGCGGTGAAGAGCGCGCAGGAGCTGACTGAAAATTATCCGGAGAATGCGAGTGTGTTAGTTTGTGCTGGGACGGTGTTGGCGGCGACGGGGAGGGGAGAGGAGGCTCTGGGAGTTTTGAGTAAGCATCAAGGGAGTCTTGAGGCGTATGTATTTCTTCCCATTGATAGGGAAATATGAGGCTAATCCGGTGTAGGGTCGCTTTGATCGTTCAGATCCATCTTCAGCAGAACCGGACCGATCTAGCGCTTAAGGAAGTGCAGGCTGCGAAGCGTTGGGCTCAGGATTCGCTTTTGGTGAATTTGGCTGAGTCATGGGTTGGGATGAGAGTTGTGCGTTCATCCCTCCTGTCTGGGTGTGTTCGATTGCGGATCAGTTCTAACCATAATTTACTCCGTACAGGGCGGCGAACAATACCAATCCGCTTTCTACGTCTACGAAGAACTTGCATCCGCCCCTAGTACCACTGCTGCTGTGTCGATTGTTGGCCAGGCTGTTGCGGAACTGCACCTGGGACGGATCCCTGAGGCCGAGGCTGCGCTGTCGGCTGCTCTGGAGAAATACCCCGATGATGTGGAGTTGATTGCCAACACGATCGTTCTGAATGTGTTGGCTGGGAAGCCGACTGAGGAGTTGGAGTCGTAGGTTCCCCCTTCCCCGTCCTCTGTTCCTGAGTGTCATGTAAAGGTTAGGATTAACTATTTCACAGACGCCTCCAGCAGGTTCAGCCATCGCATACTCTGTTGTCTGATATTCAAGAGAAGAGCGAGCTCTTTGATACGGCGGCTGCCAAGTACGCTCCGCGGGTGTCTTCATGAATTCTGTCTTCATAATTTCCCGCGATCCGCATTTGTTATAGATATACCATAATGATTGCCGAGTTAATGAATTCATACGACGGCTCAACTATCCCTAGTGTAATCATCAGATGTATACCAAATACCTCATTAACTGCTAATCCGACCAGTCAACCATTTTTCTATTGCCCCTCCCTGCTGTGTGCCTGTTTCACCACCATACATCATCGGCGCATGGGTCTCCCTGTCACCAACCACAAACTCAACCTTAGTCTCCGACGACCGCACCTTATCAACAAACGCCTCGATAGACGACAGCAAAATCTCATCTCCGCCAGCCGTAACCATCAGTGCCTTCGCCTTGACATTTTTCCACCACTCCGCAGGCACCTTTAACGGCTCGCTCCAGGGATCACCCTTGCCGTTGCGCGCATCCAGATACGCGGAGGACCATTTGTCCGTGTTTGCGGCTGAGATGATGTCGCTGTAATGGTTTGTTTTTATGGTGGGCCAGTCTGTGCGGAAAGAAACCCAAGGTGCTATGCCAAAGACGCCTGCTAGCGACCCATTCTCCTCACCATCAGTGATAGAGAGTGGTTCGATTTCAGGGTGCGGATGGGCAATATGCGTAAGGACAGAGAATGCGAGGTTTCCGCCAGCGGAGTCACCACCCAGGAAGACGTCAGATGGCTTGCGGGTGGTCAGGATATAGCGAAGAGCATCGACGGCTTGGGTGAGTTGAGTCGGATACACGGCATTTGGAGTTAAGGTGTAGGTAAGGAAGAAAAAGGCAATGTTGTCACCCGTTGTATTGAGGGATCTGAGGAGCTCTGTGCAGAATGCGAAATGTTCGCTTGTGCCAGGGAGCGCGAATCCGCCTCCTGTACAAAGGTACGGAGTTAGATATATATCCTATTGAAGAAAAATGAAAGGGAAGAGAGCAATGACTTACCATGATAATAAATCACCACCTTTTTGGCATTCTTCTTACCAACCCAGTGGCCAAAGGCGCCATGGTTCAAAGGGATTGTAATTGGCTGGACTTTCTGGCTGATAGACCAGTCCTCATAGCTCTTGTGCGTGGACGGGGCCAGATACCTAGAACCATATCAGCTACTTCATCCAGACGAATCCAGTAAACGATATACAACTTACTGGGTTTGCCTGGACGATAACCGCAGGACACCCTTGTGTATAAGTTGACGGAAGATATGGAGACGATATGTTCTTGTACCGTTCTTTCCTCGAAACAAGCCCGTAACTGAGGCGTAGAGGGTCGAGGTGAGGATGGATATAAGAGCGGGGAAGAGGTCGATCTTTTCATAGAGGGAGAGACCGGGAGATGGGGATGACTTGTTATCTGCTTTCATTGTTGAGGATGGTGATGGTGATGATGAGGGGTTTTTGAGGGAGGAGAGGTGGAAGGCATCTTAATATGGAAAGGGGGGTCCCTCGCATTATACGGGCGCGTGTATGCCTTGGCCTTTCTTTCAATGCATGATACATCACGGCACTTGAGCGTGCTGAGACGGCGAAATGAGGAGAAAGCTGATTGACCTCGGTTGTTGCCGATCCTTAGCAACAATGTATGCTTCATTGACTTTGTCCCGCAAGCGTGGAGTGAGTCGAGTCACATAAAAAATGATCTGTGGTTTATTAACCATAATATGTTCGATAGAAACTGATATTACATTTATGTAGTATGCCTATTCCCACTAGTTGCCGTTTGCCATGTTCTCCTTGCCTGTCAAATCGCAGAATGCCCTGAAGGTGGTGAAAACTTTCTCGTCCTCCTCCCCTCCATCGGTGTTCTCAATGATACATTCAGCAGTCGCTCCGATGAAAAACACATAACCCTCCTTGATTTCCTCCGACTTGTTCGCAACCCGAATCTGACCCTTTCCACCAGTGCAGATCAGGATGCTGGGCCCAGCAAGTCCATCAAAGGTCGCCTTAGCTCCAGTTCTGTTCAGATCAGTCTTCACCACGCTGAATTCCTCGATCGGAGGATCGTAGAGAAGGCAGGACGATCCGCTTGAATACGCTGGCACATTCAGCACAGCATACGGATAGTCAACAGGCTCTAGCTTCTGCTCCTCGATCGGTGCGTATGAGTAGGTCAACATGTTGGTGAGAGTCTCCACGTCCTTGAACTTGGGGGTGAAACCAGCGCGCACAACATTGTCAGAGGATGCCATGCATTCAATGATATCTCCGGATATGTACGCATGAATGTCGTCGGCTTTCAAGAACATGGCCTCACCGGGCTCCATGGCGACAAAGTTGAGGAAGAAGAACACAAACAGTCCGATGTCATTGGGGAACTGGCCGTTAAGTCGGCGGATGATCGCGGCCAGCTCTCCGGGACTGCTAGGGCTGCCCACGGAGAAGCCATCCGAAGCAGCAAAAGTCTCCGGAGAGCTCTCTGCAGCGGAAATGATGTCCTTTGTAGCTGCTTCGATCTTCTCCGGAGTTGACTGCATCAGCGTGTTGAAAACAGCGCGCAACGCATCTTTGTTCTTTTGCTTGACGTTGGAGTCTTCAGAGTCTTCGGCTCCTTTGACAGCATTCTCGAACTGGCTGGCCGCCTCTTCACCCACAAGCTCCCGAAGCGGCTTCAGAGCGTTAAGGAAGTAGACAATCTCTGCCAACGGACGGAACCCGCACAGTCCTTCAAACGGTGTGACCGCGATAGTCATTTCCGGCTTGTGATTGTCATCTGGAGGCCGTTATTTAGGACTGGAATAAGAATTCATGTGATAGTACCACCGGACTCTACTTACCAGGGTAGTTTCGAGAGTCTTTGGCGTGGAGTTGCTCCGCCAATTTCTTGTTCGGGTGCGCTTGGATACTCAGAGCTTTCCGGATTGAAAGCACCTTAAAGAGGAATGGGAGCTTTCCGCCATATCGCTCACTGACCTCCGTGGAAATCAATGCCTGATTATCTTGAACCAGGTCCAACAGCGTCCTCTGAGTCTCAACATCTTTGGACGGAAGCGAAGGATGCGTGCCCATCCACAGCTGGAATTACAGTCAACGCAGTCCATTGGCATTGTTTAAATTTATTTTTTTTCCCCCTGGAAGCTTACTTCGGCATAAGGCTTCTCTGCCTCTATTGAAAAGTCCGGGGCAGCAGTGGTGGCTGCAAATCTGGCAGCAGCCGACTCCTGGCCGGTCTTGCCTATGACGATATTCAGTACGGGGACCCCACGGAGAAATAACCAGCATTCTTACCCCAGTCATAGCTGTTGACACCTATTCAATTGACATGTACAGTTAGTCCCCAGTCAATATAGCTACTACCAGTTAATTCACAACACATACCACACTGGAGACGAAGCAATGGGACCTGCATTGTTGACCGTTGGTTCTGAGTAATGACTTGAAGATGAGTGAATGCAAGCTGTAGATAAAGGACGTGGCCAGTAGAAGAAGTCTCTGGCGCCCGTAGGATATGTTGTATTTTTCGTTGATGTCGCTCTTTCTTGCTTTTTCCTTGTTCTCCGTTCTTCGATTTTCCTCGTGGCTTGTTGGAGCTTGTCCTCTTCTTGATCGCCGTTTACTGTTTCTCCCACCGCAACCCCTCCATTCCTCTTTTGGAAATCTATCCGCCACACCCCGTGACTGTCATGGCCTCGCCCAATCACACCGTCACCTGGGCCACAAAGCGCTTACTGCCCAATAACAAGCTGGCTAAAACTGCCAAGAAGGCGGCAATAAGCGTCATTGGCCACAACAGCCGCCAGCCTGGGGATCAGCCGCCATCCCAAGATCAGCTGCTAGACAATACGCGGTCTCCGGATCAATATCAAACCTATCAAACTCAGAAACCGAGCCCCAACCAGCGGCGACAGCATCGCAAACAGTCCAGCGGACAAGCACCCGACTCTCAAAGGCAATTCGCGCCTGCATCAGAGCCTCACTTTAAGGAACCCCGTCCGCATAGTCAGAGACAGGGGGCAGCCCGCGGAACACGCAGCGCTGCAAGTCAGGAGATTGTGTCCGCTTTTGAGTGGGAAGCGCTGGAACTCGAAAAGAAGCCGCAGCCTCCAATTTCCGTCGCAAGCGCCGGAAACGGCAAAAAATCCAGACGGTCAGCGGCCGAGGTCATGTCACGGAATCGTCCTCGGGGGCCCCCATTGCCCCGGGATAATGGGCTGGCCGCGAATGAGGAAACTGACATGTGGAACAAAATCCTGCAGGATCTGAGAAAGTCTAAAGAGAAAAATGATAAGCAAAGATCTCTGGCAGACCAGATTGCGGCTCTCAATGAAAGGAAGAGCAAAGAGACAGGAAGTAAGTTTGTTTGATGTTTCATTGATTCTCCTATATGCATGTTGCACCTTTAGGCTTGTAGCTTATGTGGGTATATCTTGTGCTTTAACAATTTCGGCATACTATTTTTGATTGGATTATACTTAGGTGATTTTATTGATTGGTATTAATTGTTGATTACAGAGACTACTCTCAATGATCATAACGAACTGGACAATCTGCTTCGACAGATGGCCAAACTATGTGAAGAAGAGAGAGCAATTCTGCTAGACGAACCCAGTGACGTGGTCAAAAATTTGGGACTTCTCACTGCCCTACGTCAGGCCTCGGAGGCGGAGGCACCGCTCAACCGGGCCGCATCTCTTTCCAAGTCGCGCAAGAAGCGAAATGAACTGGATGGGTCATCCACAGAATCTCCCGGGCCCACCGGTCCGTCTGTGTCGGACAAGGCCAGCCGCATCAAGGGCGCTGTTCCACGTAGCGGTAGCGTATCCAGTACTCAGACCCGTGATAATCGTGAAGTCCGAGACAATGTGGCTATTAAGATTGAGGAAGGGACAGAAAGCACCAAAGGCACCATTGCGGAGCGTAGTGGTCACTTGGTGATTGGTGCGGAAGTTGTTTTCAAGCATAACAAGAACAAGCAAGGTGTCGAAGGAGAAGGGATACAATGCATTATCAAGAATATCGTTGGTGAAGGACACAAGAAACGGTATGTTAGCTTGGCCTTTCATTTCTCCCCGTTGAATATTTTGTTTGACCGCAGGAAAAAAAATAAAAAAGGTATGATGTCCAGGACCCCGAACCGAACGAGAATGGCGAACAAGGCGCAGTCTACAAAACAACAGCAGCCTCTCTAATTCCAATCCCACATATCGGATCCGCCCTGCCACCATTTCCACCAGGGAAGCAAGTATTGGCCCGATACCCCGATACGACTACGTTTTACCGCGCGGAAGTCACGGGATCGAGAAAGGATGTCTATCGTCTCAAGTTTGAGGGCGAAGAAGATGACAAAGAGATGGAAGTGGATAAACGTTTTGTCCTAGAGATTCCTGGGAAGTAATATTACGACGCCTACGGCATAGACTACTTCTACTCCATACCAGCCCACGCTTTCCCACGTTGCTTTTTTGTTTGACATTCTGAAGGCGGACTCGAAACGGCAAAAGGCCCTGGGCCGGCAGGGAATTGAGCCATGATACCCTTTTGTGAGCCAAACTGCTCTTTTTTCTTCTTTTTTCTGTCTCTCTTCGATTTTATCGCTGGATGCATGTACTTTTTGAGATCCGAACACCGGATGGAGGATGTGTAGATCTAGAAAACTCATACCGACACCGGTCCTATTGGGAGTACTCTTCCCCATTACATCTTGCCCCCTAATACTAGTCCAGTGTGTTCATATATCTCTTTCGTAACGCAAATTGATGAAACAGAAACCCCTTGGAGATCTCTTCACACCACGCCCCCCACTGCCATGTTACTGACGAAACTCCGAGACAAGCGGATGGCCAACCTGACGTGCGGGATGTCAAGCTCTAACTAACCACGCGTCTCCATCAATCTCAACTTTATTGGCATTCAAACTTGTCCTCTTTCCGACCACGAGATCGGTTATCTTCATATACAAACCGCGGCAAATAAACCATCTCGCCGATCATCCCCCCCCTTCTGGGTGACTAATACCTTTGAAACCGCCGCTTCCCGATGACTCAGCACTGGACTTTGCCTCCTCTCTCGGACTGGAGTCTGGGAATTACCACCACCACGAATCCACGACGTCTATCACCACCAACCAGAAACCGTCTGGCGGCAGTTTGATGAAGTTCCAGATCGTCCTCTCTACGGAATGATGGGCTGCATCGTCTGGCGTTCTTCCCGGATTGTTCGTTCCTCTTCGCCTTGAAGCGCTGTTCCCCGTATATGTATCTGGTCCCGTCCCTTCTCCCGTCTTCTATCAGTCGCTATCCTTTCCCATTCATCTTCCCATCACTTTTCTCCTCCCACAATGGCCGACCTACCGTCTCACGTTTCTCCCATTTTCTCTTCGCAATCACCTCGGCCTACTTCTTCAAGTGAAGCGGTCAATGGCATCGATTCCTTCCGTACCGTCCTGCCCGCTGCGGAGTCAGGTAATAAAAGATCCGACCTACCCCAAGACCGAGCCAGCCCTGCTAGTAGCACAGAACATGATCATATCGACATGACCCTTGGGGTACCTGCGTCCTTGCTCTCGCCATCTTTTACGCCGCCCGCCACTCCCGGAGGTACCGTGAACTCAACGCAACTCTTCCAGCAAAGTCGCCAACTCCCCAGCAACGGATTGACGAGCATGCATATGCATGCAAAGCACCCGAAGCTTCTTCCCCGGCTTCCCCACGTCGAATGTATTGTTCGCGCCCGGATCCCCACCACCACCGGAACCGAAATGTTCCTCCACCTGTACCATAATGACATTGACAACAAAGAGCATCTGGCTATTGTGTTTGGGAACAACATCCGCAGTCGAAGCTTGGATCAGGTTCGTCCGGGAGAGACGGAAATGGACCGGATGATCCGCGGTGCATATGTCGGCCGCCTGCATCCGGGCCGTGTAAGCAGCTGGTATGACGCTGAGCACGGAACAGCGGCGGAGTGTGCGACCGACGTTGCAGACGATTCATCGGAATCGGGATCGTCTCCCCCCCCATCGTCGGCATCGTCAACTTCACCAGCGGCTTTGCAGAGCAGCCTCAGCCAGGCGCCGTTAGTAAGAATCCATTCGGAATGCTACACGGGCGAAACAGCCTGGTCGGCACGTTGCGACTGCGGTGAGCAACTGGATGAGGCCGCGCGCTTAATGTCCCTTCCTATCGAGACGTTATCTGAGCTCGCGACACAACAAGGTCTGTCTGTGCCATCCAATGCGTCTGGCGGCGTTATCATTTATCTACGGCAAGAAGGTCGTGGAATCGGTCTGGGGGAGAAACTCAAAGCCTATAATCTTCAGGATCTGGGATCCGACACTGTAGAGGCGAACTTGTTTCTACGTCACCCCGCCGATGGACGAAGCTACGGCTTGGCTACGGCCATGTTGGCAGACCTGGGCCTGGGGGTGGACTCCAACCCTCATGGAATCAGATTGCTTACGAACAACCCGGACAAGGTCCGGGCTGTTGAGGGTCCCAACAGAGAAGTGGTGGTCAAGGAGAGAGTAGCAATGATCCCCCTGGCATGGAGTACCGGCGGGAAGACAGGCATCAAGAGCACAGAAGTTGAGGGTTATCTTCGGACAAAGGTTCGTATCGCGCTGTTTCCAAGTTTGAGACTACAATGGCTAATACCCGTATAGATTGCAAAGATGGGCCATATGATTCGATGATTCGTACGCATTGTCAAGATTCCCGTTGGTCATCTATTATTATATGTTCTCTTCACCATTTTTTATTTTCTGTATATTTGGGTTGGCGATTGGCATATCTCATTTTGTTACTTTCCAGGCGAGCAGGTATCTCTTCTTCATTCTGTACATGCGCACTTTATACTGCCCACATAGACGAGCAAGTATCAGCTTCTCTTTTCTTTTTTTTGCCCTGGTGACTCTGCTTGATACCATTTAATCCCGGTCGATCCTGGGATGCTTGACCGAGTCGATGCGTATTGAATTTCATTTTGCATGCTTTGGGCAGTTTTGGATCGGTGGGCCTGACTCGTGCAGCAGTTAATAGGCGTTTTGTTTGATGCAAATTTGTTGAGGATAAAAAGAAAAGAAGAATATAAAAAGGGGCTTCTTTTTGACAGGATTCTACGAATTAAACTCATATAGATTGTCCTTCTATAATCTAAGATTGGTGCTGTTGCATTGCGAAGGGTCCCACTCCGTTGGTTCGGTGAGTTCCAGCTCGTGTCGCATACTCTGAACGGAACCTCTTTGCATCATCATCACAGGCCAAGTCCCTTTACGTCTCTTTTTTCTTTGTGCCTCTTTACCCATATTGCCAGACTTTGATATATCCTTCAATTATTCCTCCCCTTTCAGTCTCTCGTTGGATGGCCGTTTCTTATCGATTGTGCGCACAGTGAGGTCATGGCAACCCCCGGACCTCCTGTGGACAAAGAGGCGGCTCCAGCTTCCACCCCAAACGAGTCTTCATCAAATGCGATTCCCGAGCCTCTAAGCAATGACGCGAGCCGACCCCAATCAACAGCACCTCCAGCATTAATCACCAACCCCAGCACAGACTCGGTGAAACTCGAAGACTCCCCGGCTCTGTCCCGACTCGAGTCCGCCGAAGCAGAGACCCCCCAAGCCGATGATGACAGCAGCAAAGGGCCAGCAACAGCCGGGCGCAAGCGCAAGCTGAACAGTATCTCTACTCGTGGCGTGGCGAACCTCACACCGGATCAGTTGGCGAAGAAGCGTGCCAATGACCGACAAGCGCAGCGGGCCATCAGGGAACGGACCAAGTCACACATTGATGCTCTGGAGCAACAGGTGCGCGATTTGTCGTCGCAGAAACCGATCTTGGATTTGCAGGCTGCAGTGAAGAATAATGAAGCAATACAAGAAGAGAATAGAGAGTTACGACAGAGGTTACAGGCTGTGATGGATATTATCCAGCCGATGATGGGGAAACGGGAACCTACATCAAGTGAGCACGGATCCTCCATTGTTACATTCTCTTGTTTGCGAGATGTATACTCTATGATATTGATTGTTACAGTGATACTAACTATCTTAGACGGTTCAACAGCTTCTCCCAATACCCAAACCCAACTCGTTCCGCCTCCGTCGAATCCATCGCCACCCCTAGATAATAATCGATTCACTCCCAACAGCCAGAAGTCAGCAATGGCGGATCAATCGTATCCAGAGTCGCTTGCAAGCCTAGGAACACCGTCGCCAACGCCCACGCTGGGCGGTGCTCGCAGGAGCAGCGCTGACGGAAACGTCTCGTTTCGCGTCGCTCTCGACTATCAACGACATAATCTGACACACGGGCTTGATTTTGGGGCAGATGAACGACTGGGATTCAACTTCTTAGTCGACCCTTCGAAGACAGTCCCGAAGGTAGACAATTTCAGATCGTCTGCGCAAGTGAATCAACTTCCGATCTACGCATCATCGGTCAATCCTGCTGTGGAACAACCTCCTCCTGCCTACTTGACGCCGGTCAGGAATTCCGCACCTACCTGTACCCTAGATGCCATTTTGTTGGATTTTCTTCATACTCGACAGCATGAGGCGGCCCAGGGAGTACCGAAACAGAATCTAGTTGGGCCTCCATACCCCAGCGTGTCCTCGCTACTGAATCCGGAGAAGAGCGTGTACTCACATCCAGTCTCGAAAGTCTTTACCGATATCCTACGGACTTTCCCTAATATCGCCGCGCTCCCGGAACAAGTTGCGGTCCTATACTTGATGTTCCTTCTGATGCGGTGGCAGATCTACCCGACGGCAGAGAACTACGATCGATTGCCCGAGTGGTTAACGCCTCGACCGTCGCAGCTTATCACGCCGCATCCTCCCTGGATTGACTACCTGCCATGGCCGCGAATGCGCGATCGTCTCGTGATGCGGCATGCGGAATACCAATTTGAGAACTGGTTTGTGCCATTTACGGAGACATTGTCGGTGAATTGGCCATACGAAGCTATAGACTGCCTACTGTCGACAAATGAATGCGATGAGCTGCTCGTGAACCCGGTGTTTGAGAGGCATTTCCGTAATCTGGGAAATTGGTCTCTGGGGCCTGCTTTTGCAGAGGCGTACCCGGAGATGGTTGAGACGACTAAGATCAAGGTTCCGTGGCGGGCACCATGATATCCTCCGTTGTTACCTTGTTTTTTTTTTTTTTTTTCCTTTCTAATGTATACCCATTGGGTGGGTGTGTTTGGGAGACAAAGGAAGGGTTATGTTTATATATGGTGTCTGAGCAAGAGGCGCTTTGGATGCGGTTGACTACGAGTATAATTTCGTCATCTGTTCTGTGAATAATCCGGCGCATAGAGAGCAGGGTTGGCATTTTGTTATGTTTTGGATTATAATTTGAGGCTATTGAGCGGGGATCTACTTTTTCTGTATGCAAAACAGAGCACTCTATATGCATCTCTATATAAAAGTTAATCTAAGACCCTCCCTTTCTACTCTTCTCGTTCCAGAACTCCATTCCAGCCTTTTGGCGCAGAACACCATACATGGAGCTGCTGTCCAGACACTCGCCGCCATACTCCCGTGCAGCCTCCATGTTCTCCTGGGCAAGTTGGAGAGCAGGCAGTTCGACGTTGTGGTCCTTGGCCATGGTCAAGGCGTGGTTTGCGTCTTTGATGGACAAAGACACGCCAAAACCGGGACGAGAGTCGAGAGGGGGTGCGTAGGCGCCGGTTGTCAATCTGTTTTGATCAGTTGCGTGTCTATGGAGATGGGGAGTTGGGAAAGGATACCTCTTGGAGTAACCACCAGCAACAGGACCAAAAGCTTCTCCAACGAGTTCCTCCATGGGACCTGTTCCGAGACCGGTGCGTTCCGCAAAGACCTGAGCTTCGCCAACGGCTTCCATCATGTTGACGGTGACGATGTTTCTACACTATTAGCTATTCATCTTTCATAATAGGAAAGTACTCACCCGGCAATCTTCAACAACGCAGCCTTAGTGGCATCCTCTCCACACTCAATGACCTTCCTCCCCATAACATCCTGGATCAACGGCTTCACCACCTCAACAGCATCCCTCGGCCCACCAATCGCAAAAACCAACTTCCCATCTACAGCAATCGGATTCCCCCCAAACACCGGAGCCGACAAAAACGATGCCTGCTTCTCCTTCAGCTTTGAGACAGTCAGTCCCACTGTTTGCGGGTGGACAGTGGAGCAGTCAATGAAGATCTTGTCGCGAAGAGACTGCCCGGAATTAATAGCGGTGGAAACCAGGTTGCTCAGCACGGCGTCGTTCGAGATCATAGTAAAGATGATCCCGCACTGTCCGACGACTTTCTCGAAGCTGGTCTCGGGGTTGCCGCCCAGTGCTTGCAGGGGGTTGCCTCGTGCCATTGTGCGGTTGGAATAAATGATTCCGGGGACTTTTCTGGTGATGAGATGGCGTTGGAGGTTGGTGGCCATCGCTAGGCCCATAGAGCCGAGGCCGTACTGGGGTTGTTAGTTTTTGCTCATCTTGTGCATGGGAGAGGGGTGGATAGCTTACCCAGCCGATTCGCGTCATTTCGTGGTGATTATGTGTTTGGTCTACTTGGGGGAGGGTGTTTGCTGGAATGGTAGGAAGTTGATGGACGAGATAAAGATTGATAACCGAATCCCCCCGATGTCGGCCGAAAGGCGTTTGATGTCTTTTGAAGCTATGTTCTGTATACTTGGATTGCTGTGGGCGATGTTCAAGTCTCACTGGGCTTATGTGGAGTAGAGGAATGGAGATAGGCTTGTTTAATGTGTTTGCTTGATTTGCTTGATTATGCGAGGCTCGCTATCACTATCCTCATGCCTACAGTATGACAAATCTCCCTTTCTACTTTCTGCAGACTATTGAATGAAGGGCATTGATCTCTCAACTGGCGACAAATTACATCATTCCTAATTTGCAATTGCTGTATGGCCGACTGAAACTGTTGAAGCCTCAGGCTACGAATCTATGTCGGTTCTGATATTGTCATGGTCCAAGCTGGTTGCATTTGCATAATCTGTGCAGTATGCATTTCTGCTATTTGATCCTCAAAGTGCGCTGGCAAACAACTGTGTAAGTGCCATTGACTGATCTCTTGGTTAGACATTGGCGTCGTATGTGGAGTCTGTAGTAGCTGCCAGTTTTCAACAATATATAAACAACACAGTAATATGGATTGCGCTTTCTTCAGCATAGTTATGCTTGTGTCAAGCAATTGAATTTTTATCAAGGCACCATCCACAGGTCGTTGTCTGTTGTTGACAAAAGAGGGAAACGACAGCCATTTAAAACTCCTGCCAAGACCCGCACCTGACCACCGCCGGAGTTCCCCATATCGACCGTGTCCTCGACTCTCTTGCTTCTCCTCCTCCCCAGGTTTCTGTCATACTTCAATCATCTCTTTTTCTTTTGCATCTCCTTCTGCTCTTTTATATGCTTCCGTTCTTGAATTAAATAATATCTGAACGACACACAATCATGGCGGACATGCCCATTGGTGAGCTCCTCTACCTCTCCGTCACCGCATCACATCCCCGAGCATAGCTAACAAGCTCCCAGTCCTCGACGGAGGAACTGGTTTCCTCAAGGTCGGATATGCTGCACAGGTATGCTCAATCCTTCCGATCACAATATCTCATTCTGACCTCGTCTCCTACAGAACTTTCCAGAGCATCAGTTCCCCTCGATAGTGGGGCGGCCCATACTCCGGACGGAGGAACAGGCTGGCGACATCGTCGTCAAGGATATCATGTGCGGAGATGAAGCTGCCGCCGCCAGATCCATGCTTCAAATCAGCTATCCTGTACGTCTTGGTCTCTTTGCGCCTCCTTTGCGTCTCGTCTGCCCTACCCCGCTTGCTTCCCCCAACGGTATCTTGTCAGTCATGTTAATCTGGTCGCATCGCGAATCGTTATGCGGAATTCAATAGATGGAAAATGGTATCGTCAAGAAATGGGATGACATGCAACACCTATGGAACTATACCTTCTACGATAAGATGAACATCGATCCCACGGGTCGCAAGATTCTCCTTACCGAACCTCCTATGAACCCCTTGAAGAACCGGGAACGAATGGCCGAAATCATGCTGGAGGGATACAATTTTGGGGGTGTTTATGTGGCAATCCAAGCGGTGCTGGCACTGTACGCTCAGGGTAGGCCATCATGCTCTTTTGGTGTCTGGCAGGAAGAAACTAAGTTCCCACAGGCCTCAGCAGTGGTGTGGTCGTTGATTCTGGTGATGGTGTCACCCACATTATCCCCGTTTACGAATCCACAGTCCTGAACCACCATATCCGCCGTTTAGACGTTGCTGGTCGCGACGTTACCCGGAACCTGATCGCCCTACTCCTCCGCCGTGGATATGCCCTGAACCGTACGGCAGACTTTGAGACAGTGCGCCAGATCAAGGAGAAGCTTTGCTACGTTTCTTATGACCTGGAGTTGGACAAGCAACTCTCCGAAGATACCACCGTCTTGGTCGAGTCGTACACCCTTCCCGACGGTCGAGTTATCCGGGTAGGAAGCGAACGCTTCGAAGCTCCTGAATGTCTCTTCCAGCCTCACCTGGTTGACGTTGACCAGCCCGGAATTGCCGAGATGCTTTTCAACACCATCCAGGGTGCTGATGTGGACGTGCGCTCCAGTCTGTACAGGGCAATTGTGCTCAGTGGTGGTAGCAGCATGTACCCCGGTCTGCCATCGCGGTTGGAGAAGGAAGTGAAGCAGTTGTGGCTTACGCGGGTGCTGCAAGGGGACCCGGAGAGATTGAACGTATGTACTTCGCTTCACGTTCGAAGACAGGAACTGACGAAAACAACAGAAATTCAAGGTCCGTATCGAAGACCCTCCTCGACGGAGACACATGGTCTTCCTTGGTGGTGCTGTTCTGGCCAACCTGATCGCCGACAAGGAGGACATGTGGGTGACCAAGGCGGAATGGCAGGAACAGGGCGCTCGGGCTTTGGAGAAGCTCGGACCCAGATAATTTCATTTTCTAACTTTGTATCTCCTCCTATTTTCTCTACTTATTTGCCTTCCTGTCGATATCTGTCTACGTTGCCTTAGGTCCCTTGATTCTTTCTTTCTCTTCAGCAAGCGTTTGACTTGGTTGATGTCACATAAGGTTCTAAGGATTATATTCCTTGCTTCTGATTCTTGTCAATTGTAGCTAGTTTCGTATAGAACATCTTGAACAAACTTGTACACTAATACTGGTACAGCAGATTCACTTGGTCCACTATGTTGGTCTTCTCTGGACGGTAAGAACTTGAATCTCGAATCCTTAAGAAGGACGAACGGCCGAGTACGTTTGAGGCATACTGTTCGGTTTTGCGCACAAAAGCCAAATCCCTCGCACAATGCAGCTAATTCAGCAGTTATCCGTTGCTTGAGTGTCAGCATATATCGTTAGCTTTCATAGATGGTAATTCCTGGGCACCCTTGCGATTTCGAGTGCCTGTTATCTCCCATCTCAGACAGAGCTTCCACGAGCTATCTATCTTGTTGACCATTAATGATATAGAAAGAGTAATGCTTTATTGTAAAAAATGTTGATAAGTTTTACCCCTCACGTTTCTGAGGGCTGTTAAATATTGAACACGCACCATATCATCGCCGTGCTGACGTTCAATCGTAAAAGGACGCGAAGAATGCATATGCATTCTTAGCTGCGAGAGAAGGTTTTTGTCCACATGACTGGATTTCCTCAAGCATAGGACACCCAGGGTGCCTCATAATAGACCCTGTAGAGCTTGACGCTCCAGCAGTATTTTGTTTCCTGAATATAGAAATCCATATCTAATTGAACACTGGAGTGTATCGCTCGTATAGTAGAATATGTCTCTACCATAGGCAGAGCACAACGGGGTCCGTATAGTGATGGGATTGGGTGGTTGGAGCATACTTTGCCAGAAGACGGAAGTTCGAGTCCTTGACGGTCCTGCCCACCAAGGGCCATCTAGCGGGGAATTAGTCCGTTGTCCGTTGCTCGAGCCCCTAATACACTATGTTAGCTTCAATGGAAAGTGATCTCTCAGACTTCTGACTTATGATCCCTATTGCTGGCAGTTTCAATCGGACCCCTTCAATGGTTTTCATCATGCTCTGGCGAGCTAGCCTAACAATTTCTGACACAACTCCCTGAGGGAAACGTCTTGATACCTTAAGACCGTGGGCTTTGTATTCCCGGTGTCTTTCGGGTTATACTCCTCGGAACCCTATGATTGACTCTCATAGCAAGTGTAGAGATTCTCAGAATCTTTGCCATAGATCTGGTGAATCTTCCGTGACATATTTTTTTGCTCAGGTTTCCGATGAGCACTGATGTCGAAAGTCGAATGGCCACAATAAATCTGCAATGGTGCTCGAAGAAACTGTGAGAGCAGATGAGATGCAGGGAACTCGACGAATAAGCGATGCAAAGGCGGATGCTGTTCCGCCAACTTTCCAAAATATATCGGGTTATTAGCCGTTATTGAAGTAATGCCGTCCTAATTCCCTTCTTATCAACAGCGGTGCCGCTGGTTGAAGCCGTTTAACAACTTCGCTACCTTTGCCATCGTTATATAACTAATTGACTCATCAATAACAAGGACGGTCCTAAACTCGTTATATTATAGAGTATCGATGAGCTGATCGGGGCGATACTAGCGCCTTCTCGTGGTGTCAATGATTTTGATCTGTCTCGATAACGACCTTCAATCACAATCCACTCCGGCAACCGCAGCCCTTGCAGGTATTGGAACAACAAATTTGTTACGATCCTCAATGAGATGTGTGAATCCCAGTGTAGGACAGCTTGGGTCGAACGTGTCTGAGCGACATCTGGTTAGTCAGTAGCTTGATCCTTTAAACCATATAAATATGGAAGAACCTATTCTTCATCCAGAATGGCGCAGCCTATACATTGACTGACTCTCGCTCTTTTCGACATTTCGACGGATTAGAGGATTGGGATATCTGCTCCACTTCCTTTTCATCGAAAGCTCGAAGCTTGCGTTTGCACCCGAGCACTTGATTTCTTCTTTTGGAGGTCATTACTCTCTGCCGTGAGTTCTGGATACACGTCGTGCACTTCTCTGTCATTTCCTTTAGAAGGTTGTTATATTTGTGGCCCCACATGTCGACATTTAGAGTCTCTCGATTCCACATCCGAGTAGCACCAGGGAAAGTATGCCTTGCCGTGCGTTCCTCTAGTAGTGAGATAGACATCAGTTCACACTCTCAAACAGGCTAGGAATTCCCAGCGCGCAAAGCACGGTAGCTTGGACACGCCTGTGTATGGTAGAGGAAGTGGCCCCTTCAGTGTCGGTTGCAGGAAATAGAGTAGCACAGACATTCACAGTGAATTGAAGCCAGAATCATTTTTGCTTTTAGAGTGATTACCGATTCCGGGTCTTTGATCACTCGGGAGTAATGTATTGCAGCGAAGTGCTGCCGAGCTGAACGTTTGCCATTCGTCTAATGGAAGTGCAAGGATGATTGGACAATGAATATTTGCGACACGCTTAACTCAAGGCTTTTGTTTCGCAAAAACAAGCGTCGAAGCTTGGGTGTGGCTGCAAACCGCTCCAACTTTTCGGCGGAGCAGGGCAGCGATACTTTATCTTCTTCAGGTACCTGGTGAATGGGAAGTCTTGGAAGCGATGTTCGCACTGCGTATACAAAAATGGAAGAAGCCTTAACATACTAGGATAATCTGTATCAAGTTTCTGCAATTCTCTTGATAAATCTGTGTCCTTGAAAAAGTCCTCAACTGCGTCAACATGTGTATCACATGTGATGCACAAATTCTGGAGCTGTCTGTCTTGGTAGAACCATGGCTTCATAGATACTCATCCATTTCATAATCTGTCCTAGCGCTTGTCTTAGTTTTGAGTTCAAATACGCAGGAGGGAACTCTATGGATCTGCTAAAAGCATGGAATCTCGAATCCATTGTCCCATACATCTTCGTCAGTCGTCGCTGGATTCTGGGAATTGAGAACTCGTACACAGCGATCCAATTTCATATATGTTAGACCTGCGTCTTTGGCCGGATCTAGTAGTCTTGGGGTGTCGTCGACTTCGCTATTCATCGCAATCAGTCGTTCGACATCTATCGTGCTGGCTTGAAGAGAGAGATCAAGTATGTAATTAGCTTATACTGCTCAAGTCTGAGAGACCGAAGCAATTCTCAGGATGATTGGGGCAGCTATGCTGAAGGCAGCAGCAGGTCAATCCAGTTGGCATATTCCTTCATTCACCTCTTATCCTGGACTTTGTCTTGTAGCTCCTCTCTCCTTTGTTTCTGGATAATGGTCGATTTATGAATCGATGTAATTGTGAACAGCCAATAACAGATGAGAGGGTTGTTCCTGTTCCGATTCTAAGGAATCTTTCTATCTGACTATTTGTAGGATTGTTGTACATTTTGGATCCCGATGTCGGGCAACTTGTATTATCACATGATGTCTAATGCTGACAAAAGCAGTGAACAAGACAGCAAAGGCTCTATAAATCCGGCAATATGTAACTTTCCATAGTAAAAAAGAAAAGTAAGTAAACGAAATATACATGAAGAATATTGGAAAGAAGAAAGCGAACATCCTATAGTATGATATGTTGACAATGATTCATAAAACACCAAAAGACAGTAATCAAAGGTGAAAAGAGCCCAAAAATGTTCGCGCCTTGCGCCTTGCTATAATTCAGAGCACAGAAGACAAGGCAAAAGTGAAAGGAAAATGTAAGGAAATGAAACACGAAATCGTCTGTGTCGCGTCTATACTCCTTCTATCACCTCTAGTCGTCATTATCAGAGTCCATCTCATCCTCAATGGATTTCTTCTTCTTCTCCTCTCTCATCTCTCGGAACGAACTCCAGCTGAGAAGGAAGAATGCGACAATAATTAGAAGACCACCAATGATTGAAGCGAGGGAGAGGGGCTCTCCGGTGCGCATCCAATCGACGATTGCGACAAGGAAGATAGTAAGAAGAGCCGCAACGGAAGAGAGAACCGGCGATGTGAGGGAAATGAGCACCAAGAAAGAACCGGAGAATGCTATCATATCGTTAGCATCGCGAATCTCAAGAGGGACAAGGTAAGGACTTACTAGCATTGGAAATGATAGAGACCATCACCATCCAGCCAACTTCGCCCGTAGGCCATTCGAACTTCTCCCAGCCCAAGACGTGCAGAATAGGCAAGGGAATCCACAAAACGAAGACAGTGAAGCTCGCGAACAAACTAGCGAAGGTGTTGGCAAATATCATGCTGCGCACCGGGTTGGTGCCCTCTGGGGGACACGCATATCGCTTATACAGCACTTCGTACAGGCCATACAGCACGCTTCCGATACCAATGAGAACATTGCCTAGCAGCCTGTGCTCAGCCTCATCTTTCGCTTGTCCAATCGTTCCATCCGGTGTATCCTTCGCCTCATGTTCATCAGGGCCATACGCGACGATAAGAACACCAATAATCGCAACCCCAACCGAAAGAACCTTGTCCCACCGCAATTTATCTTTCAAAATAGGGATCGAAAAGGCGTATGCGAAGAAGGCAGAGCAGTTGTAAATCGCCGTCAAATCGCTTGCTGTAGTCAGGTTCACTGCGACGTACCATGAGCCGCCCGCGATGGTAAGAGCAGTGGTGACGAATGCCGTTGTTCTGAGCAAGTAGGGAATAATAGATCGGTTGTAATGAGGACTAGGATGAAGTTCTTGAAATTCGGCCATCATCGCTGTAGTCCGAATCTGGTAAATATGACGTCGCCAGAATGCATCCCACGAGAGCTTCCGTTTCTGTAGTCGGAGAATAACGAGCTGGATTGGCCAAATGACAACCCAGGAGCCGTGCGTAAGATACCTATTCCAGCGTGAGCATGTGATCGTTCCCTCAATAATACAGTTTATTCTAACTCACAGCATAAGGTACGGCTTATCATATTTCAAATCATGCTGGATATAGACCGCCGCCTCGGTCTGCGCGACAAAACTAACCAAACTCAAGACCAAGAATATCGCTGCGATGATATATTTCCGACGAGTAGCCATGTCCGCTTCATGGCCTGGACTTTCCGTTCGAATTGACGCATGGTGTAGCATAGGCCTGCCTTCGACGTCGCCATGGCCACTGGAATTGGATAATCGTCCGCGGCGCTCCTCCTTGAGTAATGGTTGATGCGAATGACCGTCAACAGGGCGGTATGAGGGTGGGCGACTGGTAGCCATTTCGTCGTCAGAATCGTGGTCGTGCGCGGGACTTGCTTTGTCCCCTGACCCCAACAAATGTGAGCGATCTGAATCCATCTTGAGTTAATCCCCCTTTTTCTTTCTTATATAGAAATGTGAAAGGATATGAACCTTGTTGTCCAAATAATCCTCAATAGAGTATTAGGTGAGTAGATAAGTAGTTATTGTTGGGGGGAGGCGAGTGTTATCGGGAAAGGGTGGAATGTGGAGAAGGCGAAGTAGCATCCATGCAGCAGTACTGGAACATAGAAAGAGGCAATGCTTGACGACGGCGAAAACAATTCGTTTTGCTCGATGGAAAGTAAGTCACGAATGCCTGGGAAATACAAGTAATATGTACTGTAAGAAAAAAGAGCGAGAGAAAGGCTGTGATGCTGCTGCGGCCACGTCTGCCAAGAATAGCAGTAACCAGCAACAGGACGAGGAAACACGGTCCAGCCGCAACAAGGCACCCTTAGAGCAGGGATCTAGCAGAGAGAAAGAGAGAGAGAGAATAGAAAAGAAGTGAAAAGAGTAGTAAGAAGTAATGAGTTGGGCTATCAAATAATATATGGGAAAAAAAAAATAGAGAGAAAGCAATGATAGGAAAGGCTGTCAGGATCCGGAGAGCGACACCGTCGAAGAACTCCAGAAAAAAGAATACGCGGGAGACACAGAGGCACCGCTTGCGCTAGTCTACTTTCAGCTAGTGGCAACCCGCTCTGCACGTGAGACAGGTGTGACCGCCTTCCGAATACGAGATCAGTCCTCCGTTAATTTGCCCAATGCGGCAAGAAGACACCTGGCCCGAGATGGAGAAGTCCACGCAATCTCCGGGTTGGCATGACTAACACCTGCAAATTTGTGCACAAAACCCATTCCTGTTATGTAGCACTGGATTCTCGCTTTCTGGGAGTGTTGGATTTGCTTGGGAGAGCCTAGTATGTAACCCTGTAAGGCGTTGTCAGTTCTCCAGCCTCCTTGGCGTTACGTGAGGCGTTGACTCTGCTATGCTCTGAAGGATCGCCCAGGGTACTCAATGCGCTTAGTATATCAAACTCTCAAAACTATGGAGTAATTACTGCAGTATAATCTGCGCAAGCATACATAGTACAGCTCGACTTGTATGTAACCCGTACCTGAATGCTACCCCTGTGCTACTACGTAAACCCCACTGTTTACGCCCTGCCGTTCCCAGGCACTATTCCCGATCTGCACTAGCCCAAAAGAGCTTATCCGGATTACCAGCCAATTAAATTACAGCTATCCGTCATAGCGGGTCGTCTGCAGCCATTGTACACAGTAGAGTACATACTCTGCGGTAGTCATGCTGTCGACAGCTATCAAGTTAATCTATTACTAATATACAAACCAATCTTGAATGGTATAAGTTCCAACGCCGTATCAGGGTCCAAATCGTATCTCATAGAAAATTATAAAAATACACTTAATCCTTTTCTATCCCAAATACGCTGAAAGTCTCTTCCTTTCTTGTTTATCCCTCATTTCCGCCAGAGCAGGGTCAACAAGTAATTTCCCAGAGACTGTTCCTCTCAGTGTTCCCACCGAGACAAGCATCCAAAGAATGACGACACACAGTGAAAGTATCTAGATGTTTCAGTCAGCCAAGGGGTTCTTAAGAGTTCCACTTGAGTTCATTTGTTTGTTAACATACCGTTCCAACGACCTTGAAGAATGAAGAATCCATCTCCAATCCGAGCTGGCAAGTGGCCAGGGCGTATGCTCCCAGCGGAAAAGTAAATCCCCACCAACCAATGTTGAAGGGGAACTTCTTGCATCGCAGAATCGATGCAGATGCAAAGAAGAGCCACACCAATCCAAATGCCCAGAAGACAAGCGCCGTCATGAATCCCATTGCGTACACAGTGGGGATAATAGACTTGTCTAGGAGGAAACTAGACTTGGGGAATGTGTCTTTTGCAGTGAGTCCGAGTTTCAAGGCCCTAGCTAGAGTCAATCACACCATTCTTTGATGGCTTGTGACGGGCGTGAAACTTACGAGAAAGCGCCGGATCCCAGGGGGCCCATCGGCAAGAAGACGCTCACAATTGTCTCCTTCGGGGGTAGCTTGTGGATCGTGAGTCGTTGGAAGTAGATGACAAACACCATCAATGACAAGGGAACTCCGATTCCCCACAGGATATAGCTTGCAATAACTACCCCGAACGCTTGGTCCGGGTCTGGGAGAACTTGAGCGACTATGCCGCCAGTCCCCGAAGCAACGACACAGGTGACAATAGGCATAAGCCAAACCGCTGTCATGGTCGAGAGGTGTGTATCCTTATTGGACAACATGCTACATCATGGTTAGCTCAAGCTTTTCCTGAGACAGAAGGTTCAGAGGACGCACAGCGAAAATGGCAATGACAGAGCGCACAGAACGGAAATGGCAGCGTCAAGCGACCACAACGCCAGCGCAAAGTCTGGGGTCCATGTCCCCCAAGCCGGCACACACACGAGACAAAACATGTTGACAATAGTAGCCAGGCCCATCGGGAAGGCGCCAAGGAACATCGCTTGCACAGGATGGAAGATGACGGCTTTGATCGTTTTGGGATACATGGTGTATCGGATTATACTGAGTATACAACCGGCTATGAAAAGGAAGACGTTGAGGGCAAAGATCACAATAGAGATCCATCGTAGCCAGTGGCCATTGTAGGGGAGGACGTTGAGGAGTGTTGAAACGATGCCAGTTCCCATAATCACGGAGAACCACCTATTCACATCATGTCTTATTAGTTTCCATCAGGAACCCTGATAAGTGAGAGAATGGCATACGAAGGTGTGAAATTCTGAACCATTCGTCTCCATCCCGGGTCTCTGACCCCATAATTGAACTGCCCCGATTGGACACGAGCTTCATAAGTCACCTCTGGTTGGTACCAGGATGCCCTGTTGTCGGCATGGTAATCGTCTCGTAATGTCTCATTGCTGACGGCAAAATGGACGTCTCGGACGGTGACTGTGTTCCCGCTGTTCACTGTGAGAGAGGAGGGCGGTGGCGTCAAGCAAGAAGACGTTGCCTTCAAGTCTTTCTCCTCGCTTATCGGCAAAATCTGGTCCTCGCCCATGATCGCTGTAGGGATAGCGAGAGGGAAGGGAGGTAGCACACAGCGAAAAGAAGATTTGCAACAGAACAATGAGATTGACCTTCTCTTCGCTGGCACTTTTATCTTTTTTCTTCCCTTCTTTTTGATGTTTGAAAAAAAAAAAAAGAAAGAAAGAAAAGAAAAGAGAAAGAGGCCCGACAGTCGTAGCGTTTCTGCAAAAGATGGATCGGCCCAGGGGGTACGGAGAGAGTTTGCGGCACGACCAAACGACGTGTGCTCCCCGTAATTGGTATCGACAAATCTATGGTACCAGACGGCGATTGATTCGGAGATGGTTCCTGCATTATGGAGCCGTTACTCTGGAACCGAGCCAACCGTAGGGCTTGATGCTCGCCGAAGCTCAAACTATTGTTTTTGATTCCACAGAGCAAAGCCCTTCGGAGCAAACCTAGTTTCCGGGATACAGGATCGGCTCGCTATTGATGATAATAGGGTTAAACCAGAGAGTCTGTCGCCCAAAAGTCCAATTTTAATATTCACGGGGGGAACTCTAAACGGAGAGTGTTCCGAGTCAGTCGGCCTATCAACCCGGTCAATAGCTCCCTGTCCACCATTCACAAGCTTCTCTTTTGTGCTCTGCCCGGTTGCTTCCTCCGTTGGACCGTATTATCGTAGTTTTTTGGGCTGTCTCACTTGGTCCGAGCGGAGATCTAAAGTTGTTGATCGAGATTTTCCGGTTCGTTGTTCGTCTAGTTTCCGCGGAATACAATAATAAGATGCATCCTGCAGACACAATACTAAAAGTAAGAACACACGGTCTCCTGCGTTACTTTCCGCACGAGTGTAAGAAATATGTTTGAATCAAAAGCTAAACCCGGTTTGATTGTTGTGTTGTTTTTCCGGATACTATTGTAAGCTGACAATGGGGCCACACGCAAAGTTGAGAACAGTCTTAGTTCTGCGATCACCAGTTTCCAGTTCAGGATCTTGCTCCAAACGTGTCGTAGGTGTACTTCAGCTCAAGATGCCAATAGTTCGGGGCGGTGGGTTTCGCAACCAACCACGCCTTATCCAAGGCTTCAACTACCTCCTCGGGCAATGGACCCTTCTGAATGTCTCGAAGGTTGCTTTCCAACTGTTCGAAACTACTCACGCCAAGGATAACGCCGTCTCGACCGTTGCCATCCATCTTTAGCAGCGAGTGATGATGGACCCAGCGTAGAGCAGTCTCGGCCATGGTCAATCCATGCTTCTCCACGGCAGGCTCAATAATTCGGAGCGCATCAAAGGTCGCATCTTTGAAGTAGCGTGCCCGGTACAGTGCGCCCGTGGCGGACTGGTCACTGTACCGACCTTCCGCAGGTACATCCTTGGTCTTGTATTTGCCAGACAGCACACCACCAGCAAGAGGGTTGTAGATGACAATGTCAATCCCGTAACGTCTACAAGCATGCACGAGTTCGGTTTCGATGGAGCGAGCTATGGATTCGTGCGCCTTTGGTTAGCGTGGGTCTAATTCAGGGGTCGCTTTGCCCCGAGGTTCAACTCAAAGAGTTGGTCCAAACTCACTTATGGCATTGTACATCGCTTGGTAGATGGTCGGACGCACCCAACCCCTCTCGTTGCAGATGGTCACGATCTCAGCGACCTCGAATGCGGTGTAGTTGCTCAGTCCCAGTTGCACAAACTTCCCCTCCTTATGCAACTTGTTGACCTCTTCCAGCGTCTCTGTAAAGGGCACGGACCGATCGGGGGCATGCAGGTAAAAAATGTCGACCTGATCGGTCTGCAGCTCCTTCAGGGAGATCTCCACGTTCTCACGGAGGACATTGGCCTTGTGGTCGCCGGGTGTCTTCGGGTACCACTTAGTGGCCAGCGTCAGACCGCGCTCTTTCCATTTGGCCTGGGCCGTGAAGGCCTCTTGCTTGCCTGCTACATATAACCGGGCGGTATCAACTTCATTGAACCCTTGCCGTTGGAAATAGTCGAGACACTTATCGAGGGACGATAGACGGGCACCCTTGGATTCGGTTCCCTCCGGACCAAACGTCATCAATCCCAGGATCGCCCTGGGAACGGGATTCTGCGCGACCAATGGCATTTTCTTCGCTTTTCTTCTGGTCAATAAATTGACAGTAGGAAAAGGATTTGTTATTCTAAAAGCATCCAAGGTTTGTGTCAAGTAGTCGGGATTTGGAGCAATAGCGGGGCAAATATGTTGTCATGGGGGCATTCCGGAGAGTAGTCAGCAATAGAAACACCTGTCTAATGACAGTGTTCACTGATGGAATCAATTTGTTTTGCTCTTCAGGACTTTTCAGGGCGCACATGGAGGTGCACTATCACTGTTAATTGAGACGGCGCCAGAAGACACGAAGATATCAAAAGCACAATGAAATATGCAAATGAGTTACCAATCCATATTAAGCCAGGTGCTGAATGTAAACAAAACAGTACTGAAAAGATAATGCCGCCCCCATCTACGAAGGGTCGAATATTGATATAATGCCGGTTGAATGCAAAAAAGGTAAACACCACGCACAGGTGGTCAAGCAACAGTGTCGGCGGCGATATGAAAATATATCCTTCAAACTGCTGCTTAAAGCGGCGACGCACACAACCCCTCATCATGGCAAATCAGCCTCGATTCTCGATCCTTGTGATCAATCCCAACACTTCAACTTCTATGACAGAAGTCTTGAAACCTATCCTGGAAAGTCTCCGATATTCAGATATCCACTTCGACTACTTCACAGCACCGTCAACAGAATCAGTGACTCTCGACGGACGCACCATCCACGGCATCTCCAGCATAAATTCCGGGGAAGATTCGGTGGCTTCAGCTTTGCATTGCAGGCCGTTCGTCCAGCCTCTTGTGTCGAAATACGATGGCTTTCTAGTGGCTTGCTACTCAGCCCACCCGCTCGTGGGTATACTGAAAGAGGCTATCCAGAAATACGAAGAAACACACCCCACGGACCCGAGAAAATATGTAACTGGGATCTTCGAAGCCAGCATTGTCACCTCTTTGTCTCTGATCAGCTCATTCCAAATGATTGGAGAGCCAGAACTTCACAAGGCCCAGGCCCCAGATACGTTCGGAATCGTATCGACAGGCAGCACCTGGAAAGCTGAGCTTAGCTATGCAGTCAAAGACATGCTTGTAAGCTCCGGTAGCAACATTGAGGGCTCTACTATGCGTTTTGCCGGCGTAGCCACCACTGGTCTTACTGCCGTTGAGCTTCACACGACCCCGCCTGAAGAGGTGAAACGGAGGATCAGCGATGCAACGGAGCGACTTCTCCAGGGTACTTCGGCACCTGTTAGTGCAATTTGCATGGGATGCGCCGGAATGGCGGGCATGGAGGAAGCTGTGCGAGAGGGCTGTGTTAAAGCTTATGGCAAGCAGCAAGGGAATCGTGTGAGGATTGTGGATGGTGTAGTGGCCGGGATTGGGATATTAGTGACAGCTTGTAAAGCGGGATTCTAGTCATGGTGGACTATGATAGAAATATTGGGTGTACATAAATCTTTTAGCAACATTATACTACATTCATACATCATTTTTTTTTTTCTTGTGTTGCGTTCAGAAACAAATAGTTTGCCGTTGGTATAAAGGCATTGGCGCCTAAGGCATAAGTCCCCCAAAAGTCCCCCCGCAGAAACGCGATCCACGCGTCGCTAATAATTGACCTCGACTACTTTTGATGGGGAGTGGTCAAGATGCCCAGGTATGTCACTAAATTCGTTAATGGAGCTCCATGAACTCCTGGATACTATACTACCCGTGACTGAGGTTGTATTCCTGCTAACGTTGCTCCAGAGAAATCATCACGATCCAAGCCGGCCAATGCGGCAACAACGGTATGAATACCATCATCACGCATCGCATACTTTTTTGCTGATCGGTTAATATACAGTTGGAAGTAATTTCTGGCAGCAGCTCTGCTTGGAGCATGGAATTAGTCAGGATGGGAACCTAGAGGAATTCGCAACGGAGGGAAATGATCGCAAGGATGTCTTCTTCTACCAGGTACCTCCAACTGTTGATATCTGCTCATACATTTAAACAGTATGCTCACATGCGACACTCCAGAGTGATGATACCAGATATATCCCTCGAGCGATCCTCCTCGACTTGGAACCCAGGGTACGATTTCCTCCCTCGCGCACCTCCCACTATCACAGAATACCGGGCTAAAACGGACTAGGTGCTCAATGCTATCCAAGCCGGTCCGTACCGAAATATATACAACCCCGAGAACTTCTTCATCGGACAACAGGGTATTGGAGCCGGAAACAACTGGGGAGCTGGGTACTCCGCAGGCGAAACGGTGCATGAAGAGGTGTTCGACATGATTGATCGAGAAGCGGATGGTAGCGATTCATTAGAGGTATGCGGGACCTCGAAGAACTTGGGTTAAATGGCTGCAGGCTCACATACGGGTAACAGGGTTTCATGTTCCTGCATTCGATTGCTGGAGGTACAGGATCGGGAATGGGAAGTTATATTTTGGAGCGGATGAACGATCGGTTTCCCAAGAAGTTGATTCAAACTTATTCCGTGTTCCCTGATACGCAAGCTGCAGACGTCGTGGTCAATCCGTATAACAGTATTCTTACTATGCGACGGTTAACGCAGAATGCGGACTCGGTGGTAAGGTTCTATTTGCTCCTGGTCTATCAACCCAGGCTAAAACGTTTGCTTAGGTGGTTCTGGATAACGGAGCGCTATCGAGAATTGTTGCAGACAGACTGCACGTGCAAGAACCGTCATTCCATCAGACAAACCAGCTGGTGGGTGTTTTCCTCACTTTTACCAAAGGTTCGACAGCAAGCTTACAGATGTAGGTTTCTACTGTCATGTCGGCTTCTACTACAACACTCAGATACCCCGGCTACATGCACAATGACCTGGCTGGAATCCTCGCTTCGCTTATCCCGACACCACGCAGCCATTTCCTAATCACATCATACACTCCGTTTACTGGAGACAACATCGAGCAGGCCAAGACGGTTCGCAAGACGACCGTTTTGGATGTGATGCGCCGTCTCTTGCAGCCGAAGAACCGGATGGTCTCGATTAATCCCAGCAAATCCAGCTGCTACATGAGCATTCTCAATATCATCCAAGGCGAAGCGGACCCGACGGACGTGCACAAGTCGCTGCTGCGGATCCGTGAGCGCAGGCTTGCGTCTTTTATCCCATGGGGCCCTGCCAGCATTCAAGTGGCGCTAACAAAGAAATCGCCATATTTGCAAAACACCCACCGAGTCAGTGGATTGATGTTGGCGAATCACACCTCGGTGGCGACATTATTCAAGCGGATTGTGCAGCAGTATGATCGGCTGCGAAAGCGCAACGCTTTCCTGGAACAGTACAAGAAGGAAAGTCCATTTTCTGATGGGTTGGGAGAGTTTGACGAAGCGCGCTCCGTGGTGATGGACCTTATTGGCGAATACGAGGCGGCAGAACGGGAGGATTATCTGGACCCAGATGCGGGTAAGGAGAAGGAGATGGGCGTCTAACAATGATCTTCGCTTGTTATGAATTTCCTATTTTGATGTCGCTGCTATATCTCATGGTCTGGTGTATCTCGGCGTTTCTCATTTCATTTTCTCCTAATACCAAAAGACATGGACACATAGGAATTGGATTATTGTTACATGGATAGCCGTTTCAATGGCGAATCCGTCGGAATCCCAACATGTCAGTGCACTGCGTCCGACGCTGCCGATGCTTATCGGTGTGAAACCACCTTCTGCATAGAGAGCACGTATCCTTCTGCAGACTGATGCTGTTGAGCTGCCCAGTTTGCCACGTCTGTCCGTAGATTTGCTGTCCACCGCTGCCAACTGTCGGAGAAGTTGCCTACACCACGGAGTTCCTTCAGGTCGAATAAGAACAAACCTCGAAGGCACGGACGTTGAGGTAATCGTGAAACGGTCGACGGAGATCAATAAGGGAAAAAGAAATTAAGGGATGGATAGCCCGGCGCGTATCTCATTGTCCCGTTTATTTTTCAATGAGCGTACCCTGTAGTCTAGCTGGAGTCGTATACGCCGGAGCACACATCCGTATGCTGTAGACCATACTTACTACACTACTGCAGAGTACATGTATATCTCAGTGGAGATGAAGATGAGATGATCACTGCTGCCCAAGTGAGGGGTTGACGGCGCATGATTCGCAGAATGAGGCAGAAATTAGTTGCCTTGTTTTTTTCTGCGTCCTAGCACCGCCGCTATTGGTTATTATTGTTTGGCCTCTGCCAATTATTAGTGATTCCTGAGGCATATGATTAACCTTATAGAGGAATACTACTATTCTTAGCACAATGGTCTAAACGTCGACATTATTTCGTACAAGTACGTGCTCTGGGCATCTTTGGAAGGATTGGGATAACTCAACCACCCTGGTCAAAGATGTTAGATGATCGCTCTCCTGGTCACGGTCATTATCAGCAATTTGTTACATCAGTTGACACCAATGTGCTTCTGATACGTGGTGGCACGACTGTTGACATCTGGTCTTGACGGAGAAAGGAATCCCTAGTACGGGGTATACAGCAAGTGGACGCCTGATAACTCGCCGCAAGAAATGTTACCGATGGGTATGAGCTACCGGAAACAGAGTACAAATACATGAATCAATGTTTTGAGTAGTTGTATAGTATCACGTGATTCTATATCTATTCCTGCACCACCAGTATCCCGTACAAACGCCAGCAAAACAAGCCCTGGTTTCAAACAACACGGTCAATTGGGTTCCCAAGGCTCTTCTTCCCTGTAAGTCACCAAGAAATGCCCAAAAAAAAAAACTCGAAGCTTCGATGGCCCGCCTTATATAAGCAGAGTTGCCTCCACGTTGGGAATGGGAATAATTGGAGATGGCGCCGTGACTCAGCGGCTTCATACTACGTACCACTATATATGCTCCCTGCTGGATCCGAACCGTGGCTGCTTCTCTTTCTTCTCTTTCGTTTCCCTTCACTGCCACGTTCAATTGACTTTTCCATTCTTTTGTTCGTTCTGAAGAGTTTTCTTTTTTTCTTTCATTGTCGCCTCCTTTCTTTCGCCTTCCCGTTGTTTCCGATCATCGGGTGTTGCCAGAGTATATATAGAGTTGGGGCTCCCTTTTATCTATCTCACCGCAACCGTCCTCCTGATCCTCTCTCCTGATCCTCCTCCTTCATTCCTTGACTCCTCTTCACGCTCCTCCTGACCAGCCAAATCTTACATCCCTCTCTACAATTACTACTCTTCAAATAATCCTCTCCTCTCGGTGGGCTTGAATCCCTTATCTTCCGCCTCTCCCCACGAACCGGACCGGATCGTCTTATCGCCTCCGCACCAGCTGGCGCTTACTACCTCATCCACCTCTTTCCCGTCTCGCCACCGAAACCAGTCTACAATGCCTCCTCGCAAGCCCAGATGCTCCTTTAAGGAGTGCAAGGAACAAGCCCAGCGCATTGTCGGAGACTGCAGCTTCTGCAGCGGTCACTTCTGCTCCAAGCATCGCATGCTCGAAGCCCACTCCTGCTCCGGTCTGGAAGACTGCAAGAAGGAGTCCCACGCCCGCAATGCTGATAAGTTGAACAGCGAGCGCACACAGGTTATCAAGGGTGTATGACGGGATCACATCTACACTACTACAACAATTTCGGCGCATTTCGATTGCATTTACTTGCCATTTTTATCCGACGTTGAGTTAGCGCGGTGTTATTTACAATTTCTTCTTTTCTTTATTTTGCCTACGATGTCTCCCCCTATCGGTATGGTGGTGTCTCGTTTCGGGAGCGACATGGTTTACAATGATTTTGGTTTGGGGTGGTCTCTCGGTATTTGTCTATTATCCACTTATTTTCCGGGGTATTATGCGCATGGCGTTACTATATGGAGTTTGATATTCTATCTCGAATCGATACTTTTACAACAGAAGTTCCCAACTGCATAATGTGATTCTATCTTCTATCCGCTCATCGCATACTCTGTTGTAGTCAAGCTCATGTAATCCTTCCCGGAAGCCGGATGATCTGCTGTAGACGTAACCCTTGTCCGCCTGTTGCTCTGTGTCTCGGACGTATTCCAGCCCGCGACCGATTGTAGTTTGCAATTTCAAATCAATTCATTTGCGATTGCACAATATCAAACCCAACAAACTCCGCAGCAAACAAAACTTGTTTAACAAACCCAACATTCCGCGCAATACAACAAAAAACAAATATATCGATTTCAACCGGGACCAATTTTCGGCCTAAGACCTCGTCAGCTAGCAGCCCATGGATTTGTGTTAGACAACCCAAGACATACATATCATGGTGTTCAGTCAATCCACTGAGATACTTGTTTAACTCTTCAACACGCTCCTTGTGCGTCTTGAAGCCATCGCGCTTCAGTCGTTCTTGGAGCTATTCGACAATTAGCACCTGTCAAACGTAGAACAAAAAGGGGAACAGAAGCCAAACATACCCTCTTCCTCCTCACTTCTTCATACTTCCTCTCCGTCTCAGTCTTGCCAACACCGACCGTCCCCGTCTCCGACCCATACTCGTCCTCTCTGTTCTTCTCGCCACTGTCTTCCGGCGTAGTCCCCTCTGTCGGAACAACCTCACTACCAGAAGCAACACCACCAGCAGCCTCCTTCTCTTTCTTCTTTGCCTTCTTCGCTTTCTTCTTCTCCACCCGACCGTCGCTCACTTTACTCCCTTTGAGTTTGAGTTTGCCGCCCCCGCCGGTTGAATATTCGTCCCCCGGGGGCATTTTGGGTTTTGCCTGAAAATCCGGTGCTCCGATGTGCGCTTGGACGTGGGGGATTTACAAGAAAATTGGGGTTTGCTTTTTCTGGCTCCCTGTGATTATTACAGAGGAGATTATTGGGTGTATTTATAATCTTGTCTGTTCGTATATATGGTGTAGTTTGCATGAAGAGTTGCTCGAGACGAGCCGTTCCGCGGTTGAGGGCACGTGATTTTCTTATTTGGGGTGGCGCTAACCGGAATGGGGTATATGCCCAGATCTCTGTCAACCTAAGGTCTCTAGGGAATGGCTCTGTTGGAGACTATCTACGAATAGCTATATCCCCTTTTCCTTGTCGAAGCAGCTTGGTACAGACTCTTTAGGCGAGCTCATTCATCTTCTGCTATGTGAATGATGACGGTGCTTCATTGACCATGAGCAATGGACAATAATTGATTGATATGCCCAGGCATTCACTACTAGATTGGCTTTTGGCTCGTGGTTAAATTGATAGCTGTTCTCATCACATACAAATCCAATGTCGTGTTGACGACGACGAAGTTGCAATTGCTTTTGATTATCCATCCTGTGCCGGATTTGGCATAGTCCTGCTACAAGGGTAAGACTCCCAGAATAAGGAAGATGGCAATGGCTTGCTCAGTCCAAAGCAATAATTAAGGCGTAGTCTGTCTCCCGTCTTCCATGACCAGCCGCAGTGAACAATGGCCCATTGTTATACCCTGACGAAGCGGGAACACTCATTCGTTCTTTGATAATATGATAGGGTGAGAGTTCCAGAGTATAAATATAAACCAGCTTTCTATTCTACACATCTATCTATGAATCTCCACGTTCCCATGGATCTGCTACAAAACCAACCCTAACAGGCAAACAATGCCCTTTTTCTTAAAAACTCTCTACCTCTATATCCAAACCCACTTCCAAGGCCGAGTAAACACCTCACTAGACCTCCTCAGGCTCCTCGAAGCCGCCCTCTTAGCCGTCACACGCGGCCAAGGAACATTCGTTCTCTACGAGAAAAACGACCCGACAAAGTCACACCCAGCCCTCAGAGACAGCGACGTGATTGTCGACCTCACATATGGGAGTCTGTCGCGGTGCCCGACGGCGTCGAATGGACAGGGTTGGATGTGCGATGATGGGGAAGAACTGGTCGAGTTGGCTGATTATTATCTCTTTGAGGAGTTGTGCAATGTGCAGGACAAGGTGAGGAACGGGAATCGCAAGCCGTTGACGTCGCCGGCCGTACTGGTTAATGATTATCGGGATATGTGAGGGCCTTGTCGTTTTTGCTTTTCTTTTGAATATTGGGAGCTTGACTGACTTGTTTTATATGTGTAAATAGTTGGCTGGCTGGAAGGTCGGTGGATAGTAAGCTGTAAAGAGGATGGTCCCAGATTAGAACTTGATGTTGTACAGGGCGTCAATGTGTGCTCAGCTGGACTGGACTCGAAGGGGATACTGACATTTGGGCTGAGGCATTTCTAGTAGGACAGAGGATATGGGTCATGGAGAATAATCATGGAGAAAGTTTTTATATAGGCCTGATCACATGACGGTCATTTTTTACCATCCTCCAGAAACTTTCTGCTACCAAAACCTACTATATCAGTTGTTGAATCATACCTTCGCTCTTCTCCAAGCTTGTTGACTGTCGAATATGACTCCATTCCATTCTAAGAAGCATGAGCCATGGCAGTGGCAGCTCCGCTCATCTCAGAGCTTCATTGTCTTTGTAGTTTCGCTGGCCATGTTGACAGTAGGTATGTCCTGGACATGATTGAGACATTATGGCTAACTGAATAGGACATGTTTATGTACGGCATGGTAAGTATTGCTTAACATATTGGACAAACAGAATGCTAATCTACAGATCGTCCCTATCATGCCCACGGCCATCGTGTCTCGCGCAGGTGTCCCGGATGAGGATAGTGAGAGCAATCGATCCTCTTTGATAAAAGCTAGCTAACACTAAACAGAGGTATTCTGGACGAGTGTCCTCCTAATTTGCGAATCCGGCACGGCCTTCCTCACGAGCCCTCTCTTCGGCTACTTTGTCGATGTCTCGCAAACACGCCAATTCCCCTTCCTCGTCGGCTTGATTCTTCTCACTATATCCATGACATTTCTCACCATTGCGCGGTCCATGACGGGATTCATAATTGGGAGACTTCTTCAAGGTGGTGCCGCTGCTATGGTTAATGTAGCAGGACTGGCTCTCGTCGTGGATGTAGTCGACAAGGAACATCTGGGAGAGATATTGGGATACTTGGGTACCGCCAGTATGATTGGTATTATCTCGGGACCTCCACTGGGTGGATTGGTGTATCATGCTGGTGGGTACTATGCCGTGTGTGCTCTGGCGTTTGCCATGATTGCCGTCGATCTGGTCTTGCGCGTGGTGGTTGTCGAGAAGCGGACTGTGGATCGACTGGCCAAGCTGGTTGATCCACCTGATATTGGCAATGGTAATGATGCTATTACGGAGGTGTCTCGAAATGGGTATGCGTCGTTCCCTCGGGATCAGATCGGGGATACCGTACCTCAAACCGAGGGCAAAGGGGGCTTTGCTATTTTGACCTTGTTGAAACAGCCGCGCATGTTAATCACGCTGTGGGCTTTTGTGGCAGAGGGGATTGTCACAGCTTCTTTTGATGCTGTAAGTCATAATGATAGCTCTGAAAATTCTAGCACATACTGACCTTGGTACAGACACTGGTCAGTTTCGTGGAGAAAACATTTGGATGGGGCCCTTTTGAAGGAGGAATAATCTTCCTCCTACTCGCCATTCCGGCGCTTTTCGATCCAGTATTCGGTAAGTTCGTTCCTTTCATCCCTTCAGTATATACTAAGATGTGCTAGGAAACCTAACAGACCGCTACGGCGTCCGCATCATGGCCATCCTCAGCTTCGCAACAGCAACCCCCGTCCTCCTCAGCCTCCAATTCGTCCAAAACAACACCCTCTCCCACAAAATCCTCCTTCCAACTCTAGTCACCCTCGCCGGCCTCGCCACCGACCTCGCCCAACCCGCTCTCTTTCTCGAAACCCAGCTAGTCGTTGACGGCATGGAAGCGCGCAGCCCAGGTGTCTTTGGTGAGAAGGGCGCTGTAGCACAGGCATTCAGCCTGCAAGTCATGGCGAGCTTTGCCGGACTTATGCTAGGGCCTATGGTGGGTGGGTTTCTGAGTGATCGGTTTGGGTGGTCGGCTATGGCGTGGTCCTTGGGACTGTTGACTGCTGTTACGACTGGACCAATGGTGTTTTTGAGCGGTGCTGGTGCCTCCAGTGTTGGTGCCAGTGCCGATGATGCTGAGGCGCAGTCTACGAGAGGGCACGAAGAGCGAGAGCCCCTATTGGAAGGCGCACAATGATCGTGTGATCTATTTCTCAAATTGCTATTAGGGCAAGGATATAACTCCGCGGGGTTCTGACGTGTGCGGCTGGATCTCGAATCAAACTAGAGAATGGGGCAAAAACGACCCGAAGGGGGAAATTTTCGAATCCTATATATTTAGCTCTCATTACACGTATTATAGTCGTTCGCAATGACACGAAATTTTGTTTGCACTACAATTGATGCGCACAGCTGACCGGCCAAATCCTCTGTACTATAGAATCGTCATAATCTGGGGTAAGCAAAGTTCATTCCAGGCTGGAGTCATCTTCTACATCTTGATGTACATACTGGGATAAGCTTGCAGTTGCATATCATTTGGAGTGCTGAGGGCAGGATAAACCCAGCTAGGACTGGACAGCTATGGTTGCTGTTTGGAGTATTTCGCTAAGAGAATCTACTTTTGGTATCCATAGCGTGTCTTCTAGACAGCTGGTTAGTCCGTGTACAACCATAAGCCAGAGAATGATGCTGGCTGAGTAGTGACACAGGCCAGCGAACATGGAGCATATGGTGTAATTGCCTCAGGATGATTCGGAGATGTATATATATGTGTAATGTCCTCGACTCGAGACAGACAGCAAGATCGATCCACTGCATTTTGACCAAGCAAGCTACCAACACAACTACAAATACAACTGCAAAACACCGCCATCATGACCTCACCCACCCTCGACCCCATAATAGACGGGCGTTTCATCTTCCCCGCCGAATCCGACCCGCACGAAGCCACCATCCTCGGCTTCCCCTCCCTAGTCTCCGTCCCACCCCCCTACTATGAACCCAGCTGCGCTGAAATCACCTCCCTCGCCGCCGCCATTGCCCACTTCGAGCCCGTCCGCCTCTACACGCGCCCCGAAGATATCCCACTCGCCGAAAAATACGTCGCCGAAATCGTCCCGCCAAACCTCAAAGAGCGCGTCACCATCATCCCGATCGCGATTAACCACTGCTGGGTGCGGGACACGGGTCCCGTGTACGTGCACGATGCGACGGGGCGATACCCCGGGGAGAGGTTCGCGATTAGCTTCGATTTCAACGAGTGGGGGGAGAAGAAACCGTGGGATGTGTCGAATGGGAATGATTATGGATTGAATTGGCCGACGCCGAGTGCGGCGCAGCTTGAGGAGAATACGTTGTTTGCGAGGAGGGTGATTGAAGGGGATGTTGAGCCGAAGCCGGTGAGACGGGTTGTGCCGAGGATTAAGGCGGAGGGGGGTGCGTTTGTGGTTGATGGGGATGGGACGTTGATTGTTTCAGAAAGTTGTATGATTGATGAACCTAGGAACCCGGGGATGAGTAAGGCGGATATTGAGGAGGAGTTGAAGAGGTTGCTGGGGGTGGAGAAGATTATTTGGTGTCCTGGGCGGAAGAATATGGATATCACGGATGCGCATCTTGATGCGGAGGTGAGGTTTATTCGACCTGGTGTTGTGCTGTGGTCGCGGCATCATCCGGATTCTGATCAGGAGTGGTTGGATGTCTCGCATGAGGTTCTGACTGCGTTGAAGAACGAGACGGATGCGAAGGGCCGGAAATTGAAGATTATCCCCGTTGACGAGGTTAATGGGGATGAGGTGCCGAAGAATGATGATTATGAGGAGGTGGTTTGCAGTTATATCAACTTTTATTTCTGCAATGGGGGAGTTGTCATTCCCAAGTTTGGGGTTGAGCCTTATGATTCAAAGGCGAAGGAGGTTATTCAGGCTGCTATGCCGGACCGTGAGGTGCGACAGGTGTATATGCATGCCATTCCCATTACTGGGGGTGTTATTCATTGCACCACTCAGCAGGTTCCTGCCGTGAAGAAGGATTGAATGCATGCAGTTCAAGACGTATGTAGTTCGAGATAGGTCTAAATTGGAGCACGTTTTCATTCCTGTCTACGTTAGATGCATTTATGGACATAAGGTATCAGTCATACGGACCATGTTATTATAGATTTAATCGAATGGAATCGGTCGCAAGCCTGTTCCTCCCATGCGCCTTCGCATCTCTGCACCGGCTGCGATGGTACTCGGTACTTTGATACCACAGCAATCACCGCCAAAGTTGTCGTGCGCATGATTGGGATGAGCATGATCATTTCCGCACTCATGCTCATGAGCCTCCTCCAACTCGTCAGCTCCCTCTCCCATTCCCGGGGCTGCAGGGAGAAGACTGGCGAATAAGAAGTGTTGCATGATGGGTAGTTTTCCAAGAACCTCTTTGACAAACATCTTCTTCATCCCGCTTTCCACCTTGAACCAGTTTCGAGCGCCAGATATGTCGTCCAACATCGGACTGTGCCACCGTAACCCTTTCACCGTCTTCACACTGTCCACCCACCGCACTTGGTCCAGATAGATATATTTGTCTCCCTCCTCGTCCAGAACTGCTGTATTATGGATACCCAGCGGGGTAATATACGGATGGCTCACAAGCTGCGCAGCCCCGAACAAGAACGGAAGGAAGTGATAGTCATCAAGACCCCAAACACCGTGCGAACCTGCAGGCTCGAGATAATACGTGCTCTGAACCTGTCGCATTAGGTGCATATAAGCGATGTAAACCCGGAACACGATCATCGGAAAATCAGACGGCGAGATGAGTCCCGTTTGACGAAGACACAGCAGCCACATCATGAAGTTCAACTCATGTCCGGACCCATAATCCAATCGATCCCGCGATCCCAGGGAGTGAATCAAGTATGTTTTGATCTCATCGACCGCTGCATCATTCTGCAGTCCCAAAATGTCCTTGTGCCACGATGCACTCTGCGCAGTCACATCATCGAACAGATCTCGAAATGCAGGGTTCCCAAATCTCGATCCACCCTGATCAATCGCCGGATGTTGTTCCACCAGCGCCTTCATGCGTTCCACGACATATAGAATATTCGAGACGGAAGGGGAGACGGGCTTGTCATTGAACTCAGTGACCGCACGCCCGCGGACGGAATCCGACAAACCGAATACGAACGCAAGGACGAGCGAATATGTCAGCGAGGAAACAAACAATTCATGATCCTTGTGCGAGAGGATTCGACGTATCGGACGGGAATACTCATGAGATGACAGGTCTGGCGGCGAAGGGAGAGGAGGGGTCACTGGTGCGGGCTCTTTGGAGGATGAAGAGGAAGAAGGGGAGGCGTTGGACTTGCGGCGGGTATTGCGCAGTTCGGATAACTTTTTGGATAGGTCAACTTTGGTCGTTGAACCGGAATTCATACTAGCCACATCTGATGCCATTTTGAGATATCTGTCGAAGTGTGTTGATGGCAAAGCAGTACCTGAGAGATGGTGGACAGCAATGAGGACCTTCACCGCCTGCTGTTGCAGTATTATGACGCCATGGCCAAATCAGGACTAGCGTTTAGTCTAACCACAAGGGGCTAAGTCATATCGACCATGTGATCAGCATACTGCCCGATTCGGCTAGACCGACATAGCTCTTTCAAGTCCGATATTGCAGTTGATTAAGATACGGATATGGCCTTGCTGTCATGTTCACTTGACAGGTAAAATGAAAGAGCGGTCATAACGCCGCAAGAAGAGAAAGAAAGAAAGAAAGAAGAAAAAAGCGAATAATTTGGCCTCCGCCGGCAAGGAATCCAAGACGCCGAAGCTCTGCCACTATTGAATAAATACGCCGCCGCTATGGAGACGTCCAGCCTGTCAGCACCTAACTTTAGAGAAACCTCACGTCGATCTTCATCTTCGCATTCTACACACGCGCAGAAAATACAAACCAGGTTGGACGAAGAAGGTACAGCCAGCGAGAACACGCCTATTAACTCAAATTCAACACGCCCGGACTACCAGTCTACAGAGGGGATGAGGAGCCGGGGATCAGCATCGGGGACCAGTCGGGGAAAGTCAAGGGAATCATATCAGCCTCAAGGTGAAGGAATTAATGGCGTCCCTGAGGGTCCTGGCGACGGAGAAAATCACCAGCGGCCTTGGTATATCCAGTTGGCCAATCGATATGGCAGCATGGAACTAGAGAATAAGGGTAGTGTGGCTCGCGATCATCTTGCATTAGGTGTGTCCGATATGCTAGTCGTTTGATTTATTAAGCTAATATATCACTAACGAGAAACTAGAACGTACCTTTCTGGCCTGGCTACGGACCTCGCTGGCGTTCGCTTCTATTGGCATTGCAATCACCCAACTCTTCCGTCTGAGCAATGCTGGTACTCTGAACCAAAGTAAAACAGATTCTTCGTCTCCGTTGGACGATATGCAGATAGCAGGTGCGACTGAACGCCTCCGAAACCTCGGGAAACCTCTTGGGACGACATTTATCGCAGTCGCCATTTTGATTCTGCTTGTCGGGTTTCATCGGTTTGTTGAGAGTCAGTACTGGATTATACGGGGGAAGTTTCCAGCCAGCCGTGGCAGTGTGATCCTAATTGCGTTTGTAGCAGCGGCGTTAATTATTGCTGCGTTGGTAGTGATTCTTGCGGTTGCTCCTGGGGCCGTTGAGACGTGATTGTACATATCTTTGCTTTATTTTTTTTTTTTTGTTGTCGCCAGGAGATGATGACTCTCGGGGTATTATCTACTAGGGCGTTCATGGTGTACAGCGATACATGGATATACTTGCATACTAGATTCAACAGCCTACGATACATAAATGTTAATCGTTCCGGAATCAAGATCGGGGATGTTAGCGTAGATGTCGTCACCACCGACCTGCCTTGGCTTCTTGACCTGCACAATTCCATTATGAAATGTTCTTTTTGCATGAAGCGGCTGTTCAGAATACATGTTTATGCTGTACACGAATACCGGCCTTTTGAGGGATGACTCCGTACTTCCCCCTTCGCTTCGTATCCCTTCCTCAACGCCACGAAGAATATTCACAGCACTTGTCTAGCATTAGCACAAACTTGTACAAATGCAATACAATATGCACATCGTGAACTTCTATCCTCAGGTAACGACAATCGTATTCAGTACATAAAATACGAGTACGAGGCAGGCACCAGTAGCTAAAAGTAGAAACTAGCCAATCAAAGTCCACCGAAGGGGATCCAAATCTCGCTTGCCCCAATACAGTTAGTGTATCAATAGTCCTCTCCGTCAATTTATGACTGTAGATTACAATAAATAATAGAAATAGACTCAAGGCCTCCGTGCAGAATCACGGAGGTATGGACATGACAGGAATGGACGCGATTGGAATACTCAAATCCGAATGGAATGTGTCAACGGAGGGATGGAATGAGCGGGGGATGAGAGGACCCTTGTATTTTCTTTTTTTCTTCTTTTTTTTTTTTGCAGTCAAACGGACTAAGGGGTCAGTCAAACAGCTGGTCCTTGTTTCGATCACTTGGCATTATTGACAGCTGGTTGCTGGTGTGATTCGACGCTTCTATTGCCGATTTTGTGCATTACTATGGTGTACTATGTGTGGCTGTCATATGTGCAGCTGAATGACATGCATCCTGCGCTGATATTCCTACATACTAGTTGCCGATGACTCCGGCGCTTATAAGAGTTCTCGGAGCCTCGTTGAGCGCAATGCAAGTTATAAAAGTTATCCAATATAGAGTTGCACAGCGGCAGCGATTAACACTTGATCCTCATAAGCAGAGCGACGAATCCAAATTTGCGATGGCCTAAAAGGGGGAGCATAAAAATGCACCAACCCGACTGGCGCGGGAAATAACGAAACTCCGAAGTCCGTCTCTAACGATCAGACGGGCCGAAGCCCCAAACAGACTTCAAACATGGGGCTGTGCTTCATGGGCGAATTTTTTGATCGCTTCAAAGCGCCATGCTACGTTTCAGCCGTGGTTTGCATGGATAGCAGGTCGCGTTCAGTGGATTGTAGAACTGCCCTTTAGAGTCAAGGTTCGAGTTGCATGACTAGCATTGGTCAAAAGAAGATGTGGTCAGCGACATTAGCATGCCTCAAATGTGGGAGCTCCCCGGATCGTCGAAAGAACTGATCGTAGAGAGTAGTTTCGAGTCTGTACTCCGTAGCGCTACCTGAATTCTTTTCTGTACTCGGCGCTTAGTGCACAAAAGGAAGCTGTAGACATGTCAACCTGGTGTTTGAGGAATAAATAGCTCTTTATCTAAGTAGCTGTCCCTTAATACTCTGCTTATTGCACTCTTTACTCGTTCGTGTATTCTTTATTCTTTTTTTGTATACATAGCACAGACCAGGTGCCATGCATAAATTATGCCATCAGATTAAGAGCTCAGGTACCGGGATTCCGCATCCTGATTGGGGGATTTCCCTACTGCAGGGGGCGAACGAGCCATGTGTTTCACCGTTTTGGGTTGGATGCAGCAACATTACAGGAATCGTAATATTGCGTTTTATTGCCAGTCGATCATCTATTTTCAGCTCGTTCATATAGTATTACGACAAAGCATTAGTACGAGCACTTTTGTACAAATGACCACAATAAAGGATAATGAGAAAAGACAAGATATAGGGGACTATCCTATCCGACACCTGCGATGATGGGATGATGCCTCGCCTTGCAGTGTCTTTGCAGTGTTTCTGCCAAGTCGTGGGCTCCATCTGTATGCGCATGTATTTGGCGTTATTGATGGTCTTGGATGCAAGGGCACTCGCACCCACGGTCTCCTCAGCTCTACAAGTACTATAATAGATAATTACATTATTCTACTATATCAAAGGCAATATCAAAGGCGATATTTATCGTCATACCTTATTTGTACTCCGTAGATGAAGGGTCACCGCCATTCGAGAAAATGGTCAACCATGGAACAGTTCGAGTTTATTGGAGGATCGCAGATTAAGCCCGACACTCTATGGTGGTCATGATGTCAGGACCTGTCCGTACCTGTTATATGTCCATAGTGCATATACATAGCATGCCACAACCTCAATGTATAATAATGCATAGCCTGCTATTGACTCTACTTGTACTTGTGCTAGTACTATTCTGTAATAACGTCAGAATACACACAGGTACTCGACAGTAATTGTATGTATGGTACCTGATAAAATACTCCGCAACGCCGATCAGAGCACCAACCGCCGACGGCCTTGGCGGTCCACTGCCAGCCATAGCCAATAGACTGTAGTGAACCAGATGATGAATCATGGGGGTGGGCCCAGTGGTAGACGCTAGTAACACGGTGTTACCAATCAGTACGCGGCAACGGTATTGTATTCACAGACTCCTCTCTTCTCCTCGACTCTTCCTCCTCTCCTCCATTCCTCTCTTTCTTTTACTTCCTCCCTCTCTCTCTCTTTTTCATCTCCACCTTTTTCAACTCTCTTCTCTTCTTTCTTCCTCTCCCCGTCCGCTTTTTATTCACTTCGTTTTCTTCTTTTCCCTCCTTCTTCTGGCCCATCTTGTGGCCGTCCGCTCCTTAGAAAACTCAATCTCCTGATTCGTGTGCCTTGAAAAAAAAAAGAAATAAAAAAACAACAAACACTGGCCGGTTCCAACACTCCCACTCTATATACTTACGCTCTCGCTTTTATCCTATTTCTACGCTTCTCGACAATAGAATAACTAATTCCTTGGAAATTCGCCCATCAACCCCGTTGGATTCCTTATCCGAACTACTCCGACCTGGTTGGTTTGGATTGTTGATCGATCTGTGCCAGAAAGTAGGAATTACAGCCCAGGTCCATCCTCAGGATTTCTTCCGTGGACGTTCAATGGTATTTCTGCAATTCTGAAGACCTCCAGACATTTCCGGGCTTTCCGTTCCCTCCCCTTCTGCTGGAAAGTCACTTTGGTCTGGAGGTCCCCGTGCGTGTGAGCCTTGCCCATCACGGGGTCGGATTGTGTCGCTGTATTCACTGCCACCATGGCGTCTATTTCCTTGCCTCCGCAGTCTCATTCCGCCATGGTTTCCCAGGATTTCCATTCGTCCCCCCGTCAGGTTTTCCAACACAACCGTCGCAATTTGAGCATGTCGGGCCCGTTTCCCAACCCTCCTTTCGTTTTCCCGGCACGCGATCCGGACCATTCCAAAAAAATTCCTCCAACAACATCCTCTGCGATTCTGGAATCTCGGGGCCCTCGTACTCCTCCATCGCTTCCCGCATTCTCTTTCAACCCGGGTTCCGTTCAGGCGTCTCAATCATCACCACCACAACACTCCCCAACTGGCCCATCGACGAATAGGCCAACCGGGCATCGTCGGCGACCTAGCGAATTTGTGGGTGGTGATCGTCTGGTGACCCCTCCAGTAGCAGAGGCGAATCAGACAAAGGACGACAAACCCCTGCAATGTCCGGAGAAACTTCCCGCGCCGGGGCCAGGTTTCAGTGCTGGTGGCCCGGGAAAGCGCGGCCGTCATGCCCATCGTCGCTCAGCAGCTGTGTCCAGTGTCGATCTCACCGCGATTTCCAACGCATTGAACATGCAACCCACCCTTGGTAGCGCTCCTGTTGTCCCCGCGGATAGGAAACGGGATAATCCCACGTTCGATGAGATCCCACGGCCGATGTCTCATTCGTCTACCAGCCTGTCTCGACGCTCACCTCCTGCATCCCCTACAGGTGGAACATCTGCATCTCATCCTAATCTTCCGGCTCCCAGTGGCTTCCTTGCTCCTGAGCAGCTCCCCTCTTCAGTTGCGCCAGCGGAGACACCCACGCCCGCAATTCAACCGGCACAGGCTGCTAGAAATAGTGGTCCTCCAGCCATTGAGATATCGCCATCCAACGACGAAAAGTCGCGTGTTAGGCCGAAAACTGCTGATGCATCGTGGTTGTTTGACCAGAGCAGCAGCGGTGCAGCCGGCAACGGTACGCAGTCGAAACGACCTCTTTTATCCACCGGCCATACGCGCCACAAGAGTTTGTCCTCTGGATTACTGGATGCTGCTTTGAAGAAAAAGAACCACGCAACCGAAGATGCTCATTTGACAGATTTGTCTGGACGTTCTTCCTCATCCGATGATGACTCGGACACCTCTGCTGAAAACAATGAAGAATTCGCAGAGCAGCCCTCGAAAAAAAAATCCAAGTCAAAGACGAGGAAGAAGAAGGTGCGGTCGTGGGCTGGCTCCATTCTGACGCGTGGTAAGGGTAAACGGAATCCGTCGAAGAAGGAGGCTGTGGAGGACAACAATCCTGTGCCCCCTGTGCTCACCAGGACGAACTCGGAACTCGGTTCGGGCTTGGATGTGGACTTTGACGATGATAATATGGTTGTTCTTCGGGCACCCACGAACACTGAAACACCGGCGAACGCCCTCGCCGCTGATACCGGGGTGCCGCAAACTGCGCCATCGCTCGAAAGCTCGTGGAAACCTAGGAGCTTTTATGAACAAGATCTCCCCAATGATACGCTGACTCCGGTTATCGATCTGGATGCCGCACTTGGTCCTTTCAATACTCCTGACATGCATGCTGGGCAAACAGCTGGAAGTGGCTTTTCCGCTGCAACAAAGCGCATGTACAGTGGTGGGCGACGTGGTGAATTCATTGGTCCGGAAATGCGCTACCATCGCCGCGCGGAGAGTGCCCCAGAGATGCCCCCGTTTGACCGCGGTGCCCTGGGTAACCATCGGTTGACCACCCACTCTACTCTGGAAAATCCCGACGTTTTCTATGAGGAAGAGGAGGATGCCTTCTTGGCTGCTACCAGTGAACCCTCGCCAGAGGAGGAGCGACGAGTGTCCCAGGCAGGCTCGGTTATTTACTCGGATGAACCCTCAACTAGTAACAAGGATAGCTCTGATACAGTTACACAACAGCCTGCGGAAGAGGAAGGGCCTCGCGCAGAGGGACTGGGAATCCAGGGGAACGCACCGGCTCAGGTTGCCACACCCTTGTGGAACAACCTTGACAATGAGCGCTTTGAACAAGATAAGGTTGCGGAGCAAGTGCATAGCGCCAAGAACCCGTTTACGAACCCGCCACGCACTCCTGTTGATGTTATCAGGCAGGAAAGCTGGCAACATACCCGCGCGCCTGCTCCCCCCAGTCCTGATGTCTCGCCTCGCTTCTTACCAGCCGATAAACGGCCATCGACATCCCCCATTGATTTGGGACCTAGTATTCCACCGTTCTCGCTACATGGTGGCTCTTCCCAACCGACCTCGGGGTTCCCGTCTCCTGTTTTCACCAACTCGCCGCCTGACGGTCCACGTTCAGTAACGACACCTTCGACGATGGACCGCAACTTCTTTATACCACCTTATAATAATATGTCGGCAGAGTTCCCCCACGGGTCGGTTGAAGATGTACCATCTTTGACGAGCAGTACTTCGACCTCCACGAATCCCTTACAACGATTTTCCGCTACCTTTTTCCCTCGTCGCGGCTCCTCGGATCGCGCAGCGTCATTTTCCGCGGCTGTGCATCGTCGAACCAGCGCATCACACGCTGCGAAGAGATCCAGTCTTGCCAGTTTATCCAAGCTTGTCGTTGGGCCCCATGCCAATGAAAGGAGCAAGCTGAGCTACGAGGAGAAACCCCCCGGAGATGTGCCTGAAAAGGGCAAAAAGAAAGGCCGGGGGATAGGTCGACTCAAGCATTTGTGGAGAGCAAAAGATAAAGAAAAGCATCACGGGGATCCCGACCAATGACCTACATAATCTAATACCATCTACCATCGCATGTCCGTTTACGGCTTCCATCATATGGCTTCGACACCTTCTACATACTTGTACATAGTCTTCCTTCTCTCATCCAAGGACCTGCTGCATCTTCGACTTTTCTGACTTTTCGATCTTGACAATTTCTTTTGGTTGAGAAAACTTACGAATTTCTTTTTCTGGGAACGTTTTAAGCAAGCGTAAGGATATGAGCTTGTCCTATCTTTCAATTATTTCTTGTCTCTCGTTAATGTCTGGTTATTGATCTATTGGATGCGATTATTGAGCCTTCTTTTACATTTCTAACACTCGCTTTCTACTCTCTTATTTTTGGCGGCTGGCATTTTGCAACCCTTTATCTTTCTTATCTTTCTTTTAGAGGACGGACTTTTTTTCTTCTTTTCTTTCCATTTCACCATCCTCGATTTGATCTAACTGTGAGGTATCTATCTTTTAAAGATAGCGAAGGCATTCTGACGATTGGATGCATTAGCCTGGAATATTATCAAACTAGATTCCTCGAGAATGAAGCAGCATTGCACGCTAGTAACGACCAATTCTGGACAAACGTCGGTATATATGGTATTATAGGCTATGACGACCTCGCTAAATTGATAAGGAGATTTTATCCGTCTCGGATTATCTTTATGCCTGAGGCACACATCGGATTACCGTGAATGGTGAAACCGACGGCAAAATTGCACATGTCCTGCTGATCGATGACCTTGTGTCCATGCTACTGTTCTTTTCCAATTCTGTAGCATTTTCTCTCTCTCATTATTTTCCTCTATGTCTGTCTTTCTGACAATGGCCCGCTTAGTCAATCCGACCCGTCGCGGAGCAACGTCCTCCGGAACGGAGATGTCGGCGACTGTTTGACAGAAGACATCGGAGAAGGGAATTCCGCATCACTTGTAAAGGTCTCCGATGTGCACTCGTGATTAGGCTTATTAGGCTTTGAGAGGCGAGAGGCTTTAGAAAGATTTATGGTATGTGCCGGGATATGCGGATGTTAGGACATTATTTGTATTCTAAATTCTTTTGGCCTGGATCTCACGGGCGGATATGAGACTCAGGTCAATTGCCGTTTACGGCAAACTGTCATGGGTGTGATATCAGTTTGACAGTGTGTATTGAACGGACTGAATGGTCTATACTATGGCAAGTCTGCATTCAATTGATTAACTCTTGCTTGCTGTTGACTATCTCGATCTCTGCAATAATATATCCGTTGAGCATAGTACAGTGCTACATCCGTAGCGGTACCTCCGTAGTTATGCTGCACACCGGTGAAGCCCCACCGACATCATCCCCCACTTAGTAACCACCACCGCCTTCGGACCCCTCCATCTCTGCTGTCTTTTCTTTTCTTTTCTCCTCTTCTCTCTTTTATATCCTCTACTCTTCATCCTCTCTCTCTTTCTTTGTGATCAGCTGCAATTGTTTCTGTGGCTGTCAATTCATTTTCAAGCGGTGATCACAAGGAACAAGTACGTTGCCCCTCTGTGTTGTCATACTGATAGAATTCCCCTCCTCTGGATATCCTCTATTTGCTCCTCACTTCCAGCATCCTCAGTCAGTTAGCTAACAATCTCAGCCGCCATCATGCCGTACTCCGAAGTTGACACATTGGCCATCAACACCATCCGTACCCTCGCGGTCGATGCTACCTTCAAGGCTAACTCGGGCCACCCCGGTGCTCCTATGGGCATGGCCCCCGTTTCCCACGTCCTCTTCAACAAGTTCATGAACTTCAACCCCAAGAACCCTGACTGGGCTAACCGGGACCGTTTTGTTCTCTCGTATGGCTCCCCTGCTGTCAGAAGCTGTAGATGATGCTAATCATATCAGCAACGGTCACGGCTGCATGCTCCAATATGCCCTCCTCCACCTCTTCGGCTACGACCTCTCCATGGATGACCTGAAGAACTTCCGTGTATGTTACCTATCCAGCCTAATTTAATGAATAATTGTACTGACTCCTGCAGCAACTCGACAGCAAGACCCCCGGTCACCCCGAAGCTCATGACACCCCCGGTATTGAGGTCACCACTGGTCCTCTTGGTCAGGGTTTCGCCAACGCTGTTGGTCTTGCCATTGCCCAGGCCCAGGCTGCTGGTACCTTTAACAAGCCCGGCTATGACCTCTTCAACAACTACACCTACTGCTTCTTCGGTGACGGCTGTGCTATGGAGGGTGTTGCCAGCGAGGCTGCCTCTATGGCCGGTCACTTGAAGCTTGGTAACCTTATCACCATCTACGATGACAACGGTATCTCCATTGGTATGCCTTCCCCCTTTTCCCCGTTGGAAAAAAAAAAACAAAAAAAAAGAAAGAAGAAGAAGAATGATGCTAATTGAGTAGACGGTGACACTAAGTGCGCTTTCACCGAGGACGTCATGAAGCGCTACGAGGCCTACGGTTGGCACACTGTCCACGTCAAGGACGGTGACAACGACCTCGAGGCAATCGAGGCTGCCATCCGCGAGTGCCAGCAGGTCACTGACAAGCCCTCCGTCATCAAGCTCACCACCACCATTGGTTTCGGTTCTAAGCTCCAGGGTACCGGTGGTGTCCACGGTAACCCCCTCAAGGCCGACGACTGCCAGGGTGTCAAGACCCTCTTCGGTTTCAACCCCGAGGAGAGCTTCGTCGTTCCCCAGCAGGTCTATGACCTCTACCACCAGCACGCTGCCGAGGGTGCTGCCAAGGAGCAGGAGTGGAACCAGCTCCTCCAGAAGTACGCCTCTGAGCACAAGGCCGAGCACGATGACCTCGTCCGCCGTCTCTCTGGCAAGCTCCCAGAGGGCTGGGAGAAGAGCCTCCCCACCTACCAGCCCAGCGACGCTGCCATTGCTTCTCGTAAACTGAGCGAGGCTGTCCTTGAGAAGATCCACGATGTCGTTCCCGAGCTCGTCTCCGGCTCTGCTGACCTGACTGGCTCCAACAACACCCGCTGGAAGAACGCCGTTGACTTCCAGCCCCCTGAGTACGGTATTGGTGAATGGTCTGGCCGTTACCTCCGCTACGGTGTCCGTGAGCACGCCATGGCTGCCGTCATGAACGGTCTCGCTGCCTACGGTACCGTTATCCCGGCCTCCGGTACCTTCCTGAACTTCGTCTCCTACGCCGCCGGTGCCGTCCGTCTCTCGGCTCTCTCTCGCGTCCGTGTCATCCACGTCGCTACCCACGACTCCATCGGTCTGGGTGAGGACGGTCCTACCCACCAGCCTATTGAGACCCTCACTCACTTCCGTGCCCTCCCTAACTGCATGGTCTGGCGTCCCGCTGACGGCAACGAGACCAGCGCTGCCTACTACATGGCTCTGACCTCCAAGCACACCCCCTCCATCCTCGCCCTCACCCGTCAGAACTTGCCCCAGCTGGAGAACTCGACCATTGAGTCCGCCATCAAGGGTGCCTACGTCGCCGTCGATGCCCCCAACGCTGCTGTCACTCTGATCTCCACCGGTTCCGAGGTCAGCATCGCCATCGACGCCGCCACCTCCCTCAAGGAGAAGCACGGCGTTATTGCCCGTGTCGTCTCCGCTCCTTGCTTTGAGGTCTTCGATGCTCAGCCCAAGGAGTACCAACTCCAGGTTCTCCCCGACGGCATCCCCGTCCTGTCCATCGAGGCCGCCTCGACCATGGGCTGGGAGCGCTACTCGCACGAGCAGTTCGGCCTCAACCGCTTCGGTGCCTCTGCTCCTTACAAGCAGGTGTACGAGAAGTTCGAGTTCACTCCTGACGGTATTAGCAAGCGCGCTCTTGCCACCATTGACTTCTACAAGGGTCACACTGTGCGCTCGCCTATCAACCGTGCTTTCCAGCAGATTCTGTAGAGTTAGCGTGTTGATGTCTTTTCTTTTGTTGTGCGTTTTTATTTAATGGGTTATGGTAAAATGCGGATCTAGTGATTTATGAAACTTGATATCATCCGAGATCTAGAGGATGAACAAAAATACGATTTTATCTTATACAAATATTCTATTTTGTAGTTGGGATCGTAAAATCCTGATCCAGGTATCAACATCAATTGCATAAATAACTAATAAGCATTTTATCATCCATCCATCAATCATCTATGTCCATCCCAATTCACTTATTCCTCAAACTCTCGGGAAACCAATCTACGACTGCAAAGCCTTCCGCGCAAAGTTCGGCAACACAAACGCAGCCCGGTGGATATCCGAGTTATAGTACCGGCACAGTCGCTCCTCCTCCTCGCGCGACCAGCTACGGACAGGCTCGCGCACGTTGCGCTCGGGGTCCTTGCAGCACACCATGAAGCCGATCTGGCCCGACGGGTAGGTGGGGATGGTGGTGTAGGCGTATTCGGCGACGGGGAAGACCTCCTTGCAGGCCTTGCGGAGGTCGGCAATGAGAGAGAGGTGGAGCCATTGGTTTTCGGCTGTAGGGGGTGGAAATGCGTAACCCAACTACCACGAGTCCCGGAGGTAGGGAGTCGGGGTGGTTTGGGCGCAGACAGGTTAGCTTTCTTCATTTTGAAGGGATGTGTGGATCACGACTTGGGGAGGGGGGTCAAAAGAAAGTGTGAATAAAGTGTAGACAAAAAGAAAGGCGACGAACAACCTTGCGTGGTGATAACACCTCCATCCCTCAACGCATCCCTCAGCAACTCAAAGTACGGCTTTTGGAATAAACTCTCCGCAGGACCCTCTGGGTCCGAGCTGTCCGTGATGATAACATCAAATTCATTCTGGCGGTTCTTGAGGAACTCGAAGCCATCGCCAATATGGAAACTAACGTTGGGGTGCTGGAAGCCAATGCTCATGCCGGGGAGGTACTTCTTGGAGACGCGGATGACGGCCTCGTCGATGTCGCAGAGGATAGCTTCCTTGACAGACTCGTGCTTGACGACTTCACGGAGGACGCCGCCGTCACCGCCGCCGATGACGAGGACCTTCTCGGGGTTGGGGTGGGCGTTCATGGCGAGGTGGGTGATCATTTCTTGATAGCTGTTCTTCCATTAGAACCCTGTATCGTGGATTGAGCGGTGAGACAGGGAGTAGGGGAGCGTACGAAAACTCATCACGCTCGGTGCATTGGATGACATTGTCGAGCACAAGGACGGTGCCGTAGTCGCTGCTCTCGAACACGAGCACATCCTGGTAAAGGGACTTCTCGTGGTGCAGGATCTGGTTGACCTTGAGGTTCATGGCCTGGCCGGGCCACATGCCGGACTGCTCAGAGAACCAGCCATCTTTCTCGCTAGTTAGTATCCTTTTATTTTCCTAGTAGAGGGAGGGGAGGCGGGGTACCCTTGATTGTAGGGTGGGTGATTTCGCTCATTTTGGTGGATAAGAGACGGTGGTTATGAGGGAAACGAAAATTAAACCGACGCAAAGGAAAACTGCGAAGTCGAAAAGAAGAAAAGAGAGGGGAGGGAGAGTAGCGCATAAAAAGAGGGAAAAAAGCCGCGGAGGGAAAAAGCGAAGAGTTTTCCGCCGGTGGGGGTGGGGTCTGGTGGTAGTGGTATGGGACTTCACTACATCACTACAAATAGTCTCAGATAGAAGAATAGTAGTAGTAATGAATACTCTGCGCTGAGCTGAATTGAATACTTTTACGACTACTTCGGTCAATTGAGGCAGTAACACAACGAACTATGCTCCTTTCTGTCATACACACATACTACAGTCTATTCCGTACAATAGGAGCACCCAGCTATGCCACACCCTATGGATAAGCAAACACTGTAGGATGCAGATGCCAATCGCAAGGATGCTCCCTTTAAAATCGCAATCCTTGCGCATCCTCAATGGTTATTCCCTCGATGCTGATTGGACCGATTGAAGTGCCCGACACTGCGACTCCGGAATGATAAACCGCAAAAACATAATGAAAAGGAAAATAGTAAGATCCCAAGACTCAATTGCGTTCTAGTAGGTACTGTACAATGCAATTCCTGTCTCCTGAAATACCTTTACACGGTATACCCATATATCAACGCATTTACTCGTCACCACCCTCGAGGAGACGGCCGGGCTTCGAGTTAAGGTACTCGTTTCTGTGCACATTGCCATTAGTATACAATTCTTACAATTCCAATCCTCGTCACGCAATCTGGGCACAGGGGCAGGGACGGAGCGTACCTCTCAACAGCCCAGTTCATGGCGGCATAAGCGATCAAGAACGGAGGAGCCACGTAGAGAACCTGGTGACGGAAACGACGGAAGGTGTTGAAGATGGCGTTGTGGAAGGCACCGGCAAGAGGTCTCTGGCGGTTGGCAGAGAGGGAGTAGGTAGCGATCCGCTGGGGCGTAGGGCAGCCTGTCATTTCAGGATTAGTATGCTGACTTGTGGTATAGCATGTAGCATTGCACGTGAAATTGTATATGTATGGGATAGCCTATAGTAATGGGAATCGAAAGATATGCATCGAGTAACTAGTTATTCATGAGGAGTTTCGGGTATGGTGTAGGCTGATCCGGAGGTAATGGGGATCATGATGAAGCTAGGTCACGTACCAAGGGCACCCCAGGGGCCAATGTAACTGTAGAAGACAAAATGTCAGCACCAGATCAGTCATATAACACCGTTAAGATGTCCATATAGTCTTTTCCAAACAGCGCTTATAAATGGCGGCTGTTCATTGGTGCCGGAGCCCTTGAATCGACACAGCGCAAGCAATGGAAAGGAGACAGGCGATTGAAAACTCACGTTCCGTTCTTAACGTCAGCAGTGCCAACCATTGTGACGATTGTAACTACAGGAGAGGAGAAGAAGGATGTAGTACTGCGCAAGAGTTGCAGAGCAAAGAGAGAGAGATCGCGGTCGGGTGAAGTTGGAGGTTTGGCCAACCCGCGCTAGTCCGGATCGGGTCGCTGCGAAAGTCCGACATCACCTTTTTATCTACTACTATCACCACCTCCTCCCACATATACTCACACCACCACTCACACGATGGCAGCAAACGCCCTGCACAACCTCTACCGCCTAGCCATCCCCGTCGCTACGGGCGCAGCTCTCGTCAACGCCTCGTTGTACGATGTCCGCGGCGGAACCCGGGCAGTCATCTTCGACCGATTGTCGGGAGTGCAGGAGACAGTGGTCAACGAGGGCACGCACCTTCTCGTTCCGTGGTTGCAAAGAGCTATTATCTACGATGTCCGCACGAAGCCGCGCAATATCTCGACGACGACAGGGAGTAAGGATTTGCAGATGGTTAGCTTGACGCTGCGAGTTCTGCACCGGCCTGATGTTCCCAAGCTGCCGGCGATCTACCAGGTAACACCCCCCCCCCCCCCCCCCCGAAATTAACGTAAGAAGATAGTGAAGCTGACAAGACAGTCCTATGGCACCGACTATGACGAACGTGTTCTCCCCTCCATCGGCAACGAAGTCCTCAAAGCCATCGTCGCCCAGTTCGACGCCGCCGAACTCATCACCCAACGTGAAGCCGTCTCCAACCGGATCCGGACGGACCTTATGAAGCGCGCCTCGCAGTTCAACATTGCCCTCGAAGACGTCTCCATCACGCACATGACCTTCGGAAAGGAGTTCACCCGCGCCGTCGAGCAGAAGCAGATCGCCCAGCAGGACGCTGAGCGGGCGCGGTTCATCGTCGAGCGGGCCGAGCAGGAGCGACAGGCGAACGTCATCCGTGCGGAGGGTGAAGCTGAGAGTGCGGATATAATTAGCAAGGCGGTGGCTAAGGCTGGAAGTGGGTTGATTGAGATTCGGAGGATTGATGCTAGCAAGGAAATTGCGAATACGCTGTCGAGTAACCCGAATGTTACTTACTTGCCTGGTGGTGAGGGCAAGGAGGGTGGAAAGAGCACAAGCTTGTTGTTAGGATTGAGGGGTTAACAAGTTTTTAAAAAATTGTGTTATGTTTACGTTCAGATGAACTACTTGTAGCAATAGCATACATCTCCATATCTTAATACGTCTACAACCGTCTATAAAGATGAACCTGGAATCTCATGTCTTCCAACCCAGCCCCTTCGCCAACATCATAGTGTAACCGTGCTGCATCCCTCCTCCACCATCTCGAATCCTGCGACAGGACCTTTTCCCATTTGCCCTCTGCAACAGATAACAGAGTGTGATCGAGCAAGAACTTCATCGGATACTTCCGTTCCACTTTCTCTTTCTCGCCCGTAACTGTGGTCTTGCCCAGTGACAAACTGGAGTAACTCCCCGGACTATCCACGACAAGAAGCAAAGTCCCTGGTTCGACAATGTCGGTCGTGCGTAGTAAAAACCCAGTCGCTTTCGCCATAGACGTCGAGAAGAGTTCGTTCAACGTGAACATAAGCGTTACCATGAACGTGCCCTGACCATAAATATGTTTGAGTTCTTCTTCAGGAAAGGAAAGGACATCAGCTTTCTGGAATGCGACACCGAACTTGTCCCCGCTGCCATCAGGTAACAACGGCGCAGAATGACTCTTCGACGCAAGCACCCTGGACGACCGCATCGCGCCATCCAGCCTCCCAACGACACCAGACCAATCCGCGATATCGACTGCTGTCACCTTCAGTTCCATATTCCTTTTCTCTCCCTCATCCGTAGGCGTGGGCGCATCGACAAAATCCCTCCAAACCCCCGCCAACGCTACAATCTCCGCCCCAGCACCACCCCCAATACACACAATCTGCCCATCAACTCCCCTCCCCCCCTTGTCCTCAGCGAGAAGACCTAAAACAGCCTTGAAGACACCCGCATACCCAAGTGTCCGACTAGCGCTCCACCGCAGCGCATACGCGCGTAGTAACTCCTCATTCGCGTCTGTGAACGCCGAGTCGAAGTCGCGGTTGTAGAGGTGCGATTTTATGGTTTGGATGAGCGGCTTCAGGTCCAGTTTTCCTTCACTCTCATTGGCATCTTGTTGATTCTGTGGCTCATGTTGTAAGGTAGGGCTGTTGGGGACGAGGGCGGACTGGAAGACATTTAGGAGAAGTTGTTGGAGGGTGAGGCGGATGGTGTTGGTGGGGTTGTCGAGGGGGGTCGGTTCTTCTTCGTCTTGCTGATGTTGCAGTTGTTGTTGTTGTCTTTGGGGTTTTTTCTCTGGTGCTCGTTTCTTGGAAGGATTCGGATTGGACTTTTTATTGCCTGGTCGCGGTGGCATTTTCACTGTCACGAGGATGTTGGAGTTGAGTTTTGCGGGGCGGTGGTTTGATTCCGATATGTATATTCAACCCTATCAGTGACGACTACTCGGATAGCATATAGTATGAAATGGCCCATCAGGATGATATAAGGTACCCCCTCTTTTCCATCATCTAATATATGCTGAAGTCTAAGCTCATGAGTGTAAATCTACACACAATCATGCCTGTCCACGCACAAGATCAACCGTCGCGCAATGCATCGAACCCCCAATACTATTAACATGTTGAAACGGACACCGAATACACTCCATCCCAAGCTCCTCATACCATCCCGCCGTCCGCTCATCCCCCGCCTCAACAACTACTCGCTTCCCATCTAGCACCAGCGCATTTAAACACAACCACGGGCTAGTCATGTACAGCGGCGGATCAACCCTATCCTCCGGTGTGAAAGGGAAAGCATGCATATCCCAGTCTGCGAGAACTGCATGCCGCCGCAGTGACTCCTTAGTCACTTTGTGGGGGTGGTATACGAGCAGGCCCTCGCGTAGGGGGAGGATGGTTGCGTCGATGTGCATTGCGTGCGGGTCATTGACGTCGAGTATCTCGATGTTATAGCCTGGAGGTAGGTGCTGGCGCACATAGTCCACGCCTGCTTGGTTGGTGACGTGACTGTACTGGCCGATGAGGGTGTGACCGAAGCGCATGAAGTCGGCTGTGTCGAATGCGGGTCGGCTGTTGTTGATTGCCCATTCGCCTTCATTGTCGTCGAGGCTATCTGCGAAGGTATACTCAGGTCGCCGCACGACACGCACTCGGGGATCCTGCGCGAGTTCGTCGAGAATAGGCGCAAATCCGAGCTCAACCTCCCGTGAGCGGCATTGCCATGCGAAACATGCTTCGATCAACGTATTCCCGACGCTCATAAGTCCATCCCGCGGCATAGCCCCTGTATAGCCGTCTACAGCTAGCCAGTCGATATTTTTAGGCCGGTATACCTTTACGCCTTCTTTCTCCAGGATAGCGGCGAACTGATCCAGCTCGGCGTCTGCTTTGGCGATGAGATCCTCAGGAAAGAGAGACTTTGGTTGGAAGTGGTGGGCATGCTCCGATGGCATAGTCGCCTCAATCATCCTTTTCGACGCATTGGGGAAACATGACCTTCCAGCTCGACCCACGATAATGGCGCGGAGAGGGGACCATTCGTCGTCTGCGTGTACTGCAGGTAAGGAGGTCATGTTAAGGGTAAGGGTTCGATTGTGATATTGCGACAATCTAAGATCATCTCTGAAATCATGGGAAAGGACGCTTCAAATAGCTATCTCAGCTCTGCAGTGACCTGAGCGGCTGAGCCCCGCATAAACTAGGCCCTCTACCTGCGCAACGCCGGGGCATGCAGCGGGGCATGCAAGATGCGTGGCTTTCCCTGATCCAGCCATGGAGGAATTCGCAACAGAACTCATACCCCAATTGGTTGCTGCTTCATCAGTAGGAGCCGTAGGTTCATTTCATGAAGTAATACTTCCTTGGATTCAGCTTAGCCTCGATCACTCCTCGTAGGTGACGCCATCGGTATCCTACTGTTATGGCTAGCTGAAGCTGTGGTGACCGAGCCAAGGTGCATCCTACCTAACCCCAGCCCCAGCCCCACCGTCACCAGAATCACTCACCATAATATTTCATTATCTAAAGTCATTCCCCATCCACAACCTCAAACAACCAAGCAACCATGACACCTCTCACTTCCTACATGCCACCCGAATGGTACCCTCACGCAGGAATAATCATGGCCTGGCCTGGCCGCGCATCGCACAGCTACTGGCCACCCGGAAACCATGAGCAACTGAACAGCGACGTGAACCGGGTCGCGCAGGCTATCGCAAGATTCGAGAAGGTGACTATCTACGTCGCGCGGGCGCAGGAGGACGAGGCACGGGGGATGTTGTTGAATTGCCGCGAAGCGCAAGCAGCAGCGATCGATGTGCGGGTTGTGGAGGATGATGATGTGAAGCCGTGGATGCGGGATATTGCGCCGACATTCGTGATCCCACCGGGTTCGAAGGCTATCCACGGCATCGACTTTCACTTCAACGGTTGGGGCGCAAAAGATCGCTCTGAGAGTAATCGCGCACTAGCCCAGCACATCCTGCACGATCTCCAGATCCCTGAGTTCCCAACGTCCCTTGTAGCAGAGGGAGGTGGTATTGAGACAGACGGCGAGGGCACGCTACTAGCAACAGAATCCGCGCTGATAAATCCCAACCGCAACCCGGGTATGGATCGCGACGCAGTCGAGTCCGAGTTAAAGCGCGTGCTGGGAGTCTCAACGGTCATCTGGCTCCCGGGCGTAGCGGGCGCAGATACGACGGACTGTCATATTGACGCACTGGCGAGATTCGCCGGCCCTGGCGTGGTCATTTTGAGCCGCCCACCTGCCACAAGAGAAGAGATCTGGACAACAGTGTACAAAGACGCCCGGCGCGTCCTGGCCGCTGCTCAGGATGCAAAGGGTCGCAGTCTGCGGATCGTGGATGTGCCTGAGCCTGATATCAAAGCTATTCCAGGAGCAGATGCTGAGATGATCCCCAGCTACGTTAACTATCTCCATGTGAAGGGGGCGGTGATTGTGCCGCAGTTTGGGGTGTCTGAGACGGATGTTGGTGCTTTGGGGGTTTGGGGGGAGTTGTTTCCGGATAAGGAGATTGTCCCTGTTTACTTGCATGGTCTGCCTAATGCCGGTGGTGGGCTTCATTGCATCACGCAGCAGGCTCCGTTGATTGAGGTGGACGTATAGCTACAATGTCGTTTTGAAGGTTGAACCTACTGGGTATGACACAGAAAAGCCTGAAGCATGTGTATAAATTCCTTGAGGCAGAACTTCGCTCCAGTGGGTATGCCCTTTGGAGAGAAAAAAAAAAATACAATCAAATATATAAAATGATTTAAGTAAACTTCAAAAATCGAGTTGGAACATATATAATCCAAGAACACTATACGTCGAAAACACAGGCAATCCTCCCATTTTCACAAAAATCACTCGAAACATATTCGCCATACATTAAAATCCCATAATAATCGAGGGGAAACATATATACCAAGCGTCAAGCGTAACCAGCCAGATATTGACATAAAATAACAGTTAACCAAATCGCCAGCCCAAACCAGGTATCATAAATAAAAATCAAATAGCAAAAGAAACCTCGCACTCCTCCAATCCAGAATCAGAATTACTCCAGTCGTGAGAATATCAACACCCGCAATAAAAAAAGACAAAAACAAACCAAAACAAGAGACAAAACTTAGACGGCCAACCGTCTATCCCAGTTGGTTCCGTCAACCAAACCATAGCTGCCCATTTCTTCCTCTGTCGGGATCACAATGCTCCGAAAGGGATCCATCATGTTGGCGTGGTCCTCAGGCGACATGTGCAAATCTTGGAAGGCGACTCCATCGTCAGAGCCACCGGCCATGCTATCTTCAGAGTAACTAAGCACACTCTGCGACGCGATCTCCTGCTTGAGAGGAATGTCACTGCTGGTGGCCGACCACGCCTCTGGAGACAGGCCCTGGATGTCCTGCGGTGCTGTCATGGGCATGGAGTTCTGGCCTGGCTTCTGTCCACCATACTCAGCGGTAATCGAGGCAAACGGACCTGTATCTTCGCCGCATTCCTTGCCACCATAGATACCCGTGAAGATGTTCGAGTAGCCACGATCCATGTCGCTCAGCACAAACTCCCAGTCCGCCACCGTGATGGCGCTGTTGGTAATATCCGATGGTCCCGAGCAGGACATGGCCCGCGAATGGCCGTCATACATGGCGGACGAAGGAGCAACTTGATAGGTTCCCTGGTAGTGAGGGCTGTGAATGTGCTCGGGTTGCACCGACGGGAGGCTGGTCTGGCTCGAGGAACGGATATGGCGGTGGTCAATAGACGGGCTCGCGCCGCAAATGGTAGCACGGCGGGACTGCGACTCCTGTCTCTGGGCCTGGTTTGGCATGCTGGCTGCCAAGCGTTGCTTCCAGGACTGGACCTGCTTCTTGGGAGACTTCGAAGATCTTTGTTGAGCCGCTGCGGCTGTGTCTTGGGCCTTCGCTCCGCCTTTACCGCTGTCCAACGAAACCAGGACACTGGCCACGCTGCTGAACTCAGTTGCTGCGGACACAGACTCGAGCTTCAGCTGATCGATGACGGTCGAGAGCAACTTCTGGCTTTCCTTGGCGAGCTTGCTGTCCCGCTTCAGGCCAAGAGTTTGCCACAAGAGGCCCAATCCGGACATCAAAACGATTTCCTTGCGGTTGATACTGACAGAAAGACAGAGACGTCGCTCATCGAGAAGCTCCAAGATCTGGATGATATGCTTGCTCGAGTCCGACACGGCCAAAACCGAAGGGGAACGGATTTGTTCATCAGCAAAGCAAACGGCGGGGCGATGGACCAATGAACGGATGTAGTAGTACACCAGAGACTGCGAAGGTTAGTTATCGTATTACATGAACATAGCTAAGGTGTACTCACCAGAAGCGGTGAACGGCTGCTCGTCACATTCGTGGCGGGTTTATCCTGCGCAAACTCGAGACGCAAGTGAGGAGGCAGTTTCTGGGCCCACTCATCCAACTGGTTTGAGACAGCACGGAGCTTAGAAACATAGACGTCGTATTCCGATTCGGGAGAGTAAAGGTCGTGCAAAACCGTGTTCAGAATTCTCGAAGCGGCAAAAAGGGCAATGGCACTGGACAACCTCGTAGACTCGCCAGGCAGGGTGGGTAAAAAGCCAGTTTCGGTAATGTTCTCATCGTCGACGTCCTCAGGGTACTCGGTACGGATGTCCTCCTCGCGCAGGAGGATCGGCAGACCAGTCATGGCCGCAGTCAGTCTTAAAACCGTTAGTGGTGGAACTGGGACGGGAAGAAGTCCAGACATACCGATCCATGACATATTGGCACCAGAAGATCTTCTTACGCGTCTCGCCAATCAGGGGGTTGGTGATGTGCTTTTGGCTTTGGTGCAGTCGCAACTGGTGGCAGATGCCAACAGCAATACCTCGGTAGCGCAGCAAACTGGTGTAATCGGCCTTGGTCATACAATGGATCTGCGCCAGAATGAAGCATTGCAAAGTCGGAAGGGAAATGTCGGTGGAGAGCGATTCGAGGGTGGAGGTCCAGTTCTTCTCGAAGAAAGCGGGGTCCTGGTTGGTCCTCGACTGGAGGGGGTTAGTTTCCTCATTGCCACGAGATTTGACGGGATTATCATACAATTGACGCCAGCGCGGCGATTCCAAAAATCAAATTCAACTGTGTCAGGTCATGAGGGGTGTTTTGCATAGATTCGGCGTTTGTGAGGTACTGCTCGTAAGCCTTGAGGACGGTCGGACGGTGGACCACCGGGTAAAGAGGGGCCCATTCCTGGAAATAGATGTTGATGAGCTGATCCGAAACCAGCCGAGGCGGCGTTTCGATCGTCTGGTGCCCGCGAACATGGCAAACGGTGGGCGGGGATTGGGTGAGTGATTGGGTTGAGGCCTCGGGAGCGAGCTTTCCCTGGTCGTTCAATTTGCCGGTAAAGGCGTCTAACGATATTAGCGGTGTGGGTCTCGCCAGTTCACAATCTCCCAGTACTCACCAGTAAAACCACGCGTGCTGGACAATCCACTGTCACTCGGAGCATCATCCGAGGAAGCCGTCGATTGTGACGATGGTTTCACGTGAATAACTCCCTCTGCCACGTCGGACGCCTTCTGAGTAACACCATCTAATGGAGAGAGCGCCTGCGGTGATCGTGACGCCTTCTGTTTTTGTTGTGTCTGTTGGTGTTGCTGTTGTTGTGATGGGGGCGAAAAAGAGTATATCCGGGACAGCACATCAATCTTCTCATCCTTCTCGTCCAACAGACTCTTCAGTTCGCGTGTTTCGGACTCCAACGCTCGCACACGCTCCTCGAGAGATTCTGTGTATCCACGAGGGAAAGCTCGACGGCTGAGCTTGTCGCTGGTTTTGCATTCAAAGCCGACATTGGCGCACTGGGTACAGCACGGTCGGACACCGTCGCAGCGAATCTTCTTGCTTCGACAGCGATCACAGGCCTGGGCGATACGACTTTGACTGCCGCCGCCCACTTTGATGACTTTCATAGGCAGGATTCCAGGCATTTCGAAGGTCACCTGAGCATCTGCTTGGAATGTGGGATATCGCGGTTTCGTATGTGTGGTGGTATATCTAGTCGAAATACGTCAATTCGTAAGGAACAATATAAACAACTCTCTAAAAGAGTCAAAAATAGAAGAGTGGAGAGAATATAGACAGAAAGAAGCAAGAATAGAAGCAAAGAAGAAGAAAGTAAGATATGAAAAGAGAAGAAGAGGAAGAAGAGGGAGAGGGGAGTACAAGTAAACCTCCGCCTGACTGGGAGAACTCCCGAACCGGCCAGGGGCGGCGGGTTTTTCTGGGCCGCTGGAGTCACGGGAGAGAAGGCGATCCAATCAGAGAGCGTTGCCCCACATGATTCGCTTCCATCTGGAGTGTAATTACCGTAGTGTTGTATTGTAATCTATACGTTGGTACGGGGTACTTGGAGATGATTCTTCTCTTGATGCTTATTGCATTTTCATAGCGTTCTATATGGATGGCAATAGAGGGAGTACTCTTACTCTCTACCATGTAATCTACTCTGGCGCACTATACCGAGTACACCGCGTACACCCACATAAAGTCCATGGAAAGCGGATAATCTTGATTCGGTCGTGATTGTCGTCACCCGCCAGTCGATCCAAAGGGGTCCAACGCCAGGGAACAGGTTTTCGCTTATCCCAAATTCATACAGACTACGAAACAGAGTACGCACTACTGCGTTCGGTAGATAGCGGAAGAAAAATCCGGGGAGAACTTTGTGGGCTCAAATCGGAGGCAACATTTTACATCTTACATCTTATGACTGATATAACATGTATACAGTACAACTGCTCTCCTGGTACATGGTACAGAGTGCATGGCGCTGCCGCATCGCACATGGTCAACCACAGTACAGTCCACTAATGCACCCGACTTGTACCGGTCTTGGCTCGATCATAGCCCATACCATCGGGCCAATTGCCAATTGCCAATTGCCACTTTCCCCGGTCGTTCGCAGCGCGGGGGATCTGAGTTTATTGTTCGTTCATGGATGCCGATGATGTATATAGCCTGTCCATCCTCATCATCCACACCAAACTACTGAAAGTAGCTGTGCTGTCTACCAGACTTTCGGTTCTTGGTCCGGTTTGCGCAGCTTCCTTTTACTCCCCGATAGAATAATTCAAACAAGTACAACAGAGTACAGTAGAGTCTCCAACTCAACTTGTGGGGAGACCCAGACTATCCAACATTCTCCCACGTTGGGACAGCAAATCATCCGCCACAAATTGGTCAAATAGACTCATGTCTTGTAATCTGCAATGTCGTATTGGGTTGCGTTTGGGCTACTTTGCGAATTATGGCCGACCCCGAGTCAGCGCCGAGCGAGTTTGGGCCGAGAAATGTACGGAGTGGGGTTGATCTGTCTATCCAAGTCAAATTAGGCAGGTCGTCGCCGTGTTTCGTATTACTGTTCTTCATATTGCACGGATATTTTTTTTTTGAAGAGCGGTACTTATATCTGTATACACAGTACTTGTATGTATACACTACTATGCGATCTCTACTATACTTCGTAACAACATCGTGAATCATCAAGCCTTGTGGGCTGCTGCATCCAAACCTTCCGGCCAGTCACATACGCTAGTTTACACGCCTTGCCCTCTTCGGGCATGTCGATGATCTAGACTAGACGCATTGGGACTAGTCGCAACCGATTCGGTGGGGTTTCCCTTTATTCGGAAGTCTCCGGACTGTAATTGATGGTGCGTACTTACAGAGGACTGGTACTCAACTAACGGAATGCCTGATCGGGAGTTTATTGGTGATCTTCCCCCATCCTTGGTAGGCATTTTAATGTCTCACTACTCCGGACGGATACCTTGGGGTACGGACTCTCTGAGGACTCTGGAAACCTCGGAGTCAACCGTGTCCATCGGGTCCTTTGGCTGCGGAGAGCGAGTTGTTCCGAGGATCCCGGGGTATGGAGTTAGGGAATTTAGTGGGTAGGTCATGTGCCATTTAAGGTAGGAGCATCATTTTGGGCGCTGTGACAGAGCCAACGTTTTCATGAATGGGTGTTGACTTCACATTTTCGGAATCGCTGGTGCTGTGGACATAAAATAATCCTGAAATCTCCAGACAGACAGACAAATGTGGCTGTAGACAAAGGCAGCAGAGGTTGTCGAGTCATTGCAAGCAGCCACTCAGACTGAATACCGTCTGATGAACTGATATCTTTTACAACCGAGAATTCTCAATGCTCCAAAACAAGATTATAGACTAGTGGCCACTAATCACTGACTCTATGGCAGCTCACTTTTGCAGAACAACTGACTCAAAGGGCCGCTTTCCATGACGATAGCGTGGAACAGTCCTGGCGCTATCGAATCAGTCCAGCTCCCTACACTTTCTGTCTCTGGTGCGACAAGGGGAAAGCACAACGTCACGTTGAAAAAGATATAATCTGGTTCAAATATCCACTCTGGGCAAATATCCACTCTGGGCAATTTTTCTCTTCTCTTGGGGGGATACCTACCAATCTGAGTTCCAAAAACCCACGAGGACAATGGTATATGAGCCGTTTTCGAATACCTCTGAATGCAGAGTCAGGGAAGAACAGGGATTTCGGTTGGCTTGCCGGTTGGTACGTCAGGATCAGGTTGACGAAGTGGCGTATGTAACTTTGGAGGAGGAATTTTATGATTAGGAAGGAAAACCTGGAGATGTGGCGGTCCTCCAATGCTATGAGAACACTGCACAAGTCAAAGGCTCCTAAGAATGAGCCCCGGCTGTTAGTGTTATCTTCAATAATGTTATAATCCTCTGCAAGTAATACTCCGCATGCAACGGGCTTGGCGTGTGCCAAGACCGGCGAAGTAAGCAGTCGTCAGATCAACTTCTCCTCGATCGATCCCAGCAACATGCACAATTCATCCTCCTCCAATTCATTGCAGTCATGAAACGCGAATACCTCTCCATAGAAAGCCTCCCTGCCTGGGCACGACTCAATGGCGTCTCCGTCTCCGGTGTCGCATTCAAACGACTTCAAAGCGATGGGACCGACAAAGGATCGGCAATAATAGCGGAAGAGAAACAGGATTCCAGCAGCAAAGACATGCTACTATTGCAAATCCCCTCCGATTTGATCCTTTCACTGGAAGCGGTGAATACATATGCCAAATCTGACCGCTATCTTCGCGAGGTCTTGGAAGCGGTCGGGGGTTTTGGAAAGGTACTATGTTTCTTATCTAAGTGGCATTTGGCATTGACGTTGTGCCTGCATGGCCGGTTATTCTGACAGATGGACAGACAGCAAGGGGCGCAATCTTGATCTTTCTCTTAATCCAACTTACCTATTCGAGCCCGGACTTTGCGAAAGAATCCCAGCGAATCGGCCTTTCGAATCCATGGACCGAATACGTTAAATTCATGCCCCCGTCGATCCCCCTGCCTACAACTTATACAGATGAGGAATTGGAGCTCCTACGTGGGACGTCTCTTGCGTCCGCGGTGGATGCGAAGCTTGCCTCTCTCGACCGGGAATTCACACATCTACAAGAATCCACGGACGGTTTATCATGGTGTCATAAGTACTGGTGGGATGAGGAGACCGGTCGGTTGACGCTCGATGATTGGAAATATATCGATGCGGTGTATCGGTCGCGGATGGTGGATTTGCCTGGAATTGGGCATTCGATGGTCCCGTGCGTTGACATGGCCAATCATGCCCCTGAAAATGCTGCAAAGGCACGATATGATAAGGATGCAGATGGGAATGCGGTTCTTGAATTGCGCGGGGGGCGGGAGCTCTCGCCCAACGAGGAGGTGACTATTTCGTGAGTCCCTTCCTCTTGTCTTCTTCTCGATTAAATATTCATGGTTGAAGGTATGGCGATGATAAGCCGGCATTGGAGATGATCTTCTCCTACGGGTTCTTAGAAGGTGAGCGAACCGACGCGAACTCATTGGTACTTGACGTGGACATCCCCGACGACGATCCCTTGAAAATCGCAAAGAAATTATACTGCCAGAAGCCTCCAGGCATGCGCCTCAACACAGCACCCGGCTCAGAAAATACCACCTGGGACAGTTCCCTAGTCTGGTGGGCCTGTGTCAACGAAGAAGACGGTCTCGACTTCAAGGTCCTCCAAACTACTACCGGAGAAAAAGAACTCCGCGCAGTATGGAAAGACGAAGAACTAGAAGGCCCCGACAGTCTCGCTAGCCTGATATCGATAGACCCGCTTTGGGATGTCATCCAGTTACGCGCCGTCGTACTAATCCTAGAACGAGTAGAAACACAACTTCAAACCCTTCGAGCAACTGAAAAAGCAATTGGTGAGATTCGCCGCGAGGAAAAAGAAGATAACCTGCGGCCTACATTCCGACCAGAGATCTTCCTGACGGTATCGAAATTGCAGCAGTTAGAGGGGGAGTTATTAGAGAGGGCGATAGAGGATCTTACGCGAAGGGTACGTTTTAGCCATTTACTTGATCTAGTGGGGTGCTGTGCTAACTTGAGCAGAGACAAGAACTATTAACGTCTAAGGTGGTTATTTCGTACCTCAGCCAGCAGGCTGCGGAAATGGGAGAGGATTTCTCATAATCTTTGCATACTGCATGTTTATTCTATGCATTTATATATGATTAAACGCAGCCATGGATTCATATTTTCTGCTCCTTCCAAAGTACACGATACTGGAAGTTGCAAATCGCCAACCTGAATACCAAGTACATTTTACACCAAGACAACAAGATTCAAAGGTCTGAACCCGTCACTGTAGACAATCATAAAAATGGGATTCTGCAACGAAATGCGTGAATACGTTTGCATGTCTCGCATGACCTACCCAGGAGCCACCCTTTTATCCCCTTTCCTTTCCTACTTCCAACCATCCTCAATTCACTTTCTCACTATACTATAGTCAAATCATATACTCTTATATATACCACTCCGGCCAACGGCCAGCACCAAGGAACGCAAGGGAGCGACGCATGCGGTGGGTCACCAACCCAGACCATGACCCCCTGACATCGCCACTAGAACGATGGGGCCGGCGGATTGCGATCCCTCAAAACAGGTTGGAGGTGATACACCCACATGTAACCCCACCATGGTGGTCAGGTTTGGAATCCCATGTGGCAGAAACTCGGGAGGCTGCTCTAGCAGCTCACAAAGCTGCCTTACACAGCGGCGTCGGCATTGTCGCGTACACAGACGGCAGCTTGATAGAACAGGGAGTTGGAGCAGCAGTAGTCTCACCTCTGGGACGCCAGGAAGCTCGCATCGGCTCCCCAACTACCCATACAGTATATGCAGCGGAATTACGAGGCATAGAAATGGCCCTCACCCAAATATGCAGCAAGGGTGAATGGGCATCCCAGCACTCCCAAAAGGCCTATACAGCAATCATCTTTACAGACAACCAAGCGGCAATACAAGCATGCTCAGGCCCAGGAAGGTCTTCTGGCCAATATATCCTGCGAGAAATCACACGGACCACATCTCGGCTACAGAAACATGGCTGGAAAATACGGCTGTACTGGCTCCCTGGTAATGAAGGCATCCACGGCAATGAATGTGCAGACATTCTTGCAAAGGAAGCTGCTAATTGTCCAGCGCCCAACACTGCTGAGGAGCTAACTCTCATGGCCAGTGCTCGAAGAACCCTCCGCATAGAAGCAGCCAGTCCATGGAAGACTGAATGGGCTACTACCACCCATGGGAACTCACTCCGTCGTCTATGGAAAGTACTTCTTGTACAGGAAATAAAATAACATATGAAATGATATACATATCACGGAATGAAGAACAGAACGTTTATCAAACTGTGTAAAGAAGATTTTTTCAAAAATGTTGGTGGCCCAAGGTTGTCACAGACATAATTACAACTCCCTCCATAAACCATCTAGTCTTGCTGGCCTTGGGTGTGTGAGGGTTGGAGCTATCCCTGTCTTCAGTCTCCATGTTGCTATATATAATAATGCAACACAAGTGATGTACTATATCAGGCAGTAGTGTGTTAACTGAATGTGTCTTAACTCGACTTAGAGAATAGGCATATCCTACCTATATCCAACAAGTATTTAAGAGCTGGTCACAGCGAAATCGAGATTATTGGACATTTTGGGATGTGCTACTCACCGCGAGAGTACGATTTGGGTCTCCCTCTCAACAGATAGCAGCTTGTCGAATGCCTCGACGAGACTTTGCGCCGTAACTCCTTCATATTATTGATATAATAGATGCAAGGAGCGGGAAAAAGTGTTCCGACGGGAGCCATCAGAGCTGAAACGCTTTGAAGCCCTACCACGTCGATGGAGTACCTTCTTCTTACCTTGTGTCTTTATCGTCAGTTCGTTGCTAACAATTGCAGAATTATTTATGCGCAAAGGATTGTGGTTATGCTAGGTCCTGATGAACATCAAACACAACTTCGACCAAAGAAATGAAGACCCCGTTTGGACCTTTAACCTTGCGCGGCCGTTCCTCTTGAAACAATTATTCCATTACTACCGACACCTACCGCCGTATGTTTCGATAGTAGAACTAAGTAATGGAAAGTCGTACGTCGTTTTGCATTTTGTCCTTTTGGACCGCGGCTTATCGCCTGTCGAGACAGTTTCGTCCTGGTGTGGCAGCAGAAGAGAGAGGAGCAGTGATACAAGGAAATTTCGGTCCGAAGGTTGCACCAATATATGCCGGTATAACAGTACTGGGACGAGCCTTATAGATCTACTGCTGGAGAGGTTAGCCATGATCTTGTCATTTGGTTTATTAGATACTAAACTGTATTCTAGGAATGTGATGGGGCTGATCAGCAGCAAGTATGACAGGACAGTGAACAGTTTTGAAGAGGTGCATGTGGGATGATGATGGTTGAGACTTGGTGGAGAAGAACATTCGTATAGCAAAGCAGGGTTTGGCAGATGCCAACCTTTACTTTGCCTATAAGGTTCCAACAGCTACACGCCGACATTCTCATGACGAAGGAATATATTCTTGGGGATTCATGATTATTACTGGCTTATAATCACCTGTCGACCGGAAGCACTTGCACTAGGAAAAGAGATCTGCTGAGCGTCCAAAAATCGCTGGGCCGTGAGAAAGTGTTTCCTGAATGTGCCGCTCAGCGACTAGAGTCGTTGGGCAGGATCTAGTCTTGATGAGAAGTGCCATAGTCAATCGCCCCGAGATAGCGATCGAGGGCCTTTACGCGTGGTGGGCGTATTGAGCCATCACTTCCGGGCCCTCGACATAATCAGTGTTGTTTTTATTAAAATAAAGAAATCGCTGGGACGAGCGCCAATCACCTGAACACCAGAGCCCAGGCTCTCATTGCAGGTATATTAATAACATCCCCTCGTATGCCTTGAGTTGTGCTAATACCACATGAAGCATATGGCCCACTGCTCAGGAATTCACACATATTGGAACAGTCACCCCGAGTGGTACAACCTCGCGAAAGCCTTCTTGCTACCGGACTTTGGTAGACTCAGAGACCCAGCTACAAAAATCAAAGTTGATACCCTGCACATGGCTCATATAATGCCAGTACAATCTCAGTTTGCATCTATGAATCTATGCTCCACATTACGATGTAATCGCGAACAGTATCATTTAAAACACCGAAAACCAAGGACGATGCCATTCTAGAGGTCTATGCATCTTCTTCCCGTCAGGGCATCGATATACCGGAATGACGGATCTGGTATATTTCCCGGGGAACTTCCCGCACACAGACCCTAGATAGCTGTTCTCTCATAGGATTTACTTTTGGCCGGATCAAAACTGAACGCGATTCAGCGGGGATTCATCGCCATCCATCGGCGTCCTGGCCGGGGGTGGACAGTAAAAGCGACAAGGACATACTTCGGGAAAGTTAGTATCTGGTTATGCGCAAGGGACCATTTAAAACTGAGTCGCCCACCTATCAAGGATGCGGGTGTAGTCAGTGTCAAGAACGTCAAGGACTTCAACTTCGAGTACGGAGAGGGCTCAGAGAAGACTAGCAGTATTGAGGCTAAGATAACCGGAAAGAAAAATGAGGCTTACGTTCGTCCGTCATAGATTGCCACCAGAGACACATACGTGGTCTACCCCAATGGTGACAAGTCAACTAACATCATAATTGAGGGATGTGTCCTAGTCAGGACCAAGCCCGAGAGTGCAGGCACGGAGAGTTAGTACGGCTCTACGTATGTTAAAGGTTGGACTACCCAAGCCTATTGTTGACAAGATGCTGAAGAAAGCTGTTGAGTCTGGATTCAAGGCTTCACTGAAGAGTGATGTTCCTACTGCCGGTGGTTACTACTGGGTCAACAGCGACTGCTCCAAGGCTCCCTTAGACGCCGTCAGCTATGTCGGTATTCAGGATGCCAAGCTGTTTAACATGGCTCCATCGATGATGCTGTTACTGGCGTTAGAATTGATGAGACCTTCCTGGTCCTCGATATTGAGCTAAAGAACAACGTAAACTTCCTGGCCACCATGGGGTTTAAGCTCAACATGTCCTTCAGCAGATCAGGAAGGGGTGCGCCGTTGGATATCACCAACTGTGAGAACGAGGAGGGTTGAGACAGTGTGATGAGCGCACTGCGGGCTATATGCGTAATGTTATAAAGAGACTAATCGCTGGTGTGTGGAAAGTTCGCCCACCAGCGTCGCGATGTTGCGACCCTTGGAAGATCTACCGTTGGTCCAAATGTGCGTGTCAGTGATGGGTGCAGTAAATGCGACGATAGTGGATCCTCCCCAAAGACCAGCTCCTTGAGTGGTCGAATTTCGAAAGAAGTTGCAAAGCACCAGCAAAGCGTAGCAATCTACGTTGAAGTACATCAGATTTCATAAGTGTCCAGCCTAGCGTGAACAAAGCATACCCATGACGGACATGAGTACGCAAGATCATTTGCACCAGAACATCCTACATACAAGGATAGCGAACAGGTCCACCAGGCCAATGTGGAAAGTCTTAGGATAGACAATAATAGTCCATTCATGGATGGTCAAAAGTCAAGCGGATTGCTTATGATGTTGCCCCAAATCAACAAGATAATTAAATACAACTCTTCTATTCTGTCTACCTTATGAAATATGAAAAGTAATTACCCCATGAAATCACTCTCCTCAACCTCATCAGCCTCTCCAACCCCACCATCCTCCTCCTCCCCCCAAGGCCTCCTAATCTCCTCCCCCGGCCAAATCCTCCCATACAACTCCCTTACAACCCCCCATTCATCCTCGTAGTCCCAAAACCCATCACTCCTCAACCGAAACTCCCCCGGCGCAAGCATATATGCCCTCAAGAGCACACAAGCGACGACCTTATCATACGGCCTCCGGTTCGTCTTCACAAACCACTTCGGGCTACCCCTCGCCAAAATCAGATCCTCGAAGCCCTGGTCATCGACGCCATTGAGCTTGATGCCCTTTTTTGCGTCGATAAGGGGTGGTTGGGGAGGGATTTCTTCGTCGGTGGTGTCTTCTGCGTCTGCCGGGGTGGTTGTTAGGGTGGGGTCTTCGCGTTGGAGGGGGATTTTGGCGGCAGAGATTATGGAGGGGACATCGTGGATTAGTTGCGGCCAGGCGCGGGTCCATTCGGGGGAGTCCCAGTTTTTGATCTTGTAGTAGTGTGCGTATCTGGGGGTATAAGCATATACGTTAGAATGTGCTTGGTGTTGGTGGACGTGCAGGGTGAGGGCTCTTACCCCATTTTTGCTTGGTTAGATGTTTATTCAATTTGATAGTATATTGGATTAGAGTAGTATGAATATTATGGTATAGAAATTTTAAACTATAGATCCAACGGCTTTCCACTCCGTCGGGCCACCATGACCAAACAACGCATCACAATAAAATACATCTAGCCACCACCATCGCAAAACAACAAACACCACATAGTATCCCTCCAATTCCTACGACCTTGTTGTACATCCATAATATAAGGAAGTACAGAGTCCCGCGTACAGATTACCCGTACTCGTCACGAATAATCTCATATAAGCATGCATAATAAGCATGTGGATCCCGACCGATCCCCTGTGGAGAAAAACACGCGCAATGATATCATGATCCGCTTCGCTACACAACCCGTAACATGTAACATTCGTATTTCGATACAATAACTTTATTGTATTGTAATACATCACCCATCTGTACAGATACATACGATACGAATATGGAGAAAATCGATAGAGCAGGAGCACGGGCATGGTGGAGCCGTTCTCTTCAGGGGTGAGTCAGGAGAAAGGAAATTATAGAGTTTGGTTTTAACTAGAGATAGTTGAATGATTTGAAATTCTTGGCAGCTCTGGTTCGGTTTCAGTTTGTAGGTCGGGGGTGCATACTAGCCACTGCACCGCCATAGCCCTACGATCCGGGGTATTACGTTAATAGCATTACTATGTAGATTAAACAGTGAATCTGCAGATAATAGTTATTAACATTCTATGTAAGCTATTTGTACAATTCCCATAGTATACAATGTCCCGCGCAGCCTCTGTACGAAGAATCCAATCTGTACACCATGCCGACCCAATGCAACACAATAAACAATCTCAGGTGTACATGCGACACCTGCATGTCCAAACAATATAGTACATAGAAAGGGTGAGCAAAACGATTTCATAACATGATCATGACGAGACCCAGTCTGCCTGCCCAAACGCGGTTTTTTCATGCAACAAACAAGCGCAAATCTAATCCCAAACTCGAAAATGCGAAAGAATAAAAAACAATGCTCGCTTGCAAACCCTGAAAACGAATAAAATAGAAATAGAAAGAAACATCATTAAAGGTCTAGGACAAAGTAAAATGACGTAACGCGTGCTCATCGTTTTCCCCGTAAATTTGAGGAACCCACTGACGTCATCGTAGTTGTTCCAGGTCAGATCCAAAACGGAAGGTCAACCCGCAGATCCGGACCCAGCAGCGATCTTCTTCCCAAAGTAGAATTAGCAATGACGTCAAAGGCTTTAAGTTATCCACATTGCGTCATAACATCGATCGATCAATGAAGGACACTCGCTCGGACCAAGAGAGAGAGAGAGAGGTGGGGGGAGGGTGGTTCACTGAGGGTCCCTTCACTCTCGGCCTCTGCGTCGCTGTTTGCCGGGCCAATCGACCTCAGGGTGAACCACTCGCATATGCCTGGTCAATGCATCGTTTCGCGAGAATGTCTTCTCCTCAGTACAGAGGTGACACCGGACCTTTTGCTTACGTGCATTGTGGATCGTATCTTCATGTCGCGTCAAATCGTAAGGTCGAGAGAATACTGAGTTGCATGGTTTCCCCGTAGATGGGTTGATCCGTTCGCACTTGTGGGGACCGGCCTGTGAGTTGCGGGCCGATACATCCCGCGTCAAAAGGTGGCCACCGGGCGTAGTCTGGCGATGAGCTTCACGCTTGTGCTTTTGAAGCTTAGCGGGCGATTCGAACCGTAGGGTACAGCCATGGTAGGTGCACGTGTAAGTACCGCTGTCAGAAGACGTGTTGGCCGGTCGCGAGAGGTTCTTCACCTTGGCAGGCGCTTCCGGTGGTGACATCTCAGTGCTGGGAATTCCTTCGCTGCCAGTCGACTCAAGGCTAGGCAGAGATGCAGGAAACTCAGGAGTCTGCTGCAACATGTTGTTCTGCTGTGGCTGCTGCGGCTGCGGCTGTGACTGCGACAGGCGTCGTTCATGTTGTGATGCTGCCTGGGGAGCCGCAAAGGGGTACTGCTGGGGCACTCCCGCGGTCGGGTATTGATTCGGGTACGACTCCATAGTGTTGAAGTTCTGGGGCTGTCGGAACGATGAAGAGCTTTCACGTCGTAATTGGCCCAAGGCATCACCCAAATTGAAGTCCGATTGGTTCGAGAACAACGGAGGCATGGCCGCATCCTCGCCCTCGTTGAAGTCCAAGAGCGCATCCTTAGGAGACATGGTCTTGGGCTCCCCCGGGGCAGTCGTTTGGGGCATGTGCACGCCACTCTGGGCGATAGGCATGCTGGTGTTGAGCTGCGATGACGGCTGCAGGGCGACATTGGTGAACTCAGCTGCCAGAGGCGAGTTTTGTCGGAAGGGAGATCGTTCGCGGTTGATAGACTGTCGTGCAGACAAGTGGCCTTGGTTGGCTGCCTGGAGTCGATCGGCGAAGACGTTGCGATAGGGGTTGAGCATCTGTTGGTTGCCGCTAGGCTTCTTGGAAACCTGCGAGGCGGGCATGATGGCCGTGTTGTAGAGTTCATCTTGGTAGACGTCGGAAATGGTGCGATTCAGCTTCGGTATCCCCATCGTGCTTGCATTGTTGAAGTTGGTATGGTATTCTGATCGCGGATCGAGTTGTAAGTATTCATTCATCCACGTGTCAACACCGAGAGATAGGTCCTCACCATTGGCCATCACCTTGGACGCATCATCGATATCGTCATAACTAGTCTGAGGAGTCACCGGGGAGTTATGGCTGACAGTCGATATTGAAGGCGCCAGGGAATGATCACTGCGCTGGTGCTGGTGTGACCTCTGCTGCTGTTGCTGCTGCTGTTGCTGTTGTTCCAACATGGCCTGTCTCATCGCAATCTCCGCATCCGAATTCCCATTCTGCGGCGATGGGTCGTAGCTCTGGAAGGGTGTTGCAAGGAACGAGTTCTGGATTGGAGTCTGAACGGGCGTGGGGAGCGGCTTGGAAACGGGCGCACTGCTACTGCTGGATTTCCGATGGGCATTCTTCGTGTTAGGCGAGGGTACCCGAGGGAGGCCGTTTGCCGGAATGTGAGCCGGGCTCAGCAGCTGCAGGTTGCTGTCCCAGCCGTGGTTGTTGGTCACGGGTTGTTGCTGCGCTAACATGGAAGCGTCGTCAAAGAAATAGGGTTGTTGATAATATTGGGAGGATGGTGCAAGATAAGGTTGCGAAGCAGGTGGTGACGTAGACTGCTGAATCTGGATGGAGGGGTTGTAAGATGATGTAGGTGTCATCGAAGGAGCCTCGAGAAATGAGCTGCTGTTGCTGTGGCCGCCGGCAGTCGAATACTCAGTCGCGACCGGGTTAGAAGGCGACGATGCCGGCGAAGAGGAAAAGGAGAAGATGGGTGAAGGAGGCGCAGAGGAAGGTGGAGAGACGAAGTGGATGTCAGGAGTATATTGAAAAGGAGACTGCAATTGAGGCTGGAAGCAGACGTCGTGAGGAAGATCGGGGTGGAAGTGGTCGTCTTGTAGGATGTGGACAGCGTCGGGATGGTAGATAGCAGAAGATGGTTCAGTGATGAGACCCTTACGTACAGTCGCAGGGTAAGTGAGCATAATGTATCTTGTTTAGGTGATCCACACGGAGAGGGAGTCTGGGACGTCAGTGTCCGGGGGGAGAGAAGGTGGGCGAGAACGGGGCAAGAGTTTGCCACCAGTGCAGCAGAAGAAATTTATAGGCTGGCACCACCGGCCCTCAAGCACCAAGAAATCCGACGCGTTTCTTTGTGAGCTGACCCGGAAACCAGGTAACCAGAGGCGTCTGGTCCGGATTTGAAAGCACACGGGCGTTGGCGGAGGCGGAAGACTCTGGAACCGTCGGGGCTAACCAGAGATCCAATAGGACAAAAGAAAAGCGAATCCGTGGAATTGGAATTATCTGAAGGATTCTTCGGGAAGTCAGTACTCGCTCTGCTGGTCTTCAATGATGAAAAGATGTCGAGCCAAGCTGGTAACCTTTCTCTGGTTGCTTCCCCCAGAACCAGGGAAAAACTATCTTATGTAATAAAGGAGGGAAAGAAGAGACAATCACTTACCCTGTTGGAGATAATGGTATATCAAAGAAAGAATGAGTTTTGAAGATGATGATGTGAAGGTTGTTGTATAGAGAAAGAAGGGAATATATCAGGATTGAAGGTCTGAGATGGAAACGGGTGGGAGATGATATAGTACTCCGTCGATGGGGCTATGACGTCGGGTCTTGGCTGTTGCTATTGACAAAGACTGCCGTAACGCCGATAGGAAAGCTGCTGAGTCACATATGATACATATTACATACCATACCGTACGAGAGGATCTACAGCGTACGGTTTTCGGGATTGAAAATTTTTCATTTGTGGTTGGGCCGACAGTGCCCCACCTGGTTATCTCGTGAAGGGGTCAGTGCGATTGGCTCCCAACACACCAACATGCACCAGCCACGATACGGTAATACCAATTTATTCGTGTTCCGTATCAGTACATATTTGACGGTGGTTATTTTAGGCGCGGAGTCAAGAAGCTTTGTCGCACTAAAGACCATCCCCGAAGATTCTCGGCTGGTCCGTAGTCTTTTAGGGCTATGCTCTTTGTTCTAGAATTGTCTACGTTCTACATTCTTTTAACTTGTCTACTGAGTTACTAGTGAATGTGCTGTATGCACTGCAAGAATTGAATTAGAAATCAGCTGGTATACAAATCATTATGGAAGACAGTACTCATCGTCGTAGGGCCCATAGTAGACCCAGGGATATGCACGATTATGACTCGACCCCACCAGAATATTTCTAAATACAAGGCTGCCAATGGAAAACTGAATCGTCGACTGAGCCACACAGCTCAGGAGATCCGATCTACAGGTGGACAGCCCTTACTGGTCGCATGGGATCCTGTGCTTCTCCAACCAAAATAGGGCCGTACAAATGACCCTTGTAAAGTACTGTAACAGCACAGATTTCTTCAGACTTCACTAGCCACATGTATGGTGCTGCGCCACATGTGGCTGATGAATCAACGGCTTCCTGTTCCCCATGTCGAATAAACATTATCGATCAACCATGCCTATCCACGCGGCACTGCACGATAAAAAGCTCATTGTCGGATTTGTCCGTTAGCTCCAAATGTCCTTGGCAATCCTTCTGCTGGAGTACGGCCCTTGCGGCTGCGTTTTCATGTGAGAACCAGGTCACCAGCCACGATGCGGTGGCGATCCCGGAGAAGTCCCGGAATTACTTCCTCCGATCTGGTGCCGAGCCGGCTGTCTACGCCGAACTATGCATATCAGTAGACTTTCTCTCACGGTCTGTCCGAGGAAGTGCACGAATAAGGAGTGCAAAGTCAATGCTCCGGATGCTCGAACAGTCGAATCAATTAATCTTTCCTATTTCAGTTCGTAGATATGGAAAGTGATCGCGAACCAGGTCGGCTGACTCCGTCTGATCTGACGATACGACGACGTAGAGCAGACGGTCTATGACCCGGCTTTGTTGAGTCAAGACGGCTCAGAGGTCGTTTTGGGATAGCGCTGTCTCGATTACAATGCAGGCAAGTCACATGCGATGTACAAGCACGGAGTACTCCGTAGCATCTGTCTAGGGAAATTCAGCCCGGAGATATATCTCTGGTTGTCAAGATGGTGCCACCTCCACATTGACTGCAATTCCTATACGTACAGCTGTCAAAGTGTACGTACCTGGACCGAGAACCAGGTCACAATAACCCATTGACAGCTGAAAACTGTGGCGAGATGGAGACCCTAAGTGGAGCCGCAGCAGCATAAGGGTGACATCCTATGGCTAATAAGAATGACCATACTCAACCTGAACAAAGCTGAACATAGCGGACCTGACACGGATGGCATTGACTTGGCCATAGCGGAAAAAATCCGGGGAAAATGATATACTACTCTGTACGCGCGGAGTACTCCGTATCTCACCCATAAAAGAAAACGGTTGACTCGTGTACAACTGCCGAGCTCAACAAAATCCAAAACAGAAAAGCGCCAGGAGTATTGCCGAATACCGATTACAGACCTATTTTCACATTCCCTCCGGATATCCGAGCACCAACTGTCAGCACTTTAATTCCCAGAAGGATTTGTTGGAATCTGCAAGAGAACAAAATTTTCCCTTCCATGCTTACGCTAAACACGGAATTGGATCCGATCTCGCCCGTTGAGTGGAAGATCCGCAGCACAGCCACGATTATCGATTCGAGATCTCTGTGGTACGGTAAAACATTCCGTATTTCACGCCGTGACAGCGTATGTAATGGCACCACATACCCGGAAAAACTTAGCGTCGGCCTTCACCGGCCACAAAACCCTTCGCTTGGGTCTTCCAAGGCCCTTCTGGAAGCTTTCTAATTTTGTCCTGCATATTGACCTGTCCAATCAGCGTCGCTCGGCATTGCTTACGGCGAATGCTCGGTCCGATGTCAGTAGCAATGCAGTGCAGCATTGCATTACAGGGATTTCTTCCCTTCCTTACTTTGTCCGGCCGTCTATCTATCACCTGAACAAGACTAGTGATGAGAAGAATTTTCACGCCGTCGCATGGTAGCCTAAGGACTAATCTTTCGAACCGCCTAGAACCCTCGGCAAATTGATCATACCAGGCTGTGGAATCTCGTATGAATTACTGATGTTGTTCTTCCACTCGCAAATTGATATTGAATCGGTCCGTGGTACGTCTTATCGGCCCGGGGCCCGGTCGATCCTCCTCTTTTCGGCAGCACGGCCTTTCATGCCTGAGCAGAGAACGGAATACCCCGTGCTCCGTGCTCCGTTTACAATGCCCAATCCATTAATGGGAACGACCTGTCAAGGGATTGGGCACGATTATTCGAGGATTGTGCTGCCCAACCTATCAATGCGTACGAGGCTATTTTGATGTTACCCCTCTTAGGCATGGAATTCCGCTTTTGGCCAGCCGAGGTGATATTCCAGAAGGGAATGATCAGGTGGACTGAGTACTGCCTAGTCAATTGCGACTAAGCGACCATTGGCAAGTCTTTTTGTTTTTCTTTTTGGTTCTTCCTTGGTACAAACTGAGTCACAATAACTGGTGACGGTATCACATGACTATCATGAACTATCACCTGACCCAGTATATTTTTATCGACTCACTACACTAGCCACAAATTATTTACCTTTTTGCTTTTTCTCCGAATATAAGTTGTTAATTGCCGAATAATACAGCCAACAGACCATCCCAGAAACAAACTGGTACTCGCTAACGCAAGTAAAACATGTCTTTCTTCCGTGGAGGAGCTATTAATAGACCTCAACGGTCGATGCTAGCCATGCTACCGAGCCCTTAGTAGACAAATAGTGAGTATTACCGGGTTTTTTTTTTTTTTTTTTTGAAATACGGGTTACTATCTAGAGATTCTGTGTTACGTGGTACGATTGGGGCATGAGTCAATGCCGTCGTAACTTGGGATGTATTTTCATCGCGACTGCTGGGCAAACAAGGCAGGACGAGCCAGAGTCTTATCTTTGCTGCCTCGAGTATTACAGTAGTGAGTTCATGGTGATTTGCATTATATTGCGTAAGTTAAAAACGTCGGGCTTTGAATAAGTATAATCGATTGCTTACTACAAAAGCCCTTCTTCCGTGCATTATCTGCCTCTCTGGCTGTCCGAGAATATAAAGATATTCTACCCCGATATGACCTATGCAGAGAACTTATACACCCTCTAACGAGTCTATCTGATCTATACTTGCTTTAAAAGATACATGGCGTACGATTCATATATGAATTCGATTATGATCAAACACGCCAAACCATTGTACACAATGCCAGAATTCTACCAAGAAAGTAAGAGTCCAAATCTACATTCACTTTATCATCTGCAAAAGTGAGACCTCCGCGGCTACGGCGGATACATTCATCTCGGAGTCCTTGATTTGGTTGAGTATTCTATCAAGCGACAGAAACGTTCTGGTACTTGTCGTTCCTCTTGCTGAGGATATCAGAGAGTTTCCCGATCTCATGCCATCTCCTCATTTCGAATAGGGTAGGGCGTCGTGGTACCGGCGGGTATAGCAGAATGTTCCATTCCCAGGACTTGAAACGATAAAGTGAGACTGACTGTTCCGCTCCATCCATATGACGGTCCCAGTCCACGGTCAAATGAACCTGGGTGTATGTGTGGCAGGGCACCTCCGGGCCAGATCATCTTGTCGCGCTCAATTGGCTGAGACTTCCATCATGTTCCCAAACCAAGTTGTCGTAATCACTGCGCCAAACTGCTTACTGCTTTAAGCCATTCACAGAGGAGTCTTCTAGAGCGCCGCCTTCCCCCAGCTGGGACTTATATCGATCCCACCCCACGGGTAAATCCTGACCATATTGAAATACAGATTCATGGCAAAGCTCAAAATATCTGGTCCTTGTTGAATGGCACTTGTGACGGAGAATGGAAAGTCGTAATAATCCCAAAGGACATCTTGCCAAATACCTGCTTTTGGCCAAACATTTGCCTGATGAAATGTATCTGGCAAAGAAAAAAAGAAAAAAAGAAAAAAAGAAAAAAAGAAAAAGAAAAACACCTCTGTGGATGTTGTAGAGGACATAGTTATGCCTGGGAAATCAGCCCGTGGACTTTGCTGATGAGGACCGTCTCATACCAGGATTATTTTCTTTTTGGGATATGTGAATGGTGGGGAACGCGCTGACGAATATACGAAAGAGAGGAGAAAAGGAGGGAAAGGAGCCAGTAGCTGGTCAGTAAAGTGTGGAATTCTGTAACATTGCTGACTCGAGGCACCGCCTTGCTTTGTTCAATATGCTACTGTTTATATTACATTTTGATGTTTTCAGCAATGTCGTGCCATTTGCATGATCAATCCCTAAGTCTGACAGGTGCTTTCACGTTGAGGTAATCAAACAGTGTAGAGTAATGGGTTTCTTGGGTAATAGAGTTAACGACGAGGAATAAGATGAGTAAGACATCATATATTAAGGTACAAATGGATCACAGGATCTTAGTATAGAAAAATGCTATGTTGTCACAAGCGCCGGTCACTGCTGGCGAAATCTCTTCTGGCTATTGAATACATATAAAGCTTGCAAAGATGGCAAGTCTCGGTGCAATTGACAAAGGAAATGAATGGATTAAGGGAGTGACAGACGGAGAATGATGATACAGCACCAGACTGCCTGATAGCCTAATTTATACCGATCATCAGAAGGAAGGGTATATATTATTCGTAAAAAGCAAAATTGCACCGGAAAAGTGTTGTAAAACCCCGAAATTATATCCAATGGTTTCCGTAGTGTGGTTCAGAAACAATGAACGGAGATACCATCAAGTCTCGACGCCAGCGCTGAGATAGTCTGATGGTCTCGTGAGTATGTTCAAGATAATCATAGCATAGCAAAAGAAAATGTAGAGTGCACGTTAGAAGCCTAGGATTGATTGTTAATATTTTGGGTTATTCAATGACAGCCATCCAAAACATACCCTAGGACGGACGACGCCCGTGCTCAAACGACAGGCTATCCGAATAATCCCGCTGAACCTCTACATTGGTTGAAATGTGCGTCTGAGCGAGAATCTTGCCCTCAGGAATGATAATCCGCTCCTCACTCGAGTTACTTTGGTATGCCGTGTGAATGTGAGTCCCATAATCCTGATCGTCCCCGGCAATCGTGGCTAAAGTGATCGCATGCGGGTCGCGAACTTTAGAAAAGTTCGAGCCATACCCGTACCGTCGACCTTGTTCTTCGCTATTTGACCATGGTCCGTATTTCTTTTGATCAGTGTATTCGCCAATAATGCGGGGCAAGAAGCGGGAGGCGATTGCTTTGAAGGATGGGATAGAAGCAGCGAAGATTCCGACATTGGTTTCGATGACGGACCAGTACATGGCGCCGCTGATCACATAGGTGGAGTCGGGGGAGGTCAACATGGCTGGGATGTAGGTAATTCGAACGATGGACGAGACACAGGCGCTGGGATTGCATTAGAGTAGTTCGCGAATTAGATACCGGACATGTACGGAGTACTCACAATAAACCAAGCGAAAGGGTAAAGACAAGCGCGATCTTCTGCTTCCGCGGAATCTGAAGGTTGAAGATAACTTTGAGAGGCAACGTGTAGGTCAGAACATCGGTAAAGATGTTAAGAGCAGCATTGCAGAGATAGAAGACGTTGATGTCGACGCAGTGGCCGGGCAAGGTGGTTGCCCAGGCCTTGGCTACAGGTTGGCATTGAAACGCAGCTACTAGGACGTTAGCCAGAGCCTGCGACGTGACAACCCCGAACATGGTGTAGGACAAGCGAGTGAGATAGCGATCACCAAGTCGAGTATAGAACCATAGTACGGAGGTTTTGACGAAGCCCAGACAGGCCAGGTAGAACATAGAACTTAACCAGACAGTCTGGAAGTAGTCAGCCAAAACAAAAAATACATAGATTGAAAAGAAAGAAAGTGAAGCCATACAAAAGCGTATGTCATCAAATTGTTTGGGTCGACGTCGTCCATATGTTTTCCCATTCCGTACTTCACACCTGCGCCTTGTCAGCCTCTCTATCTCTCCTTTTCAGATCAAGGGAACTTACAAACTAAGGTGGCTGCAATGAAAGCCCATGCCAAAAGCTGAATAGTCGATTAGGTTAATCTCAACAGGCCCCCTTGCCTAAAGCGCGGTTGGCAGGGACTCACACAAGCCAAAATAATCAAGTCTAGCGAAGAATGTCAGTATTTCAAATCTCCCAAGACAGCCGCATCTGAACAGACTTACAGTCATCTACACTCATCTTCCCCAGAACATATATCCGGGCAAACAGACGGAGAGAAATGACGAGGAAGGTCAAGACCGCGAACCCAATCGAGATCCCAACAAGCACTGGGGCCTGCGATTCTTCCACATTGGACACCATAGTGAAGGATACCTCTCGGACGAGGAGTGAAAAAGGTCGTGCAATAAAATATGTTGATATATACTATCCCCTTGTTTCGTTCTCTGTGTGGTCTGGTCGCTGACTTGCAATGGACCGACTTCACATTCTTCGCTGTGGTTAGGTTGAGGCTCGAGATGAAAAGCGCTCCACGGGGGAGTACCCTATAAATGAAGTAATAGACCAAAAACAGCAACAAAAATCTAGGAAGTAGAAGACAGGAAGGGAGTAAAAAGAAACTATAGTTTAGTGGGAAACTCGATCGGATGTATATCCTGCGTGTTTGCGACTAGAAAAGGCCTACATCTTGGTCCACTTCGCACCGACACGGCCAGCATCTAAAGTACAAGTACACACATCAGAAGTTAAACAGGAAAAAGGAAAAACAGGCAATGATATGCCGTGCATACGCTACTGAACAGGTAATTCCAAAGCATCGGAATTTATTCAGTGTCATTCACCCGTACCCTATCCTGTTCAGGCGCTTGATTTGCAATTCTGATACCTACTAACTGCTGTGGCATGTGACCGTTAGGATCGCATCGCATCGTTCGTATTCCTCACAAGTCTATTGCTCCTACGGAGTACTTTTTGCGAGATTGAATGGGGCCAGATGGGGCAATTCTCTTCTCGAAAGGGGGCCGGTTCTCTTGTGCGTTTTTGCCATCCAGGATCTCGGTGATTTGACGAGGGGAAACAAAGAGAATTATTCGACTGGCCGTGACCTGAGACGGCTTCTGCACCGTATCCACAGCTATCTAGGCGAGCCCCATATTGAATCCTTCGCTGCAAAGACCGCTGACGAGTAAAACGGCGTTGTCCTATGTTCCAATAGCGGTCGAGGCCGCGGAAACTGATCCTTGACGACGTAGGTTGAAACTGGATCCGCGGATTCCTGACTCCTGCAGGACGCATGAGGGTCTATACCCCATTATTTCTGTGTCAGAGGACTCTGGATATGCCCACCCTAGGCTATTTTGCCTCTGCAGATCATTGCCTGCCGGGACCACAGCAGGAGAAGTTGGAACCTGCAAGCAAGAATCGGGATACAAATGGTAAACCAGGTTTGTCCCAGCCCGAGGGTATTATTTCTGTATCGTTTGTACAGATCTTATCGCAGGAAGGAAATCGACCTGTAATTGACAACACAGATTTTAACTCAAGCAGTTGCGTTGGCGTTTCTTCATCTCGATCTTTGAGGACGGTAGCTGAGAATCCTTTGCATAGTCTCATTTAGCCTACTGAATTTCGCTGCCCGCGACTGGCTCAAAAAATTATAGATGTCTAGTCGCAATTCCGTCCAGTCCCAGATCGTCGTTGCCGGCCTCGCATTTCTATTTTATTTGAGATGGCAAACGAGTGGGTACGGCCGTGCGAGATTCGACCAGCTATCGCCTTAAATCACGATGCTAAATAAGAATACGGAGTGCATAATAAAATCGTGCCTTCGGAGCGCAGCGAACAAAGCTCGCCTCAGACAGAAAGGGAATATGATGTGCAATGGACAAAGCTCCTGTCACTTCTGCCTTACTGTGGCCTTAAGATTGCGGTGCATGGATGTTTGCCAACTCCAGCAGACAGATTGATAAGCATCTGAGCCCAGGCCGAAATTTCTCCAACGGCATTGTTCAGGGGCTGAAACTGCTGTGCCGCGATTGAAGATGTCTATGGGAGTCAGGAGAGTCAAGCGAAACCGACTGACTTGTGACATTAATAAAACTTTTGAAGCCAACCGCACCCCTGCCAGATGCCCGGATCATAGTCGGAATTCTCTATGACTACAAGCACTAGTTCGACCTTTCCAAAACTACTTGTACATGCTGTCGCCATCGAGCAGAAAAACTTGCAGTGTGATAGACCGGCATCCAAACGATGCACACGGACCAAACCGACCGGGAAAGAACCCAAGATTTTCTAGCTTAAACAAGCGGAGACGGGCTGACACCCGGACTAACGGCAGTATCTAACGACGGACTAGTGCTAGTCGTCTCAAGATCCATGCTACCATGTTATGGACAAAATCAATTGTTAACCGAACAATTCCGTTAGTTAGTGGAAAGCACGGAGCCCTGCCCAATTTGCGAGGAAGACAAGAATAGAAGCATACCCCGGCTGCTGTACTTTTTTATTTTCTTTTTCTTTTTCGCACCGGATCCTGTTTCTTTCGGACGAGTCGAGCGATGTTGACAAAGAACCGATGGACCGTTCATTGAGCCGGGACACCCAAGAACAGGAGTTTGTTACGAGCATGGATAGGTCACAATTCTTCCATTGCGGCTGAAGTGAACTGTTACCTGTCTTTCCCGATATCAAGGAATCTATCTGTCAGGCCGTTATAGAGTTCAGCGACGTGGAGCATCAGCTGTCATGTTGAGGATAAATGAGTTAATTGAGAACATCTCGGCTTTAACTCCGCGGGTAATATTAAAAAGATCAACAATAAAACGGACATATGTATCCTCCCCAACAAATCCACAGATGTGCAGAGAATAACTAAAGGAATGCTGAAATAAAGCTTGCCGCGGTCAATTAATAACGGGGCACAATCTTATTACATATCCGGCCTCCCTCAATGCATCGTACTTATTGCTGTGGAGCTTGGCCGGTTGATTTTTCCTATTCTCCAATCCTTCCAACTTCACACTCCACTTCCCTTTGTTCCCCTCGTATCTCAATAATAATTTGATCCTGTGGGAATTAGGGGGAACCCGGTCCGGATGGTCCTCCGGATCCATCTGCCAGGCGATCTATACTACCTGCGGAAACATGTCCTTCGACCGGTTCTGGCCCGAGACAGGTGACAACTGATTATCACAACGCATTCAAATGGCAGCTGTCTCCACAAAGCAACGGTCCATGTCCCATTGCCCTCCACACTATGTAGACCTCCTTGAACCACCACTCATCGGCCAGCGAATGGCTCAAGTTGAGACGAATTACAATTAGTTGCCTACCACGAGGGCGGTACGGAGCACACAGGGTAGACGAAATAGTGGACGAACTCCGGCACGGCATTGGCCGGAACGGAGGGTCAGGCATGATACGTACTCTTGATGAGTGCCAATGTGAGGCTGCGTTTTCTGTCCCGGGTATAGACTTCTACTAGGATTGCCAACGACGTTAGGAGCAATGAATCAGAAATTGTGGTCATTGACCCGTTGTCCTAGCTAGGACTGATTCGTGACTACCAATTGTATAGGGCTTCGATGGCTTCGAAACAATTGTATTGATGACCAATCCCTTTTATTTCTAATTCGTCCTCGATCTTTCGTACCATTTGTTTTTTTCTTCACAACTTTATTGCCTTGAGGTGATTTCCCTGTCAACACCATGAGCTCCAGCCAGGCTGTCCTATCCCAGGTCACGGTGGCCAAGATTATCCTGGGACTGCTCGTATATGTTGTGCTTCGAGTTGTTTATCAGATTATCTACTACCGCTTCTTCCACTCTTTATCTGCCTTCCCTGGTCCGTTCTGGGGAAGTGTTACTCGTCTTTGGCTAGCATGGCACAACCTGAAAGAGACTGAGGTGCCTACCGTGCATGCGCTGACGAAGAAATATGGTACATAGCTGTTCGGATCCTACTATTTCAGACACTGGCTAATTGTTTGCATTGCCTACAGGCCCTGTTGTGCGTATCACTCCTACAATGCTGCTGGTCAATGACCCCAAGAAGCTCCCCGAGATCTACCACCGCCGCGCCGACAAGACCAGCCATTATATTACTGGAAGTTTTGGAGAGTCGGAAAGTCTGTTCAACATGAGAGGCCACAAGACTCATGCTACGTTCAGGAAGCATGTTGCTGGTCCTGTAAGCTCTACACTGCAAGACTTAAACTGAAAGATGTCTGGAAACTGACGTCGTGCAGTACAGCTTTACCAATATGAAGAAGATGGAGCCATTGGTGGATGCACGCATTGCGCAATGGGACAGTAAACTCAAGGAGAAATTTGCTAAGACTGGTGCTACCTTCGACTTTTCATGGTGGGCAGTGTAAGTGCTTCGTTGGCCTGAAATGATCATGTATAGAATGCAGACTAACAATGATTCGCTGGTAGGTACCTGGTCTACGATATTATTAGCGAAATCGGGTTTGGCGCCCCCTTCGGCTTCATTGAACAAGGAAAGGATATCGGCGGTCTTATCCAAGGTTTCCACGACGGCCTGCCAGCCTTCGGCCTCCTCGCCCGTCTCTACCCTTTCACCAACTGGATGAAATCCACCTCCCTGAAGAAATACCTCGTCGCCACACCCGCCGACGACTCCGGTATTGGCGTCCTCATGCGCTTCCGTGACAGCCTCATCGACCAACGCCTAAAGGACATCGAAGACGGCAAGAAAATCACCCGCGTCGATCTTCTCCAGACCTTCCTCGAAGCCCGCACCGAAGACGACAAGCCCCTCGACATGGAATACATCCGCGCAGAGGTCCTCCTCGTTCTCCTCGCCGGCGCCGACACCACGGGAACAGCCTTCCAAGCAATGATTCAGTACCTGCTCAAGAACCCAGAATCCTTCAAGCGCATGATGCGTGAGATCGACGACGCAGACGATAAGAACCTCCTCTCCACCATCCCGCAGTACAATGAAGTCGTCGAGCACCTTCCCTTCTACGTCGCCTGCATCAAGGAAGCCATGCGTCTCTGTCCCTCCGCACCGAATATATTCCCGCGCTACGTCTCCGAGCCCGGTCTCGATCTCTACGGCAAGTTCGTGGCCCCTGGTAATGAGATCTCCTGCAACCCGTACCTAGTCCACCGCGACCCAGAGCTCTACGGCGAGGACGCGGAAGAGTTCAAGCCTGAGAGATGGCTGGATCCCGAGCGGGCGAAGCTGTACAACAAATACAACTTTGGCTTCGGGTATGGACCGCGGGTGTGTCTGGGCAAAGATATTGCGATGATGGAGCTGTATAAGGGGCCGTTGCAGTTCTTCCGGAAATACGACCTTGAGGTTCCGCAGGATAAGCCTGCGCCGAAGTTTTGTGTTAAGGGGGGTGTTGGGTTTTGGAGAGATGTTTGGTTGAATATTTCCAAGCGACCTTGATTTCTTTCTTTCTTTGCTTTGTAATTTTTTTTTACGTCTTTGTTCGTTTCGTTTCTATTCTCAATATTCTACTATTTTATTTTCGCAGTACAAATACGCAAGCACATAGCATAGGTATATCCGGTAAATACAAACAACATCCTGAACTCATCCATATACTCGTACATACAAGCACCCCCCCCCTAACCACAAAAAAGCGCAACATATTGCTTATCCCACTTCGCACGGTCTCGGCCCGGGGCTCGCATTTCGTATACCATAGCCTCGGTCAGCCCTGCAGCAAAAACAGTACTTTTGCACAATCCTTCAGCGGTGCATGTGACCAATGCACATACAAATACAGGCAAGCAAACGAGCATGAGCTGCTGCCAGTATTTCTAATGCTTTTACTCGGTTTTTGTCTCTATAGAGTCTGGTTTTGCGAGGTGCATTGCATTACTTGTCCTTTTGCTGCATACTCTGAATTTTGGGAAAAGGTATAGTTTGCCGACCAGGCAACTGGACTTCTAATTGCTTTGGTGGTCTGTTTGTCAATGGATAGAGATGGGCAAATACGTAAGAAGACGGAGAGGTTATGCGTGGACTCGTCGGATCTATGATTTACTTATTACTTACGTGTATGCATGGTTGGTCATGGGGTAAAATTATACGAGATGTGATGTATCATCGAGGTGGAGGAATGGAAAGAGATTCAATTCCAGAACATATGTTGTAAGCTTAAAGACATGTACAATAACAACTTTTCAAATCCAAAATGTACCCGAAATCTTAGTAAGTGCGTCGTCCATAATAGGGCTGGCTGGTGTTTATGACGAGGAATTACCAAGCACAGCATCCTGTCAGGCTGTTAGTGACTGAAAGAAAGGATTGAAATTTGTCATCTGGGTGCATACCCTTGCATCGTTGTACGGGGGAGAAATACCGGTCCAGTGTTTGAACTGATCATCAGGTTAGCCAATCTTCATTTCCCGGTCAAAGAGATGCACTCACCTGGAAAACCCCTTGTCCGACCAGCACCTCCAATCCAGGCACAGTTTGCCAACCAGAGTCACTAGCAAGCTGCATCAACGGCGTCACCGCAGGCTTGTACGCCATTTCCAGCAACACCCGCGGCGATTTGTCGATGGACTTGACGCGGTCCGGGTCTACCTGCTCTGTGCGGTCAAACAGATGGCAGAGGTTCTCGCGCATGGCAGGGTCGATTGGCCTATCGCCGGGGATGGTTCCGATGGCGACGTTCGGGACGGTGTCCAGTTTCGAGACATCCTCGACGACGCGGATGTTGTAACTGGTGGGGAAGGTGGACACCATGCTCTCCAGCTTGGTGGCAGAGCGGCCGAAGATGTAGATGGGGGAGTAACCCATCTGGTGAAGAGCATAGATGGCTGCGCGAGCGGTACCACCACCACCAACGACGGCGGCACTCGCGTCTCCGGCGGCATTGCCGACTCCAGCGTTGCGGAGGGACAGCTGCATGCCTTGCCAGTCGGTGTTGTAACCAACCAGGCGGGCGGGCTTGCCTTCGCCGTTGGAGACGGGGACGATGGTGTTCACAGCGCCGATGATCTCGGCCGCTTCAGCGACCTCGTCAAGCAATGGCATGATATCCAGCTTCAAGGGGATGGTAACCGATGCACCTCCAAAGTCTGGTGAGCTAATGAAGTCCTTGACGTCCTCGACGTCCGTAGTCTCCAATCGACCATACTCATGTGGTAGTCCCATGCAGTTGAAGAGCGTGTTGTGGAGGACTGGCGAGCGAGAAGCGGAAACGGGGCTTCCGAACACGGCAAACTTCTTCGCCTTGATCTCGCCCATCAGCGACAGACCCCGGCGGATCTCAGTAGCAGAGAGTTGACCTGGCGCAGCCTTGAAGGGAAGAGCAGGGTGAGACACGGGAGTCATGAAGCCGTTGAGGATGCGGCTCAGCTGGCCGTTGTCGCCCATGTTGATTGCGATCAATGGCACATCGTGAGCCTCCTCGGCCCATGTCTTGAACTTCCGGAGGGATGTGTTGTCGTCGAGGTTCTTGGCCACGCCAACCAGCTTGATCACGTCACCATACTCCAGCGCCCGGTTGTAGAACTTCATCCAGGACATGTTGGCCCACGAGAGTTCACCCTTGGGGTCGTGGTGCGAGGCAATAATCTTGGAGTGGCCCTTCATTTCGGTGACAGCACGGAGCATCTCATCGGGGAAGGCGATTTCGAGATCCACAAACTCACTGCCAGATCTGAGCGCAAGCTTGTACAATTGCATTGCGGCGTCGTGGGCATCGTCTGGGAAGCGACCACCCTGGCTCTGTGTCCGAATGGTGAAAATCAGAGGAAGAGAGATGCGACTGCGGAGGAAAGACATTTGCTCCGCGACGTAGTCAACGGAAGGAATATCGCTGTCCGATGATGGGTCTTTCAACAGATCAACTCGCAACTCCACCGCGTCGGACCCGATGCTAACTTGGCTCAGAATATCACCCGAGGAACGCAAGTCAGGCAAGGTCAGAGAAACGAAAAAAGACTCCTTCTTCTTCTTTATGGCACTAAGGTTGTCCAACTGTCCAGTGACGACGTGCAAGAAGCGCTTGAAATCCTCGGACGGGAGAGCAAGGGCACCTGAGCCTGAGTGCTGGCTGTAGTACTGGATGTTACTGCATTCCTGGAACCAAGGCTTCCGGCGCAGCCAGACACCCATCATATCTTCAACGTAGGCTGGACGGGTCTGGTCTATCGACAGGAAGTCCATGACCTGCTTGATATCCCGCATAACCAGAAGGACATTTCCTTTGCCCTTGTGGTAGTCAGTGAGCAGCTTACGGGCCTCAGGGATCTCGACGACACCCCCACCACAGGCGAATACGTAGCCGGTTGCGCGTTCCTTCATCATTCTTTGCAAAAGATTGAGCTCAGCGTCCCGAAATCCTTGCCAGCCACGCTGCTTAATCATGTCAGGAATTGTGATGCCCTCAGAGCTTTCAAGCTCGGTGTCAAGATCGACAAAGGGACGGTTTAGTGTTTGAGCAATCCAATGTCCAGTAGTAGTCTTTCCGGCCCCGCGCATACCAATAATGTAGACCGAGGCGCTCGCCTTTTCAGCACGAGTAAGGGCCGGGGATTCGGCTTCCGTCAGCTCTTTACCTTCGAGTTTAACTGCGAACAGTTGTCTCAAGGTATCCCACCAGCCGGGCCAGGTCTTACCAACGCATTCTCTCTCCAGAATAAGAGTCGACTGAGGGGCCACGAGGGACAGAACGCTGAAGCTAAAGGCAACACGGTGGTCATCGTAGCAGAATATACCACCAGCAGGCTGGCGAAGGGTGGAGCGGTTCACGCCATCGATCTCAAGACCGTCATCATGCTCCCGGCAAACGACTCCAAACTTGGCGAGCTCGTCCTTCATAGCCCGGATTCGGTTACATTCCTTCACACGCTGGTTTGCAATTCCGTAGATACGAGTGGTGTGCTTCGCATTGTCGCCTTGTGCGACTGCTGCGAGGACAGACGCAGTGAGGAAGGCATCGGTCATAGGTTCCATGTCTACGTTGGGCAGAGGTTTCAAGGCACCGCCAGGCACACCGGTGACGGTAGTCGAGGTATCAGTCTGTTCAACGGTGCAGCCCATGGGGCGCAGGACATCAACGGCAAAGCGGGCGTCACCTTGCAGAGACTTAGAACCGATGTTAGGGACGGTGCAGGTAGTTCCAGTAATCGCCGCAATGGACAAGGGGTAGGTGGCAGAACTGGCGTCGCTTTCCACAACATATTCAGCAGGGTTGACATAACGGCCCTGAGGGATGTGGTAGGTGTGCTCTTCCGTCGTGGACTTTTGCACATCGATACCGAACGACCTCATCATGGCAGTCGTCATGTCAATGTACGGCTGGGAAATCGGCTTACCGCCGACGAGTCTGAGGGTCACTGGCTCTTTGGCGTACGGCGCACACATAAGCAACGACGAAACGTACTGAGAGGAGACCTTGGCGGCCAAGTTGATAGAACCACCAGCAAATCCGCCAGAAGCGGCAATCTTCAGAGGAAGACTGCCCTTATTCTCCTGGTACTCAATTTCAGCACCGTTTGCTGTAAGAGCGTCGACGAGGTCGCCAATGGGCCGTTGTTTCATGCGGTTGTTTCCGGTGAGGATACTCGAGTCCGCAGTGGTTGCATTCGCAAGTGTTGCAACGGAGGTAAGGAATCTTGAAGCCGTACCAGCATTGCCAAGGTAGAGCGGCGATGGGCTAGCTTCAAGGTTTCCGCCCTTACCGTTCACAACAAGGACCTCGCCTTCGTCCTCCCAAGAGAAGGTAGCGGCACCAAGATGCTCCAGGGCGTTCAGCATGACCTCGGTGTCATCAGAGTGCAAAAGGTTTTTGATGCGGCAAGTTCCGGAGGCGAGAGCGGCGAGAACAAGAGCTCTGTTCGAGATACTCTTTGACCCTGGGGGTGCGCAGGTGACATTGAGTGCGGGTGCGACGCCCGGTTGTACTTCGACACTGGGAGCAAGGACAACACCAATTTCATCGTTTGACACGACGCTAGCTTGGGGTTCGTGGGTTCGACCAATAGCCGACAGTAAGACTACCTTCTTCTTGGGACCGTCGTTCTTCTTGTCGAGAGCCATATTGAAGAGCAGCTGCTCAACCGAGCAGTGCTTGCCGGCAGTCATCTTCTTAATCCGTGCGTCTTTCAGAGAAGTAGGCAAGCCGTATGCAGCAATGCACTTGACAATACGAGCCACGGCAACTCCCTTCAAAACACCAACATGTCTGGCAAGTTCAGCTTCCTTGACCATGCCAATCGCGACACACTCTCCATGAAGAACCTGAGGGGTGAGAATTGCCTCGATGGCATGACCGATGGAGTGGCCCCAGTTCAACAGGTTCCGAAGACCACCCTCGCGTTCGTCCGCGGAGACGACGTAAGCTTTGTGGCGTGCAGACGCCAGGATTCTTGCCTTGATAATATCTTGAATTCCTTCGAATCGCGACTGGCCCGGCTTCACCTCACTGCGAACAGCGTTCAGAATCACCTCTGCGTTGTTCTCCAAGGCCGTGAATTCCTCCTCGCTCGAGATGGCCGCAGTCTTGATAACCTCCGCCATGCCGTTGATGAACTCTCGCACAGGAAGAGTCTCGAGGAACTCGAGGTCAATATAGATTCTGGAAGGCTGCCAAATCGAACCAATCAAATTCTTGCCCAGAGGGGTATCAATCGCCGTCTTTCCTCCAATCGACGAGTCGACCATGGCGAGAAGCGTCGTGGGAACTTGAGCATAGCGGACACCACGCATGTAAGTCGCAGCCACGAAGCCTGTCAAGTCTCCAATAACTCCTCCTCCCAATGCGATAACAACCGTGTCTCTGCCACATGGTGGGCTCTGACTCAACATCCAATCTTCAATATCCGCTTTTGTCTGTCGAGACTTCGAAACTTCACCCGGAGGAGCATAGTAGATCAGGAGACGAGGGGATGGAGAAATACCAGCAGCCGCTTCTTCGAAGGACTTCTGGAAACCGGGGGTGTAGATGGATCCGATGTTCGTGTCGGTGATAAGGACGTAGGTCGTGGAGGGGCATCCACCGATCAAGTCCTTGGCGACATAGTTGCGCCAGATCCCGAAATCAGAGATGATGCTCTCCTTACCGAGGATGCTGATCTTGGTGGGTTCGCTCATTGCGCAAGATGTAGGGGGTGCTGAGGTACAGTCGCGATGGAGGGGCACGATAAACGGAAAAGAGGGCTTTGTGTGAGACGGTATTGCTATTCTAGTTCATTCTGCGGCATGCACAGTTCCGTTTGTTCTAAATGGCGTCTACTGTAACTGATCTCACCTGCAGACAAAGAAACAGGCGATCAGACCAGATTGAAAGGAATGCGCGGGGGAGGGGCCTTAAAGATAACTTTATATGTTAGCTGAGTAATTGGCAGTGCTTGTGTTGATGGGAGACGGCTGACTCAAGAGCAAGCTGAAAGAAGGACTCAATTGACCCAATGCGCTTCCCCAGCGACGATGCGAGCTGAAAATGAGGCTTTTCAACTTCTCTCTTCGTGATGACTCAAAACTGCCCGCTCCGATGTCGTCCTTCGGCAAATGGTCGGCCCGCCACGGCACGTGAACGGCACGTGTTTTACTTTACAATTGAAAAAATGAGACTGTAGATGCCAAGTTCAGATTCAAATCCATTTCCATATGATTACATGCATAAATGAGAAACTAAACAGTTATACCAAGGAAGTCCCTCTTTTCTTTCAGTAAGAAACAACCCGCCTAACTCCGTTCCATACCCATACCCGGTTTTGATCCCGATCTTTGGAGATACTTCGTTGAAGGGAGAGATCCTTAATAGCGACCATAACCACCACCGGAACCCCTGGAAGAATAGTGATCGCGTCCACCGCGAGGCGGACCACGATAACCCCCTCTGTCTCCTCGATAACCTCCACCTCCTCCTCTGTAGTAGTCACCACCGCCGTAGCCAGACTGTCTTCCGTTCTGGCCATAGCTATTTCCATATCCCTGGCTTTGTCTGCCGTAATAGTCATACTGGCCGTACCCCTGAGGTGGATAACCTTGCTGAGGTGCTCCGCCATAAGGGTATCCTCCACGGGGAGCCGGAGGCGGCCCTCTCGAAAAGTTCCCTGCGCCAGGAACTGGGGGAACCCAGCCCGAGGGCATCGGCATGGACGGCATTCCAGCGGGTGGGGGTACAAAGCTAGGGTCAAGATGCGCCGCGAATGGGTTTGGTCGGTGGGACGACCCATAATCCATACGACCGCCTCGACCGCCGCCGCGGAATGGCGCGCCGCCAAACGAACGGCCTGAGTGTTGTGCCCTGGACTTGACAGCTTGGATGTCCGCATTGTCCAGCGCCGGTGGTGGGAATTTGACACCCCGGAGGAGCATCGATTTGTGGATGTGCGCCGACTTTGGAATTTCATAGTTGACCCTATGCAAAAAAGTTAGACAGGTTTTATTGTTAGGAGAAAAAAATATTGTTGAACTTACGTTAGAGACCGATCTTGGTCCAAACTGGGCATGCCGTATTGCTCCAAGTCCGAGACCAAGGCGCTGTGTGGGATATAAGACCCATTGCGCTCGACCTTTCCAGCCAGTCCTTCACTAGAACGCATGTTCAGCTTGAACTTCTCAGGGCCTGGCTTCTTCGAGTAGAAGTTCGCAACCAAGTCCTGATACAAGGGATGGCCATCCGACAGCAAGAGAACATCATGACCTATGGTATTCCGGATTTTCTCATCCTCGGATAGAAGGGGGTATCTCTTCTCCATGGCAGCAAGTAAACGATTTTCGTCTATGAATGGTAGGAGTACCACACCCTGCCAGGCAAACTTTTTGCCATTCAAGTCCACTGCAAAGTCCTCTGGATAAAAGTCGATAATCTCACTATTAGGGTCGCTCATGAGGTCATGGAATATTTTCGGGATAGCATGATTGGAGGACGCTGGGAGAACTCCCATCAATTGTTCAAACGGCTTAAAGGGCGTTCCCTTGTCGAATGATGTTTCCATGTCGGCGATGTCGTCAAAGTCTGCTGCAAACGGCGCATAGTGGTAAGGGTAGTACCAAGTCCAGGACGGGCATCCTTGGAAATAATACAGCAGTACCCAAGCCAAACCTTCTGCATACGATCTGGCAACTTTGCGACGGAATGCCTTGTCTTCAGGATCGACCCCGAACTTTTGTTCATAGTAGCGATCGGCATAACCTGGCTCCCACAGTCGGACAGTATCGGGCGGTAGCCCATCGTCCTTGGGCTGCTCTGCGGCTTTGCTTGGGGTCTCTTCTGCTGCCTCTTGTTCCTCGCCAGCCTTTCTCTTCCCGAGAACTGATGGAGATGTCGGTTCCGCGCTATTGGAAGTTTCTTCACCATTTGGTGTAGCCTCCTCGGGAGTTTCGGCTGGGGTTTCCTGCGAGCCGCCCATAAGCTTGCTCTTGAGGACCGCTGCGGCGCTCTTGTTGGCCATATTGGCCTTGTATACTGCGCCGCGATTGACCACCATGTTGTGCGTTAGTTCTCTTGCCTCCCTTGTCAGCTCTCCTCGCGCAGGTGTAATGAGTTCCAGGCCATTCGGAGGTGCCGCATCTCCATCGCCCCCTCGAGACCGATTGGAAGATTCGTAACTAGGTGAGCTCCTCCTTTTTTTCCTCGAACGCTCTTCAGCCTCTTGTTTTCGCCTCTTTTCATTTGCGGCCTTTCGCTCCTCAGCCTGCCGGCGACGACGGAAGATGGCGTCTTCCTGTTTGGCAAGGCCTTGCATAATGAGCTGCGCTTTCCTGAAATCAACGTGACCATCTTCAGTCAGATAGCCACCCATGGCGGGGATGTTATCGCGCCAAATCGCGATGAGCGTGTCGATTCCATTCTCGCGAATGTCTAATGATGGGAGATGCGGAAGGAAATCGTTTCCGACGAAGAAACACATAAATACCCAGTCGTCCAGTGCTCGCTCAAGGTCAAAGGGAAAGCCTTGTTGAGGGACATACAGCTCCGCAGCAAGGTATTCTCGAAGGATAGAGACATTGAGCCAGATAAATGGCTTGAGTGAACTGCCCTTTTGCTTCTCATCAAATTCACCGTTTTTCTCCTTTGCTTGGCCTCTGCACTCTTCGGCTTTGTGGCCTGGCTGACCGCAAAGGTGGCAGGTCCTCGGCTTTGACTCTTGGAAGAAAACATCTTCACGCAAAACCCGGAAATGAGGCTCGTGGGTAGCGAGACCCAGCATAATCAAGTCCGCGTCCTAAAAAGACACTAAGTCAGTACTCATCGGGCCAATTGAACGACCATCGGCCATGAACAAACTCACCAAACCATATATAACGTGGCGAGTGTTAGGGTCATGTTCAGGGGCTGCCCGTTGAGATCGAACAAATTCCATAATTTTATGCTCTCCTTCTCCTGGCACAGTAGCATCGGAAATGATAATTTTGAGCTGAAAAAGTCAGCGCTGCACGTGTATTCTAGGAATAGGGAATACACACCTTCTCCCAAGCGGGATCCGTGTTCAACTTGTAGGCAATCCAGTAGCGCAGAGCCGCAGCGAGGATATCCATGAACGGAGTACCGGGCGTAATGACATTACTATCCCATGTCTTCTTAATGACTTCCTCCTCGAGCGTATAATCACCCTTGTTGGCGTTCTGCTTCGCGAGCATTTTCTGGAATTCTTGCTTCTTCTCGTCTGCCTCTTTGGCCTCCTGTGCGGAGCGGAATCGACGAGCACGCTGCTGGTTCATCTTTGCACGGGGAGCGACACCATCTATTTCACAGAAGAAACAAATCAGCACGAGATATCCAGCAGCCCTTTTCATGGGCAGATAACATACCGACAGCAATCATCAGAACCTTCCTTGGGCGAACCATGTTCACCACCCGATCAGTATACTTGAAGATCTCCAACATCATCTCCTGCTCGTTGGCCGGCGGCGGCTTCCCCTCTGGATGAGTACATGGATGGACGATACCATTCATATCCAGATATAAATTGTCCATTTCCTCTCCATTGGGATTCGGACCTGTCGTGTCCACCGGGATCTCTTCTCCGTGCACCTCATACGGGAGGTGTTCGATTACGGACGAGATGATCTTGGGGTACTTGTTGGAGAGCCATCTGAACAGCGCCGGAACACCCATGACGTCGATGCGAAAGGAGATTTAGTGCTGATAATTCAGACGAGAAATGCCATGAGTCGTTTCAATCGAATGTTTCCGCCCGCAAATTCCGATTCACCGCGTTGCGCCAGTCGCGTAGAACACAGGGAACGTAGATATATAAGAAAAGATTGAATAAGAAACGCAAAGTAAGAAAAACACCACGATACCAAACACGGCGCACTCACACAAACGTTGGAGTGAAAAGAGAAAGAGGTTGTTGAAGACTCTGCGATAAGATTTGATGGTTTTCCGTGGCGGCTCCGAATCAGGAACTCTTGGCGTGGAGTTGAAGACAACAACAGTGTTAACAGCCCACCAATTCCAATACTCTCAACCTCCCACGATAACCACAGAAAAAAGTCCCTTCGCGGGTTCGATGACCATCAATTGCTACGCCCGCGGCCGGCGGTGACCATGAAAGTACGAGCTACCAGCTGCGATGTTCCGAATACTCGAATCGCAAGCGCCGGCCAAACAAACGGCAACGGACACGATCAACACACTGAGCAGTAGGCTCCAGAGCGTCACACTGCTCGAGGACCGACGAGCTGCAATACTGGGATTGAGGAGTTTTGCAAAGATTTACCCGGCTTCTGTTGCGTCGGAGTCGCTTCGACCCTTGATCAGCAGCCTGCGAAATGACCAAGAGGATGTGGACACGGTTAAGGTGGTCCTAGAGACATTGTTGAATTTGTTTTCTCCAGATGAGAGCAGTGTCTGTTTCCGCCAGTTGAAAGCGTCCAGTTGATGTACTGACTTATTTTAGCCCGAAGCGTCGGACGAGATAGCTCTTTGGCTCGCCGATGAGTTTACTCAAGTACGTACCTCCTAAGGACCGAACTGGACGTTTCTTGGCTAACAGGATGAAAGCGACAAGATAACATCACGACGCTCCTGGACCTCCTCGAGACGAATGATTTCTACTCCCGCCTATACTCCTTACAGTTGATTTCCCTCATCTCGAGCGCACGACCCGATAGAACTCAGGAATGTATTTTCACCGCGCCACTGGGAATCCCGAGGCTAGTTAGCACACTGAATGATGTGCGCGAACCTGTTCGCAATGGTATGCTAGCTGCGACACCTCTAGATACGTTTGCTCTCAGTTGCTAATGGATGTCACTGCCTACAGAAGCCCTAGTTTTGCTTATCGCCTTGACGCCGTCCTCCGAAGAACTTCAGAAACTAGTTGCCTTCGAAAATACCTTTGAAACACTATTCTCCTTAATCGACGCGGAGGGTGCGCTAACACACGGTTCGGAAGTCGTAGCAGACTGTCTGGCTTTGTTAGCAAACCTCTTGAAGCTGAACATTTCGAATCAGTCGTACTTCCGGGAAACGGGTTGTGTCAAGAAGTTGGCGAAACTTCTCGCCGACGTCAACCAGGAACAAGAGCAAGATGGACCGTCTCCGTGGATCCTCGCACATCGCGACAAGAATATCTGGGGCACATTGGCTATCATCCAATTATTCTTGGCGAAGGGCGGAATCAATACGCCTGCGAACCAGATGGCATTCTGGCATAGTGGTGTCATGGAACAGGTATTGAATTTAGCTTTCGGTCAGCGGTTTACCGTCAATATCACGTCCAAGGTTCGAAAATCCTCCCCTTCTATTAAATAATTAGATGCTGACTTCTCAAGGCATTGGCAACGTGTGCCGATTTGATCCGAGGAAACTCAGGTTTGCAAGAACAATTTGGAGACGTCGAAGTTCTCTGGGGTAGTGAGCCCACCCGTGATCGCACTCCAAACGGCGAGGTCATGGTCAATGGCTTCCAGAGAATTAACGTGATTGAAGCTCTGCTCAAGTTAACCCTTGAGCCTGCGCCTATTCAGCAATTGGATGCGCGCCTTGCTGCTTGCGAATGTATAAAAGCTTTCTTTGCCAACCACACCGGGATCCGACAGCACGTTCTGCGACGAGCAATCGATGGACACCTCAGCGGTCAAGATGAAATCCCTAATATCCTGTCTGTCCTGCTCACTCCACCGGAGTCCCGTGGAAATGCGGATTTATACCAGACTTGGATGGCTTCCGTCTTGATGTTCCATTTGGTTTTCGAAGATGCTGAGGCTAAATCAATGGCCATGAAAGTGACAGAGGGCGACGCCGAAAATGGCGAAGAGGTTATCACTTGTGTACAGACCATCGTGGGCCATCTGATTACTGGCATGCAGCGAGGCGATGATGAGAGAATATCTGTCGGATACCTCATGCTGCTATGTGGCTGGCTTTTCGAAGACCCGGACGTGGTCAACGATTTCTTAGGCGAAGGTAGCAGCATCCAAAGTCTGCTGCAGGAAACAAAGCACCGTGGCGCCTCGAATGTTCTTGTGCCTGGCCTCTCTACTATTTTGCTGGGTATCATATACGAATTTTCCTCGAAGGACTCGCCGATTCCGCGGGAGACGCTACACAAGCTATTGATGGAACAGATGGGAAGAGACCCGTATATCGACAAGATCACTCGGTTCAGAGAGTCACCGCTGGTCCGCGATTTCGAAGTCTTGCCGCAAACGGTTGGCGCAACACAGCATGATGGAGGACTGCCTGATATCTTCTTTGACCGGACATTCATTGACTTCCTCAAAGACAATTTCAGTCGCTTGCTCCGCGCGATCGATCGTGAGCCTGGTCTGGAGATCTCCATCATCACAAACGGCGTCCAAAGAGGGATTTCACGAGAAATGGTCGACTCCCTGCGCTCTGAGGTGGAAGGTCGGAACCAAGCAGTGCAGCAACTGGAAGCAGACCTACATGGCCTGAAACGGAAGCTCGAGCAAGAACAATCTGAGCTTATGAAGGCGATGGATTCCAGTTCCGTGGAGACTGCTCGGATCAAGCAAATTAACGAGGCCCTACAGCGAAACCACGAGCAAGAGCTACGCAGGCTGGAGGAACAACACAACCAAGCTAAGAACGGGCTTCTTAAGCAACACGACGACCAGTTGCGGGCCCTAGACAACCAGTTGAAAGAAACCTCCGCGGACCGCGAGAAGAGAGGTCAACAGTACGAAGCTGAGATCGCGGAACTGCAGGAGACAATCAATCTGCTTGAGTCCGACATTGCGAGATCCAAAGAACAGCAGGCTCATGAATCTGCTCGTTTGCAGAAAATCATCCAGTCTCTGGAATCTGGTCTTTCGCAATCCAGGGAACAACAGGCTGGTGAAGTGGCTCAGCTGCAAAAGACGATCCAGTCTTTGGAGACTGACCTTTCTCAAGCCAGAGAGCAGGCTAGTGAGGTTACTAGCCTACAAAAGACGATCCAGTCCCTGGAATCCGACCTCATTAGTGGCCAGGAGCAACATGCAGGCGAGGTTGCTAACTTAAGGGGTACCATCGAAAAACTGGAGTCCGACGTGGGCCAGGCCAAGGAGCAGCATGCCACCGGTCTCGCGGACAAGGACCAAACCATTCAGAATCTCCAGTCGGACATTGAAGCACTCAAGGAGCAGCACGACAAGGAAGTTGCAGACCAGAAGGCTATGATCGACTCTTTAAAAACTGACCTCGAGAACGCCGAGGAGAAATCCACGAATGATACCAAATCCATCCACGACGAATATGCCGCCAAGCTATCCACGCTAAAAAAGCGTGCCGAGGAAGCAGAGCGCAAGGTTGAGGAGGCAGAAGCCAATGCGAAGAAGCAAGCGGAAGAAGCCTCACAGAAGAACGAGTCTGCGGACGCGGATGCCAAGAAGAACGCTAAACAACTCGAGGATCTACGAGCAGAGCTTGACAAAGCAAGATCCCAGATAACGGAGGCAGAGCAGAAGGGAGGCTCCGATGCAAAGAAGAACGCTAAAGAACTCGAGGAGCTACGCGCAGAGCTTGAAAAAGCGAAATCCCAGATAAAGGACGCAGAACAGAAGGGGGGCTCATCAAATGCTAGTGCTAAGAAAACTGCCAAGGAACTTCAGGATTTGCGGGCGGAACTTGATAAGGCAAAGAACCGGATCAAGGAGTCAGAGCAGAAAAGAGACACGGCCGACGCTGGTGCAAAAAAGACCGCCAAGGAACTTGAGGATCTACGCGCAGAGCTTGACCTAGCGAAGTCGCGGCTCAAGGAGGCGGAACAGATGGGAGAGGACGCAGACGCAGATGCAAAGAAGAACGTGCAAGAACTCAAGGATCTACGGGCACAGCTTGAGAAAGCCAACTCCCAGATAAAGGAGGCAGACGAGGCCAGCAAATTTTCACGGTCTGAGTTGGATAAGGCTAAGTCGGAGGCCAAGGAGAAGGAAGAAGCGCGAAAGGCTGCACAATCGGAACTTGAGGATCTCCTGATTGTGTTTGGTGATTTGGAGGCGAAGAGGGAACAAGATAAGGTGAGTGTCTTTTTCGTACTATGTGTGCTGTGGTAGTTTGGCTTACGGTTCTGTTAGAAACGTCTCAAGGATCTCGGACAGGAAGTGTCTGAGGCTGAGGATGATGACGACGAGTATGAGGAGGACGATGATGAATAGATGTATAGGATAGATGGATGATTGTACGAAATCGCTGTTATCACGGTCTCCGAAAGATAGATTTCGGTGTCAGATTAGGGTACAGAGAACACAGGTGGATACTCCAGTCCGATTGCCGGGATATCACCTACGAGTGTTCAGCTTCATGTAATTGTCCGTTGATCTCATGTATTTATCATATCAAGTCGCCGGCAATCGCTTTCCCGACAACTTCATACACACCATGACACAGCGGATTTTTTTGATGTGTGGCAAATATCGGTTAATTGACTCATTTAGGCTATGACCACATACTCAGACTTGCTTCATAGCGCCTATTTAATCATTTACACCACTAATGGCTTTCCCTCTTTTTTCTCTTGGAATCATTCACTCCCGAAGCTGTATAGGTCTTCCCAAGAAAGGAAGGCGGTGCCAATCCAGTGTGGGGTGAGTCATCAGCCGCTTTTTTTATCTTTTGAACCCCGCGGCAGCCCCTCGGAAAACCACCCACGACAGCCTCGAATTCTCCAACTCAATCGCCATGTCTGTTGATTTTCCGGCCGAGGAGGAGATTGTCCTCCAGCGGTGGAGAGAAATCAATGCCTTCCGCAGGCAAGTTGAGCTCTCCGAGGGCCGCAAACCCTACACCTTTTACGATGGCCCCCCATTCGCAACCGGTCTCCCTCACTACGGTCACTTGCTGGCCTCGACCATCAAGGATATTATCCCCCGCTACTGGTCGATGAAGGGTCACTATGTTGAACGGCGATTCGGTTGGGATACCCACGGCGTGCCGATTGAGTACGAGATCGACAAGAAGCTCGGCATGTCGGGATTGGAGGCTGTCGAAAAGCTGGGAATTGAGAAGTACAACGAGGAGTGTAGAGCCATCGTTATGAGATATGCGTCTGAGTGGCGTGAGACAGTCGAGAGACTCGGTCGTTGGATTGATTTTGACAATGACTACAAGGTGCGTTCATGCGAAGGCGATGAGAGAGCGGAGAAGGCTGACTGATATATTCTTGTGCATAAAGACAATGAACACCAGTTTCATGGAATCCGTGTGGTGGGTTTTCAAGCAGCTTTTTGACAAGAATCTGGTCTATCGGGGCTTCCGTGTTATGCCTTACTCGACCGCACTCAACACCCCGCTGAGCAACTTCGAAGCTCAACAGAACTACAAGGACGTTCAGGACCCTGCCGTGGTTGTGACATTCCCTCTCCGAGACGACCCCGAAACCTGCTTGCTTGCGTGGACTACCACCCCCTGGACCTTGCCCTCCAACCTTGGTGTCGCTGTGAACCCCAACTTTGAATACATCAAGATCCTTGACGAGGCTTCCGGGAAGCACTACATTCTGCTCGAGTCTCTGCTCCGCACTCTTTACAAGGACCCCAAGAAGGCCAAGTTCAAAATTGTCGACCGTTTCAAGGGAGCTGACATGAAGGACTGGAAGTACGAGCCGCTCTTTGACTACTTCTGGGAAGAATTCAAGGATCACGGTTTCCGAGTGTTGAATGCCGAATACGTCACTGCTGATGATGGTACTGGTGTTGTCCACCAATCTCCTGCATTTGGTGAAGACGATTACAACGTTGCCCTTAAGTCGGGTATCATCAATGAAAAGCGGGTCCCACCAAATCCTGTGGACGAAAGGGGTCTTTACACCTCCGAAGTCCGGGACTTCGTTGGCCAACATGTCAAGGCTGCTGACAAGAACATCATCAAGCACCTCAAGGCAGCTGGGCGGCTTATTGTTGACAGCCAGATTACTCACAGCTACCCCTTCTGCTGGCGCTCCGACACTCCTCTGATCTACCGAGCTGTGCCCTCTTGGTTCGTCAAGATCCCCTCTATCATCCCTGACATGCTGAAAGGCATCGAGGAATCTCACTGGGTGCCTTCGTTTGTCAAGGACCGCCGATTCTCCAGCTGGATTCAGAATGCTCGAGACTGGAACATTTCCCGGAACAGATTTTGGGGTACTCCTCTCCCGTTGTGGGTCAGTGAGGACTTCAAGGAGATTGTTGCCATCGGCAGTGCTCAGGAGCTCAAGGAGCTCAGTGGATATGAAGGAGAGTTGACCGATCTTCACCGTGACAAGGTGGACAAGATCACCATCCCCAGCAAGCAAGGAAAAGGTGAACTTCGCCGTGTGAGCGAGGTCTTTGACTGCTGGTTTGAGTCTGGAAGCATGCCATATGCGTCTCAACACTACCCATTCGAGAACAAGGAGCAGTTTGAGAAGGGGTTCCCTGGTGATTTCATTGCGGAAGGTTTGGACCAGACCCGTGGTTGGTTCTACACCTTGACCGTTCTGGGAACTCATTTGTTCGGTAAACTCCCGTTCAAAAACTGTGTCGTGAACGGAATTGTCCTCGCTGAAGACGGCAAAAAGATGTCGAAGAGACTGAAGAACTACCCCGACCCTTCCCTTATCATGAAGCGTTACGGTTCGGACTCTCTTCGTTTGTATATGATTAACTCTCCTGTTGTCCGTGCTGAGCCTCTCCGGTTCAAGGAATCTGGTGTCAAGGAGATTGTCGCCAAGGTCCTGCTTCCCTTGTGGAACAGTTACAAGTTCTTTGAGGGCCAGGTCGCTCTTATCAAGAAGGCTGAGAGCGTCGATTATGTCTTCGACCCCAAGGCGGGGGCGACGAACACCAACGTCATGGACCGCTGGATCCTGGCAAGCTGCCAGAGTCTTCTCAAATTTGTCAACGAGGAAATGGCAGGCTACCGTCTGTACACGGTCGTCCCCAGGTTGCTCGAGTTGATTGACAACACTACCAACTGGTACATTCGTTTCAACCGGAAGCGTTTAAAGGGTGAGAATGGCGTCGAAGACACCCTGCACGCCTTGCACACCCTCTTTGAGGTTCTCTTCACCTTGGTCCGAGGCCTTGCTCCGTTCACGCCCTTCATCACCGACACCATCTACCAAAAACTCCTCCCTCATATTCCTGAATCTCTTCGCGGTGAAGACGACCGGAGCGTTCACTTCCTTCCTTTCCCCGAGGTTCGGGAGGAGCTCTTCGACGAAGTTGTTGAGAGACGGGTGGCACGGATGCAGAAGGTGATTGAGATGGGTCGTATCTCTCGTGAGCGTCGATCCATCGGTCTCAAGTCACCTCTGAAAACCCTGGTTGTCATCCATCAAGACCAGCAGTACCTTGATGATGTGAAGTTCCTGGAGCCCTACATCCTCGAAGAGCTGAACGTCCAGGACCTCGTTCTGTCGTCCGACGAGGAGAAGTACAATGTCCAGTACAGTGTGACTGCCGACTGGCCCACCCTGGGTAAGAAGTTGAAGAAGGACGCCCAGAAGGTGAAGAAGGCGCTGCCCTCGCTCACCAGTGACGATGTGAAGCGGTTCGTGAACGAGAAGAAGATCTTGGTCGATGGTATCGAACTCGTAGAAGGTGATCTCGTGGTTAAGCGTGGTGTCAAGGAGGATGCTACATCTCAGGGCTTGGAACCCAACGCGGATGCTGATGTCCTGACCATCCTCGATGCAAACTTGTACCCCGAGCTTGCGGAGCAAGGATTGGGTCGTGAGATCATCAACCGTCTTCAGCGTCTCCGTAAGAAGGCCGGTTTGGTCCCTACTGATGACGTGAAGATGGAATATGTTGTTCTCTCAGACCCTGACCAAGTTGGTATTGACAAGGCCTTCGAGAGCCAGTCCCAGGCCATCGTCAAGGCTGTTCGTCGGCCATTGGAGAAACATGAGAGCAAGGAACCTAGTGCTGATGAGGAGGGTATGATCATGCAAGAAGAGCAGGAGGTGCAAAAAGCTACGTTCATGTTGAGACTGCTGAAGCTGTAAAGTTATTCTGTTTGCTATCAACTCGGATACTCCAAGTCTAAGAACTAGATAGAATGTTACGTGTTATTGACTTCTATTACTATTCGCCTCGTAGCGTGTAGCCTATCATGATGCATTCGTAGCTCAATATATACAGCTTTTAGCCCTGCTATTGGCTCTTCTTCGACGCGGCCTGTAGACAGTTAGTCATTGCCCTCATTTGGCTAAGGCACAGTAACTTATATACCAAATAACAGTCTTTTAGCTTCAAGAACTCTTTAGCACACATGTCCTTGTGCACAGAGGTATAGTCGGCAAGAATGCACTTGCCATATGCTGCCGCCTAGACAGAATCAGTACCGACGACCATATGTGTAAAAGCTCCTACTCACCTCAACAGAGCACTTGGCCGTAGCCTTAGCGAACTTGTCAATAGGTCTTGTCCGGGCAGTCATGGTTGCAACATGAGCATAGTAGCATAATAGAGTATCGAGAGAGACTGCTATTTCCGACCAACGTCAGATTATTACCTCAGCAAGCCACATCACATGACCCTCCCGCATTCCGGTCGCGCCAAAACAAACAAATGCAGTGATTGCTTCGACAGACGTTTTACTCCATCATTGGCTTTTTGCATTTGGAATATCGCATGCGGGACTGTCAACCGCTGCGATACTCGAATCTGTTCAATTTGGTTTGGAGGACTTCCTGCTCGCCTCGCAATGAATGATTTCGTTTCCCGCCTCTATGACACATTTGCGAAGGACGCGCCTTAGGTCGCGGATTTTTCGATGCCTCCGAATCCCCGTCAGCATAGAGCTTTGTCCTATGAAACCCCGTCTCTCTCGGACGAAGGTGCGCATTTTCCTGTGATCCTGCAATTCGTCGTGTTTCCCTGGCTAACAACGGGCGCTTGCAGATGTCGGCCTTCTCTATCAGATCATCACCCGCGCCGAGGGCAAGCCCGAGGCTCAACAAACGCCATTCCGGGCTTTATTTACGGCGTACGATGAGATCATTGACGAACATGCCGTGGACGCTGACCCTGGCCATGTCTGCCTACACTTCCTGTTCAAGATGGGCAGCAAAGGCATCTTGGGGGACACACTGTTCGACAAGTTCGAAAGCCTGCTACAGCACATGGGGATAGTGATTGAACTGGGCGACGAGACCGAGACGAATGAATACTACAACCAGAGTTCTGTTTATGGTGGTCACAGCGGAACTGTGACTGTGGATTATAACCATGGGTCTTACCCTCACAGAGACGAGGACACGACGCAGCCGCCGCGACGGAGACGAGCGTCGTTCAACTCGATGTACGACGTTGGCGATGATCCGACGCAACGAAGTGTCGCGAACCGTCCTAGCTCGCGATCGTCATTGTCGCGATTGGAGGTTGGGAAGCCTGAGTTTCCGGAACCCAGGCCCAGACCGTCGCCGAAATCTTCTGCCGCGGACATCAAACAACACGACTCGCCGGACCGAACGCAATTGATCGCACAATTTCTGGACGTTGGCCGTCGGTTGATAAGCCGGTTCGACTCGTTAAAGCCGAACAAAGACGATGCCGGCGACGACACTCGAATCAGTGTCGGGGCGCAGGCCAAATCTGCAGTACACAAGGATCGTTCCGAGAGGCTGTCGCGACGTCGGTCACGTAAGTCGCTGAGTTCTAACAGTTCGGGTGAAGAGGAAGAGGGTGACGATAATGACGATGACGACGAATCCATTTCTTTCCATGGCGACGAAAGCGTACCGATTGAAAAGCCGGATGTCCCTCCTGAGATGCTGTACCGACCCTCCCTTTCGGATCTGTTGCGGGATGCCTCGACTTTCAATATGTATCGTGAACGCGGAATTAAGCGCCGCCTTCTGACACAATGGCTGAAGAGAGCCATTCAGAAACGGCAGGGTAGCGTGAATATGGAGAATGTCGCAGTCAACCGCGACAGATCCACACTGGTCCGTCAGGCTTTTGAACAATGGCGCGGAATCATTCAGGATAAGCGACAGGCGGTTCGCACGGAGCGATTCTTCAAGCACCTTGAGCAGCGCGCTGGGCGTGCTCGTGACTTGTTCCTGGTCACTAAGGCCTTCACTCACTGGGCGCAAGTGACTTCTGAGGAGGTTTCCAGAACATCTGCCGCGCGCCGGCGCATTCTCAGCATCAAATACTTCAATGCCTGGCGGGAGATAACTGCCGTCAACGAACTAAAGGCCCAGCGGTTTGCAATGCGCAAGCCATTCAACACGTGGCGAAAACTTATTCAGCAAATCAAGGAGAATGAGACGACTGCCGCAACAAGGCATAGCAGGGACTTAAAGAATGGTGTCTACTGGCAATGGTTCTGGGGCTTTTGCGACCGACGCGCGCCACAATGGTACGAATACCGCCTCAAAAGACGTTCTTTGTTATGTTGGTTGCGAAGCTTCCGCACGAACAGGGAGCGTGACCACGAGTTAGAAATCCGAAACCGACGATTAGCCATTGGATCAGCATGGCAAATATTAACTCAAAGGTCCAAGGTCATTGCTGGTGCAGAGCAAGAAGCGATATCCATGCAGCGGCACAAGCTTCTGACGGAAACGTTTGGCGAGTGGAAGATACAAGCTTGCCTCGCCCCAGCTGCTTATCGTGTTTCTGATATGGTCGACAAACGGGTTGCCCGGTCTGCATTTGCGCAATGGGTGCAGCGTGCTCAAATGGGCAAGCAGGCGAGAGAAATGGACAGGCGAAGGATCATGCGAAACTCATGGACATCATGGAATGACCAACTTCGCTGCCAGGCGCTGAGTGCACGAATCGACGAACGCTTAAAGATGGAAACAATATACAAATGGATTCTGGCAGAGCGATTTAGCCTAATGCAGCGAATCCGAGACCAACGGATCAAACGCGAAACATTCTCAACTTTTGTTGCCAGTATTCGCAGCACGTACTCTCGGCTGCTTCATCATGCAGATATCCACGAGGACTATCGCAGCGAGGAATTACTCCGGTCGAAATTCAATGCTTGGCGTGATCGGATTGTGCTCCAACGACAACGGGACTATGCTGCGTTTGAGTTCTATGCGCCACGACTTCAGCAAGAATCCCTCGTCGCGTGGCGCTCTAAACAGCAAAATGTCGCGAGGCTGGAGGCACGATCAAAAGACGCTCGTTTCTATTTCCTAGCGACTAGGTCAATAAACCAGTGGCACACTGCCACGGTACAATCGGCCAAACGACGGCGTCAGGAGTCATATGGCTGGTTCCGAAGGAAAGTGAAGATGAAACTGGCAACGCGAGCTTTGGAGAACTGGCAGTCGTGGGCTGGCCACGTAGCTGATATGGATCGGCAAGCGTTCGAGTTCCATCGTAACAAATCGTTGAGTATTGCATCTGGTCTGTTTGGCCTATGGCATGACCAGGCTTCGAAGCGTGTTCAAGATTGTCACGAAGCCGAAATGTACTATGCTAGACAAGCTGCGTATGGTCAACTGATGCGTTGGACCGAGCTCTATCTCGAAAATCGCGATCTGCAACTACAAGCCGCTGGGCTCTACCGTGTGCACATTCTCGGCCAGGCCAACGCCTCGCTTCGCAAGCTCAGTCTCCGTATATTCCAAATCAACAGTTCGTCCGAAACAGCCGATTCACTACGCGAGCGGAATACGAGAAAGCATGGAAGGGGCATGTTCCGTCACTGGATTGACAAAACACGCACCAAGCTCGAGGAACGGGACTCTTTCGCTCCTCTTGTGACACCCGGACGGCCCGGTAGAAGTTTCGACGGCACAACAGGTCCTCGATCTGGTCGCTCGCTCTTCGACCCTTGGTTTCCAGTCGAAACACCGTTTAAGATGAGCGAGTTCGCCATGCAGTCCCAAGGTCCCGATCTCAGCTCCGGCCCTTCAGCTAGCCCATTAGCGACTCCCAACTACATGACCTCGCCATCCAAACGCGCCGCGCGTGCCAGAGTTCTGGCGCAAGCATCCACCACCCCCGCGACACCATTGTACACGCCATTCGCTGGTCGAGTACTTCGGGCTGAGGGCATGGCTGCAAAGAATGCTTCGACCAGACGACGCAATGGTCGGGGGAGTGCATTGGGGACCAGTGTCAGGTTTGTTGATGAGGAACCTACGTCGCCTTCGGAGGGGAAGAGGTCTGGGAATCGACGGACTACGTCTTAACGGCTTTCGTTCATTATTCTTTCTTGTGGATTTGATCTTCTGCGGTATCGGTGTATATGACTGACTCTCTTTCTGACTTGCTGATAAGTCTGTATTCTGTGATCTGGATTTGTTGATACCCTTTGTATCATTATCGTTCTCATTGACATTGGATGTTACATGGCCGGCATTGTTTCTCATGTTTAAATGGATATAGGTGTTGCTTTTTTTTTTTTTTTTGGATATACATTGGGAGGTAAACTGGCAGCATAGCGGCGTTGATGACGCCGGGGATAGACATCAAATATGAATGATTTGACCGCAATTGCCATATTGGCTGTTTTAATAACTATGATCTTTTAAGACACAAAGGAGCAGGAGAAAGTGTATCTATACACATACTTAGTGGAACTATAGTGGACACTCATCATGGACCTACGGCAGACTATGTTTACACAACGGACAATATAGTTATACACCCGCCCATACGTCTAGTCCTCTGTTTGCTTATTTGATCGATCATTTAGTCCACTAGAGAACTCTGACAGTACTACAGTCCGGGCTCCTTGGGCGATTTGGAGCCAAGCACAGTGAGGAGATGCGTCAGGTAAAGCACTGAGGTGTTCGGGTAAATAGCAGCCAAAGAGGGCCTGGGGAGCCCCGGATAGGAATACCAGTTCGTTATTATCTACTATCCGGAGCCCGTGACAATATGCCAGGCCTGAAATACAATGTAATTTATAATACTTGGATAACTAGTTAGCCCTATCTACTTAAAACTCAGTATATTTACTATATGTAGCCTAGGAAGATAGTGCCTTGAATATTCAGTAAAGGGAACATGGCATGGTCGAGATATCTTATGTTGAAAAGTGCCATTCTGTATGGAAATACAAATCCGCGGTTCGCCCGTGAATCACGTTAGCGAGGACAGCGCCTTATAGTCTGAAGGTTACCTCTAATAGCAATATATATAACTATATTAAGCATAAACATGCCTACCACCGTAGAAAATAGCTTCTAATATTACGCTGCTTTTGCACATCCAACTTCCGACGCCATATATGATACGCTCATGTCTCGCCATCTCGCGTATAAAAGCAGGATTTTCCTGTGTCTGCTCTTCATAGAAACGAAGCCTCTGGATGGCTGCAGTTGCTTCCTCTGCAGGACACTTTTGGTAGAACCTCAAGCTCTTCTTCAGGATCTTCCTCAGTCTCTGGCATATATTGAGTCAGAGCCTGGCTGTCAACATCTTCTGGACAACCTTGGACGGCCTCCTCCGCAAGATTCGAGAATGCTCTTTTATCTATTAGACTTTGAATTGGCGTATAAAGTTAAGCTGAGAGAAAGAGCCTGAATATAATCCATTACTGCAGGATCCGTGGGCTCTTGGTACTGTATTTGAGGATTAAGAGGCTGATATCGGCTTGTTGAGTTTGGGAAGCAGATATTCTTGCTTCCTCCTTCTGTCCAGGAAGCTGCCGTGTTGAGAGGCTTCGGGCCGGGGTTTGCTTCCAAAGAAGTGCTGTTTTCATCTCAATTGAACTAATCCTTGGAGCTTAGGCAGCCTGTCGAATTATTACCATTTCTTGCTCTGCCTGCTTTGAAACGCTCCCGGCTTATCCGTGCTGCTTGCCACATTTGATAGCTCCCCGGGCTTGGAACCGATGGAGCCAGCCATTGCTGAACGTAGGCCTCTTCGCCCCAGGTTCGAACCATTCGCGAAGGTCTTTTGGCTTGCATTTGGATAGAGGCGCTTCCCGGCTCGGAAGCTTTTTTTCCAGAGGCAGCGATGAATTTCCATGGTGGTATGTCAGCTAATCACCTCGTTATAGCGAGATTATATGTGAATTTCAATTCAGGTGATGTGGTCATCTCGTTATAGCGGGGCTGATTATAGCGAGGGTTTACAGTACTTTGTGGAGATTCAGCAAGCTCCAGCTTGTTGATGCAAGTGTTGAACTCGCGGACTGCATTATAGAGAAATCGCTTGTGTAAATCCCAATCGGAGGGATAAGGCCATGACTTGGCTGACTCTGGCACTTTGGGGTCCCCGCGGATATTATATGGTCGATCCATGATGCAATTTTGGCGTCAAAACTGATGCTCTTTTTGGTTAAAAATCTTCCCAAACTGGTGGGTCAGTCCATGGGCCCTCGTCCAGATTTTATCCATGGTAGACGGGGAATGCAGTATTCTATCGTACAAAAGAGTGATCACAGTCGGTTCTTGTCTGGCGGTGGAGCTATGCGGACACTCACCACCTCCGCGGCTCAGCGACTCGTCTACTCTGTACTTGTACTTCTCAATCCACTACTTACTGCGTCTGTGAATTTCATTTACCACTAACGCTTACACTATAATTAATTTAACATAAACTACCTGCAATGCTTTTCTCCTCCCTTTGAGCGCACCACCACCGCCTCTATGCGAGCGGTTCTGCCGGGGAGACCCCCAGCGAAGCTCCGGTCGTTCAGCACGGCGCTGTGGGACGGTCTTCGCATTGTTGTATGTCTTTTCCCTCTCACAATACTCCAAATTTAAATACCAGCTAATGTAATACCCATGTAGGCCTACATCTCCGGCCATGCACTGGTGATCCTCGGCGGTCCGCAGAAGCTCCTCCAAACGATCTACGTTGACGACACCGAGACACTCGAGGCGGTTGCTATTGACGAAGCTACGGGGAAGATCGCGGTTTGTGGAGGACCAGATGTGTTTATTTATCAGCCGTATGGGATACAACATGAGGCATTGAAGGTGCGTCTTTTATTCTTTTTTTCACCCCGGGTGCGCGTCGCAGGAGCTGTTGGCTGTTGGCACATGGATCCCCGAGGGACATACGGAGACAGGGTACTGACGGATGGTCTATACAACAGTGGTCGCTCGCCCATACCTTCCGCTGCGAAAATGACGACGAGACAATCCGGACGCTATCGTGGGGCTCTCCCGACGAGCTACTCCTCGGAAACTCACACCTCACCCTCTGGTTCCTAAACGATACCCCACGACTTGTCTGGAAACAGAAACTTGCCAGTCCCGTGAAATTCGCGCAGTTCTCCCCCGACGCGACATTAGTGGTTACAACGAGTGTATACGACCGATTCGTCAAGGTATGGCGACGACTTGCCTTTGGCGCGGACGATGCCCGCTTCGACGTCTTTTACCTCGCGCACCCGTCGATCGTCACGGAGATACACTGGCGCAAACCGTATCATAGGGAACAGTCGATGGATAATGTTCTATATACTTTATGTGCGGATAAGAAGATCAGAGTGTGGACTGCGACGGAGCATTTTCCCTCCTCGGCGCTGCGGCTATGGACACAGATTGACATGGAGGCTTCTGTTCAACCAAGAGATACGAATGATGCGAGGGCAATGAGACGGTATGGGTTTGTGTTGGATAGTCGGGACTTTTGCATGGCTACTGAACGGGCTGTCCAGAGAGGTACTGGGAACAAGGGGAATCATGCATTGGAGCATATCATCGAAGTTGCCAACAAGGTTCCAGAGATCTGTGTAGTGATCGATGGACAGGGTCATATGTCCGCTTGGGCGTTGGAGGACGTTGGTTCCAAGACTCCCCCCGAATCAAAGGCCTTCAATATCCTGCATGTGGAGGGTTTGAACTTCTCATTTATGTCCGGTGTTTCTGCGGAGGAAGATTACACCCAGCTCTGTGCGTTCCAGAGCGAGACGTCTGTTGATTCTATCAGTATCCTTGCGCACCACTTTGACGGAAGAATCGAGTGGTTCGACTCCCCAGTGGACGTCCTGTTCGACCCAGCGCCGCGCAAAAACCGCATCTCCCGGGAAGGATCCTGGAATGGACATGATGGATCGATTAAGAAGATTGTCCGCAATGCAGTTGGAGATACTCTTGTTTCGCGGACGAATGACAGTCATGCTTTGGTTTGGAAACAGAGACGGCGAGGCTCAGGCTCGACTCTTATCAGACAGAGCTCTCTCTCTTCAGAGGAGCACATCCATCGCAGTTGTATAATCAGGGATGGCGACTATCTGGTTAATCTTCACCGCAACGCTATATCTCTGTGGGATGTTCGCTCCTTTTATGCTGAGAGACTACAAGTCGAGACGTTTGAGCTCCCAAGCAAGCCATTGTGTGTCCTTCCTATCCCTACTGCAGAAAAGGATGCTGGTGTTACCTATGTAGCGACTATTGGAACCGATATGAACGGCATTGCTTGGGAAATCCGTCTCCCAACTAAAGAAAGCCAAACGAATGGTAACGGTTACACCCAGCCATGCCATTTGCGGCAGTTCGGCACATTCAGTCTCAATCCCAAGGAGGATATTTCTTATATTCTACCCGTGGACCCTGCCGGCCTAGAAGCCAAGGTTCCCGGGTCTTTGGATATCTTCTCTCCTGATATAGCACTTTCATATACCAAAACAGGAACCATCCGAACCTGGACTGCCAAAGTCGACAAGGAAGAGAGTCAAATCGACTGGCTTTTAACATCAACCGTGGAAACAGGCATCGAGAATCCCTCCTTTGCCAGCGGAAGCTCCATCAGAAAAGCTGCGCTCGTGGATGAGGACCGCACTCGCTTGACAATATGGGATACAAGCGCCGCTCAACTGGAATACGAAGAGAACTTCTCCCAGCAAGACATCATCCGTGATCTCGACTGGACATCTACACCAGACATGCAGTCTATCTTAGCCGTTGGCTTTCCTCATAAAGTCATTCTCCTATCTCAACTCCGCTACGATTACCTCGACGCCCGTCCCGCCTGGACACAAGTCCGCGAGATATGGATTCGAGACCTCACCCCTCACCCGATTGGTGATTCCTGCTGGCTCAGCAACGGAAACCTGGTCATCGGCGCCGGGAACCAGCTTTTTGTTTACGACAAGGAGGTTGATGTCGGTGATCGTCTTGTCTCTGAGCTCCGGATTCCATCCCATGGCTCGTCGCATGTGGATATGTTTGAGGTCGTGAGTCGGTTGAATGGGCCGTTACCCGTCTTTCATCCACAGTTTCTGGCGCAGTGTATACTTGGTGGAAAGATGAATCTGGTCCATGAGGTCTTGACGACGCTGCATCGAAAGCTGAAGTTTTATACGGAAGGGGATCATATTGATAGCTTTTTGGAGATGCCTTTGGAGGATTTCTATGTGGATCAAGATGTAAGCCACGTCTCTTCAATTGAATCGACCGCACAGCTAATGCAGAACAGGCGCCACAAAAAGCATCCTCAAAGGAACTACACTCCTCACTCGCTGACTTCACCCTCGAAGACGAATCATCTGTCATCGACGAAAACGCTGCCGCAACACTCAATGAAACGCTATCCCGAATCGCTCTTCCACAACTCTCGAGCCAGGAACAATTCCGCCTCGTCAATACAATCGAGTGCGTCGCAACAGTTGAAAAGCAAAGGCGTTCAATGGACGATAACGCCGCTCGCTATCTACTTTTCTTCCGGCAGCATATGCTCCGCAAAGCGCAGGGTGTTGCGAACAACGATACTGTCTCGTGGAGAGAGATTGTGTGGGCTTTTCATAGCGAAAGCCATGATATCCTGTCTGATCTTGTATCGAGACAATTTAATAGTAAGATGATGTGGGCTTCAGCTAGGGAGAGTGGAATATTTATGTGGTTGTCTGATCCGAATGCCATAGTAAGTGTCCCTGGTCCTCCGATGTGTATGATCTGTTATTAACAATGTGCAGCGAGCCCAACTCGAAATAGTGGCCCGAAACGAATACACAAAAACAGAAGAAAAGAACCCGATCGACTGCTCTCTATACTACCTCGCCCTGAGAAAGAAAAACATCCTCCAAGGCCTCTGGCGTATGGCAACCTGGAACCGCGAACAAGGCGCTACACAACGGCTCCTCGCGAACGACTTCCGAGAACCGCGCTGGAAGACATCAGCGCTGAAAAACGCATACGCCTTACTTGGAAGACGGAGATTTGGTTTGTCCCCCTTTATCCTAGGGCGTTGAATGTAGCTGACGTCTGTAGAATATGCCGCGGCATGGTTCCTTCTCGCGGACCATTTGCGCGATGCAGCGCATGTCTGTATAAACCAGGTCGGGGACCTTCAGCTTGCGATTGCCATCACCCGCGCGTATGAAGGCGACGATGGGCCGGTTTTGAAAGAGATCCTGGAACAAAGGGTCTTACCCGAAGCCGCATCCGATGGTAATCGCTGGATGGCATCGTGGGCATTCTGGATGCTAGGCCGTCGGGACATGGCCGTTCGGTCACTAATCGTAAGCTCTCCCTCCCTACCTTCCAACAGGAAGCATACCCATCTCTAATGATATATGAAATACAGTCACCCATCGAATCCCTCCTAACCCCAGCCCCCTCCTCATACCCTCCTACGACAACCACAACCCCGAATTCAATACCGTTACACGCAAAGTCCTACCTAACTAACGACCCCGCCCTCATAATCCTCTACACCCACCTCCGCGCCCTAACCCTCCAAACCCTCCGCGGAGCCTCACAAATCCCCCCTCTCACCGAATGGTCCTTCATCCTACGCACAGCCCGCCTATACGACCGCATGGGCTGCGACCTTCTTGCGCTCGATCTCATCAGGCACTGGGAGTTCCTGAAGGGGCCGCCGGAGCCGAAGGCTGCTAAGGATGTGGAGGGGGTGTTGGGCGAAGGAGGTGTTGATTTTAGAGGGATGTTGAGGAGGAGGAGTAGTTTGGTTGTTGCGGATTTGCCTGTGCCTCTGCCTGTGTCTGGTGAGAGTGGACAGAAGGAGAAGGAGGGGGAGAAGGAGAAAACGAAGGCGAAGCCGCCGCCTACGACGTTTACGGAGCCGGATGCAAATTCGTTGTTGGATAGTTTTGGATTTTGATTTTGTGCGGCTGTTTGGAGTTTGGTGTACTTGTATGTTTGCATGTTGGCGCTGTTGGTTTCCTTTGTTTTCTGGTTCCTGTATCAACGTCAACCACGCGACGATCCCAAGAATACACTTCGAAATAGATTCCTATTTCCAATAGAATTAACATAGCCTATTATTAGAGATATATTGACAACTCATACTGCAAAAAGATGAGTCATGAGTTACTCAGGAGAAATAAACAGACTTGGGATATTTACAACCATCCAAAAAAAATCAACAAAGCAATATCCTGTCCTGTATCCTGGCGCCAGGGCGGACTCAAAAATTACGACAACAGAAAAAAAGTATCGAGGGACTGATAGCGAACGTCGACAGTTGAATAGAAAGCATGTTCAGGGCCAGGAGAGAAAACAAATGAAAGGGAAATAATTTGCACAAGAATGGAGAATAGACAATGGGTCGGAAATGTAGAAAGGAAAATAATATGGGGATATAAACAAGTCGACAGACAACATTAGCTTAATGTTGGCTTTGACATAAATAAGTAAGGGGGATGCGAATGTCCAGGTAAATCGCAATTGATTTCCAAGGTGTCTGGCGCTCACGACGACACATACTTTCCTGCTACCAGCTTGCGAGCTGTAGGGACCTCCTTCCAGATAGTAGAAGGTTGAGGTTCCGCGTCCTCATCAGCAAAAGGATCAGCCTCCTTAGCTTCCGCGTTGTCCAAAAGAGCGCTGATACCCAGTCTCCCGCCAGTGTCAGCCGTGCGGACATCGAACTTCGCCTCGACTTTGCCCTGCTTAGGCCAACTGCTGGACGTGGTGAACCGAACCAAGAATTTACCGTCCGCTCCAGGTTTGACTTCCAGTTCTGGGATCTTCCAGGTAACTGCGGATTGCTTGCGGCGGAACGTGGCTCCTTGGTTGGGATACATGACGGCGTTTGTAGCGTGAGCGACTTCACGGGTCTCGTCGGGAGTTGTGTCGAGATTCACCGTTAGAAGGAGGTTCTTGACAGTGATCGAATCCACAGGTGTGGAAGAGGCAAAAGCTGGGTTCACGGAGTAGAATAGGATCACGCTTGCTTGGAACTCCTCAATGTTCCAGGCGGGTTTGAAGATAATGGGGCAGTATGCCGAGGAATTCGATGGGTCGATATGAATTTGGTACTTGAAAGCCACCGTTGGTGACGGACGAGAAATGTTTGGAAGAGTGATGTTGTATTCGCCTCGCTTCTCCTCCGTCTGTACCGTGTCCCTCTGCTCAGTAACGAAATGAGGGTTCGCCGCGACCTTCTCCAATACCTGGAAGTTGTTCAAGCGAACTCGGACACTGTTCAAGGAGGCTTCGGATTGCTGGTTGTAAGCCAAGGCAAGCTCTCCAACAACGGAGGACTTAATCACTGCGCCCTCAGAGACCCATGCGCTGACAGTCTCAATGATGGATGCATTAAGACCAGGCTCGTGCAAGTCCTGATGAACTGGAGGTCCAGTCACACTGTGGTGGGTGTGGCCTGAGCGAATAGAGGTAGTGTCGGACATGGCATGGTCCTCCGTGGCATTACTAGGGGAGGTCATGTGCCTTGCCGACAACGTCGGAGATGTTGGAATAGGGGCATTGAAACCCGCGGGAAGGGAGGATTCCTGGCCCGGTACAGGCGAATTTGGAACGAAGACTGTGTTCCGGACGTCGCGACGACCCCGGATGGTGCCTGCATTACGCCTGACACCTGAATGCTGAGCACGCTGCAGAAGTCAGTAGTGTTACGTCTGTAGTAAGTTCATGCGACTTACCATCCTAAGAGTATTGGCCATATCATCCATCGCCTGTTTTGCTTGACTTTCATCTTCAAAGATCGGCTGGTCTCGAATCGTTAAGTTCATGCCCTGCTCTTCCAAACTATATCATTTGTAAGTTAGCGTACGCTGTAAATCCAAATATGAATGCATGAAAGTACCTGGCTGCTTCTCTCTGAGCTCTCGTGATATCATCAATATTCTGGGGTCGTTCTGTGAAGCCTTCTGAGTCCACACGTGTCTAGTAGATCAGTTAGTTTTCAACATCTTCAGCTTCACGTGTGTCCGGCGTACCTCATGGGTGGAGATTCCTGCACCCGCAGATGGTGCAACTTGCGTCTCTGGGTATGCTGCACCATTCGTGGCAATGACGCTAGGCTGAGGCTCCGTACTAGGTGGCGTCACTACTCCGAGGACTTCACGGTCCTGGGACTCACGCGCAGGTTCACCGAAACTATCCTGACCAGTGCCCGGACGGTCAGCACCAGGAGGCGGTGACTCGGGTATCTGCATATCACGCGAGTCTCCACGCTTGAACGAGGCAAACGGACTGCGGTTCTTCTTGTCTGAAAAGAAGGAACCGCCCACGGGTTGCGCAATACTCTTCCTTCTGCTGTTCATAACGGTACCGAGTCGCTTCAGACCGCCTAGAGGGTGTCGAGGTTCGGGTACTTGGGAAAGGAACATAAGTATCTATCCAATATTAACACAAATCAAATATCGGTGTCTTACCTGGAGGTGCAACTTTAGGCGTAGGAGCAGGTGTCTCCGAGTGCTGACTGGCACCATCATCGTGAACAGGCGGCGGGACTACAGCGGGCATTGGCGTAACGCTAGGCGACAATTCCTGCCTTCTGACAACCACGGGTCTTCCTCCGTTGACCTTTGCCGCGAACGTCTTTATCTCGTCGGCGGTTTCGACGTTGAGAAGGGCGTTCAGACAACTCTCAGCCACCTCGCGACAACGCTCGACCTGATCCGCCTCGTGCGTTCCGAGTTGGGTGAGGACATCCCGGAGGTGGTTCAGTCGACCTTCATCGACCGCCTGCAGCTGTTCAAACACAAACGGAGCCCTCGACTGCCATTGCTGTGTGACTTCCTCAGCCGCATGAATCGCACTAGCCAGTTTATCCGCCCCTTTCGGACCCTTTTCCTTGGCTTTCTCCACCTTCTTCTGAGCTGTCTCCATATTCTTCGCCAATCCTGCTAGATCACTTTGGACGACGGGCATCGATGCCAAATCTCGATTTTTATTGCCATAATCTCTCAGTGGACGCTCAACATCCTCGTCGATCTTCTGCGCGAGGGTCTCGTGCGACGCAGCGACCGCTTCAGTCGAGTTGACAATGCGCTGCCAGGGCAACTGGAATATCCTGTTTTACGCAAGCACCATCAGTATCATCGGTAGACACATGTTTCGGCGACGTTCCGGCATACCCGAGCGCAGCACCATTCTCCAGCTGTGGTCGACTCGCAAGTTTTCGCAAACCCTGAGCATAGGCTTCCTCCACTCGTCGTCGTTCCTGTCGCCAGAATTGAACCCGTTAGTTACGATGGTTCTAGAGTCGTTTGAATCGGGTATGGCGGAGCCAAGACAAAGAAGCGCACCTGAAGCCATTCCGCGACGTCTGCATTGACTCTGTTAATAAGACGAATGCGATCATTGAGCACGGTGGTCGCTTGGCTGGGCTGCAAAGAGGCCTAGAAGTGGAAAAAGCAAAAGAATCACGATCAGTCATTAAATGAAGTGTGAAAGGGACTTGGGGGCCATACCAGCAAGGCTGGATACTCCTGCCGTGAAAGCTCCATAATGACTGCTCATAGGTACTTGACACAACCAGAACAAAGCACGATGCGCATAATACAGGAGCAATTAACAATAACAATAAACACAGCGATGAACCGGCATCAACGAGCGACCCCAAAAGAGAAAGCGAGAGAGACTTGGGAGGTGATGATGACGACGGCGGAGGTGCTGCCCGGAACAACGCGTGACCCCGGCGCTAGTCCGCATCGGGCAGGTGAGCTTTACGATGTCATGTCACCTGATTGCAGTTACAACAGTGCTTCTCTTTCATAGTATTTGCTGAGTGATTCAGAATGGCCGATTGGAAAAGGGCCCTGGGCTTCACGGACCGACTGACGGCTATTCAGTCCCTGTAAGTTAGCGGCGATCTGAGGCCACATTTATATCGAGTAACTGCTAAGATGCTCTAGTACTACTGCATATCAGCGGGCTACGTCCTCTGCAGCGTTTGTGGAGGCCCAGTCTCACGCCAAGAGGTTTGAAAGTGAAGCTTATGCCCAGGCCACGTCCAGGGTCTGTTCGGTTTACCCGGGAAGTCCAATCACTTGCTAATTAGATATAGGAAGACTATGACCAGATGTGTCAGGATGCCATCGATGCTGCCGAGGCCAAAGAATCGGTAGCACCAATCATCAGTAGCCCGCATCAGCAGCAGGAGGAACCATGGGAGGGTGGTCAGACAATCGGCCATTACAAATCCTGTCTTCCTCATTTTGATGGACTGCATTCCGCCATCTATAAATCGAAACGGGAGGATGGGACCCTGGTGGCGGTGAAAGTAACCACGCCTCATATGTTGACGGCACCTCACGACGCTGAGCGCGAAGTCCGATTGTTGAGAGCTGCTGCTAGCTCGCATGTGATTCCTCTTTTAGAGACGTTCAATTTCGAGGGCGGACGGCTTATTTTAGTGTTCCCCTTTTTGAAACATGACTTTGAGCAATTGCTTCGTCGTGACTCGCTAACGGCATCGCAAATCCGGTCTCATCTACGCGACATGTTCAATGCATTGGCACATCTCCACGAACTGGGGATCATCCATCGTGACATCAAACCATCCAACATTCTGCTGGACTCTCCCGACGGACCGGCACGCCTGGCAGATTTTGGCATTGCGTGGAAAGAAGACGATAAGGGTTCTGAACCTGAGAATAAGAAGATTACTGATGTAGGCACCACCTGCTATCGAGCTCCGGAAATTCTGTTTGGTTTCAAGGGGTATGGAATTGCTCTCGATTTGTGGGCAGCAGGCTGTGTTGTTGCAGAGGCTGTGGCTGTAGGCCATAAGCAACTTTTTGACTCAGGGCCCGTGGGAAGCGACTTGTCTCTTATTCAGTCGATTTTTGTGACTCTTGGAACTCCAGACGAGGAGGTTTGGCCGGTATGTGCAACTGACTCGTGGGAGAATTCCATGGTATTTTTAATGACAGCCAATAGGAAGCACGGATGTTGCCGGATTGGGGGAAGATTGAATTCTATAAATATGCCGGCAATTCATGGGAAGATATCCTGAGAGGCGCTTCTTCCAACAGCCGGGATCTGGTGAGCAAATTGATAAGGTATGAAAGCAGCCAGAGATATTCGGCGGCAGAGGTACGTTGGGCCCACTCTATGATCGGATTAAAACACACCCTGACATTTTGTAGGCGCTAGCGCATCCTTATTTCTCGTCCTCGTAAAATGTGGGAACTGCGATACTTGGGAGGAACACGGAAGTACCACAGTACGGCTAGTTATATGCTCGGTCCGATGTCTATAGAAGTTAATAAAAAAAAAAAAACCCACATCTGCAGACCGTCATCCGAGGCTCAATGATAGAATAGAATGGACTCGAGAGGTTCACAAAACCAGCCGACATTGAGGAAAGCGGATTCTGTATCCACTCTCGTCCCCGGCGTTTCAGGTCGCCTAGCTTCTTCGGGCCCCTGGATTATGAGCACATTCCGCACCAAATCATGACTGAGGGTCGAAATCACCGACCCTGTTTCGATTCGCATTCCTTGAACTTTGCGTACTCCGGGGCACTTGTACTTGTGCTAAGAGCATGGGAGTAGTTGCCGGTCACAGCTGGTGGTTTGACGACAAATCTGTGCCGGCTGACATTTCAGTGATCAACCGGCCAATGCGCGATAGCTAACGGCCAACTGATACGCACTAAGATATGGACCCGACAGCCTGATGCAGGACATCGCAATCTTAAGGGCGTTGGCATCTTATCCCTATGTGGTTTTCTCTCCGTTCCTGCCGGTGCATAACATTATGCCAATTTGCCCCCTTATGATGAAATGAGCGCAAACCCTTCTTTTTTGGCCCATACTTGACCAATCGCATCTGCCCTACGACACATCTCCGGGGACGAGACTTTCCGACAGAGGCCGTGCTTGACCCCCGAGGACCCCACGAGCTGGCCCATGCGGTGGAAATGGGTCTCTGCTCGATGCGAAATTGCCGACCTGTCTGGGATGGAAGTGTCCTCGTCCGACAACACTCATAGACTCTGGAGCAGTTCTTCCAGACAACTAGTAGAATGAACCCAAATGGAGTAAAATAGAAAAAGGAGTTCGTTCCAGTCGTTGGTATTTCCTGGTAAGTTTGGTATGGTATGGTACCGTACCATGGATGCGGGCAGTGGTGTCATGCAATACCGGTATAATACCAGGAACGATACAGGGCATTCCAATAAGAATGTATATAGTCCATCAGGACGAGATGCTCCACTATACACTTAACCATATCGAGGTAGTCCCATTGTATCAAATACACACCAATACAAGCCCTGATTGGTCACAGTCTCGTCTCATTTCCCAAACAAGAACTCTCAGGCAGTCCTTCATTCCAGTCCTCTTTCTCTCTCTCCCCTTCTTTTCTCTCTCCTCTCATTCCCTCTGTTCTCCATACTATCGTCGCTCTTTTCTCTCTCCCTCGGGAGTTCCACCGTGTGGCTTTCTCTCTTTACTTTCGTTTCCTGATTTTGTCATTCTTTGCGCGGCCTGGAAGCTCGTTGTCCTTCTTTCAGTCGACTGGTTCGACGAGCGACCTCCGATATACCGCCAGATCCATATAGCCTCCTTGGTGGTGTCCATTCTTTTGCTTCCACATTCTTTCTGACGCGCTGGTGCCCTTTGTCTGCCAAGGAACGCGGCTTCTGAGGATTCTCAAAAAGACGAGCAAAGGACCGGAACACTGCAGGAACCCTGCAGTCTCTTTTTCTCTACGATAATCTCTGGATCCTATCAATACTTTATCCATCAGTTTATGTCATTGGTCTTTGTCGCTTAACCTGACTACACTGATCTAGAGTAATCGACAGTCATCATGGGCCATAGACATTCGCATCGAGACCACCTGGGAAAGCGCGATGGTGTGCACGTGGTGTATGTGACAATGCCGGCTGATTTCGACGGCGAGATTGGAGGCTTTCAGACGGACGACCAGTCAACTACGACACAAAGACTGGTGGGTGTTGGTCCGGCTGTGCAGGCCACCCGAACCTCGTCTTCAGAGCAGACTACGCAGACGGAGGCAAAGACGGAAACTACTCAGCGGGAGACGCATACGACCAATAAGCAGTCTACGAAGACAGAACATACCACTACCCAGAATTTGGCCACCGATACGGTCAATGCGCAGACGCAGACGACTCTTTCAACTGCTACTTCGGAGGCTACGAAGACGGCTGCTACAAACACCAACAACGCCAACAACAACGCTAACAACAACGCTAACAACAACGCTAACAACCAAATCGCAGCTGCGACTGCTGGCTCTTCGACTTCCCAGCAATCTGCCGCGCCATCCACGTCTGCGGAACCTAACTCGAGCGCTCTTTCTGGCGGTGCAAAGGCAGGGATTGCAATTGGTGTTATTGCTGCGGTTGGCTTGATCGCCGGGTTGATCTTCCTGTTTATGCGCAAGAAGAAGAAGAGCCAGCAATTACAAGAGGCCGAGGATGAAAAGGTGTTTGGCAACCATGGGGCATTCCCACCGGCTTCCCCACCGACCCCAGAACCAGAACAGCCCAGGACCCCAGCGGAACCTCCACAACTGAATGTCCGGCCCATTACTCAGTTTGCTCCTTTTGGAGCTGGAAACAGTGACGTTTTGACAGCCGTGACCGCTGCTGGTACTGCTGCAGGGGCGAGTGCAGTTGCTTCGAGTGGTAACCAGTCGCCTCCCCCTCACACGCCGTTTACGAGTGCTACTACTACTACCACTACTACTGGGCCCAGAGACCCATTTGGCGATCCAGTGAACCCCTTCCAGATCCGTAATGAGCCTCCGTCTCCAGCCGGTACAACAAGCTCGCACAGTTTGTCCGCCAAATCAATTCCCGAAGCGCCCCAAATTGTACTTGATGCCACTGATGCCCCTGGCCCTGCTGTTGCTACCGCTGCTGTCGTTGCCGCCACTTCTGACTCGAACAAGAGCGAGAAGGAACTCCCCGCTCCGCCAGAGGCTAAAAATGCCGAACGATCAGCGCATCCTGCCTCAGACGCTGCGTCCCCGAGTGCTGGTCGACCTCTCACCCCTCCTGAAGCCAATCCTTCTCCGTCCAATGTGTCCGCTGCGGTTCCTGTTGTCGCACCCGCTAATGCCTCTGGTCCCGCTCCCGGCCCTGGCCCTTTGAATGTTCATCGTGTACAAATGGATTTCAGCCCTTCGATGGATGATGAACTGGGGCTCCATGTTGGTCAACTGGTTCGATTGCTTCATGAATATGACGATGGCTGGGCTCTTTGCGTTCGACTCGATCGTTCCCAGCAGGGAGTGGCTCCTCGATCCTGTCTCTCTGCTCACCCGGTAAAGCCTCGTCCTCGTCCGCCTCCTGGTGGCCTGGGTCCTCGCGGCCCTCCGGTCATGGGACCCAATGGCCGTGTCATGCCTAGCCAGTCTCACCGGTTATATCTACAAGATGGTCGACCAGGATCGCCTGCGCGCCCCATGTCGCCCGCTCGTTCCATGTCCCCGGCACATCCTCCTCCCGCTGGATCCCCTCCATCACTCCCGTACCCACAGCGCCCCATGTCACCAGGACAGTTTTCCGCCCCACGACCCATGGCCCAGAGATCTATGAGCCCTGGACCATACGGACCTCCAGGTCTTCAGCGCCCCCAAATGCCTGCCAATCAGCGGCAGCGAAGCAACAGCGCCAGCAACGCGACTGGACCAGGCCCACGACCAGGTGCGGAGCCGAGTCCTTTGTCAGCCCCCTTAACAACATCTCCGTCGGGGACTCAGAATGTTCTTTGATTCGAGCATCCGCACGAGTCCACCCCTCCATCCCTGGAAAATTCACAAATACGTCCATAATGACAATCGCTATACCCGTTCGCTTACTGCCAGCGATGTAATCTCTTTTCTTCTTTTCTTTTTTGATGGGACGAATGATGCTTAATTGCCGCTGGACGGAACATGCCTCATGGCGATTCCAAGCGTGTGACGAGTGTTCACTCTTGTCTTTCATCCTTTTCTTCTTACATTTTCTATTTGTGATATTCTATCTACTATCGCTTGTATTTGAGTTGCATTCATTATCGAGGCGAACTTGCTGCTCTGTGAATACCCATGTCGTGTAAGATACTATACATATGTTAGAGTGTCTATCTACTTTGTATGCTGTCTGATATGCAATTCTTTGGAAAATCTATGCCGCGCTCCACTGTCATCTCAGATAGCTCTATCTTGACCATTCTAGATATGAGCTTAGCTTAAGCGTAGACAATCGCTGAGTATAGGGCTGACTATGCCCAAAGCGGCAACCGGTCCCAATCCCCGCTGACACAGCGGTTCCACCTCCGCTGATAATGCACGCTGTGATTGGTGCGGTTAAGCTCCTATTGCGGACCACTGAATCAGCGTTCGCTTCGGCAAAGTGCAAACATCATCGGAGATAATGGTCTATTCGCCGTCATCTGGACGCTTATTCTGTCTGTAAACGTGAAAATGAGTGGCACAAAGATCGTCGCAGAGCTTTGTGCTCGGCTTATACCTCTTTTATGCACTTTTAATATGCATTACTATACATTGTCTGGACTATCGGCTCCGGATCAGAATGATTAGAATCCTTATTTATACTCAGCGCCAATCCGCTGAGTTTTGGGTACTCATTCCTCTCATTCTCACTCTATGACAGTCCTTGCTGACAAAATGCAAGACTCGGAGAAACAACGACAGCCAACAGAGGCAGCCTCGTCCACTCCAGACAAACCCCTTTTCCCAGAAACAGATCTCTCCCGCGGCATCGTGGGCTGGGACGGACAAGATGACCTTGCCAATCCGCAGAATTTCTCGCCAACGAAGAAATGGAGTTTACTCGCTCTTATCAGTTCAGTGACGCTGATTTCGCCGCTCGCGTCGAGTATGTTCTCGCCGGCGGTGGGTTATATGGGGGCGGAGTTTGGAGAGACTGATCAGACTTTGTTGGCTTTTAGTGTTAGTATCTTTTTGCTGGGGTATACGGTTAGTCCATCTTTCAACTCTGTTTACGATGACTGTGCTAATATAAGTGACAGTTTGGTCCACTCCTGCTCGCCCCCCTCAGTGAAATCTACGGCCGTCGAATCGTGCTCAGCTGTTCCAACTGGTTCTTCGTCGCTTGGCAAATCGGATGTGCCTTGGCCCCTAATCTCCCTTCTTTGATCGTGTTCAGATTCCTTGCTGGTATGGGAGGAGTTGGGTGTCTTACTCTTGGAGCGGGTGTCATTGCGGACCTGTTCCCCGTTGAGAAGCGCGGAATGGCAACATCCATTTGGGCAATGGGGCCGCTTATCGGACCTGTCGTTGGTCCCATTTGTGGTGGGTTTATTGGCGAGGAGATTGGCTGGAGGTGGGTATTTTGGATCTTGTTGATTGCCGGTGGTGTGTTGTCATTTGGCATCGAGTGTCTCAACCGCGAGACGTACGCACCCGTGCTTCTGCGCTGGAAAACAGTAAAGCTATCCAAAGAAACCGGCCGCACAGATCTACGCAGCGCATACGAAGCCGATAAAGAACCCGCCTCCCTCCCCAACGTTCTCCGTCAAGGCATGCGCCGCCCCGTTCTCCTCTTCATCAAATCTCCTATCGTCTTCCTCCTCTCCACCTACATGGCCTTCATCTACGGCCTCCTCTACCTCTTCTTCACGACCATCTCCTCCGTCTTCCAAGAAAACTACGGCTTCTCCACGGGCCTCTCGGGCCTAGCCTACCTAGGCATCGGAGTCGGCTTCATGACGGGCCTTGCCGCCGTCGCCATCACAAACGACAAAATCGTCATGGCCCTAACCGCCCGCAACAACAACAAATACCAGCCCGAATTCCGCCTCCCCGCCATGATCATCTTCGCCTGCATCCTCCCCATCAGCTTCTTCTGGTACGGCTGGACAGCCGACAAACACGTGCACTGGATCGTGCCCATCATCGGCATGTTCCCGTTCGGCGTCGGAATGATGGGCATCTACATGCCTATCCAGATGTATATTATCGATTGTTACCCTACGCATGCGGCTTCTGGGAATGCAACGCTGACGGCGACGAGGTCGTTGCTCGGGGCGCTTTTGCCGTTGGCGGGGCCGAAGATGTTTGCGAGTTTGGGGCTGGGATGGGGGAATTCGTTGCTGGGATTTATTGCGTTGGCGTTTTTGCCGGCGCCGATTGTGTTTAATCGGTATGGCCAGAGGATTAGGGAGAAGTTTCCGCTTAAACTGTAGGAGTTTCCGTTGTTGTATGATGTGATACGTAAAAGTTATAGACCTGATATTGTATGTACTAGATTAATGATATGAAATATCCCTTTTATGCTCCGGATCTTATCCTACAAATAACGCTCATACCCCAAATCTGTATACAAACCAGCCACATCTGTGCCACACTTCCCCAGATTCCATGCACACACCGCCCTCCATTCCCGCTCCTTATCCGACCGCCTTCCTTTCTCCATCCAACATCCATCGAATCGATATGCCTCCCGACAATCCCAATCCTAGCGCCAATGCCAATTCACTCACTTCATCAGAGAAAAAGCGTCTCCGGGACCGCAAAGCTCAAAAGAACTTGAGAGAGAAACGTGATGCACATGTGAAATCACTGGAAGAGCGGGTTGCGTTTTGTGAGCGGCACCATGGACATTCGCCAACGCAAGCGCATGGGACAAGATGGACGCCAACGCAACCGCAACCGCAACCGCAATCGCATACGCATACGCATACGCAGACAGATGTGCAACAACTACTTGCGACGGTAGAAAAGTTGAGAAGGGAGAATGAGAGGTTGTGGGTGCGGCAGGAGACATTGAGGGGGATGATTACAAGGTGGGAGGTTGAGGATGCTGCAAATCAGGACGCGGGATTGGCATTGAACGGGCAGAATGGTGGTAACGATGCTATGTTGTCATTAAGGCACAGTATGGCTTCGGCTTCGGCTTCTGCGTCTGCGTCTGCGTCTGCATCCGCATCTACCTCACCTCTTGCATCAACCGTCCATGACCAATATCCAACTGATACCAGAACAGCGGCATCTCTACGAGATGCCGCTACCCCGGAATCAATCAACGCAGGCCTCCCCTCCTGGTCTTTAACCCCAATAAACGAATACGGCTACAACCTCTTCTACTTTCCCGCAACCTGCCCCTGGCTCTCTTACCCGGACCTCATCGCCTCCTGCCCCCCTTACCCCTCCCCCCTAGACCTCCTCCACGGCAGCCGCCGCAACTTTCTCGCCAACCAAATTCACCAACTCATCCGGCGGCGCGCGTTCCGCGACTCTGAATGCTTAGCGCTAGGCTGGTTGGCGTATCTATTCAGTAAATGGCGCGCGTCGCCTAGTCCCGAGACATTCGCTAGACTCGCCCCCTTCCAACGGCCCGTCGCGATACAATTACAAAAGGGGCATCCCGCAGCGCTAGATCTGATGCCGTGGCCGCAGCTCCGCGCGAACCTGGTCAGAAACTGGACGAAATTCGATTTCGTGGAGTTTGCGGGGTATGCGAGTTGTTGTATCAAGGTGCGGTGGCCATGGGGGGAGGATGTACTCGAGCGGGACGAGGAGGATGGGTTTCAGGTGAGGAGGGAGTTTATGGAGGTTTTTATGGGGGAGAGTGGGTGGGGGTTGACGACGGAGTTTATTCAACGGTATCCAGAGTTTGTGGAGGGGATGGATGTTGAGAATGTGAGGTTTCGGTTTGAGTTGCCAGATATGGAGACGCTGTCTTTTCGGAAAAGTTGACTTTAATTACATGGAATGTATTTGGAGTCTTCTGTACTATGTAACCTAACATGTCTTTACAATGACAATGATACCCTGTGTACCCATGATATATGTATAAACACATGTCTATAGATGCGGGACACCACCACTTGCCAGCAGCAAATTGACAATACTAAGAATGCCCTCTCCCAGAATCAGCCCTGACGCCAAAACCACGATCGTCGACGACACAGCATCTGTCTCCTCAGCCGTCTCTTCCACAGAGCGTCCATCAATCATATGGGGCGGTCCAAGCAGCATCGACGGATGGTGGCCATGACCAGATCCAGATCCGTCGCCGCCGGTGGTAGCTGCCTGCGTTGGCGGCTCAAATTCAAATTCCCGGTCTTTGGCTTTGCTGGATTTCGCGTGCTTCCGCGCCCACCACCAGGCGATTAAGCCGCCGATTGCCCGTGCGAGGGTGAAGGAGGGCTCGTTGAACATTCCCACTGCGACGGCGATGCCGCCGGGGATCCAAGCACGCCATGGTGCGGTGATGCCGTGTTGGCCGCTGTTAGCGATGGGCGAGGCGCCGACGATACGGAGAATGGTGATAGCGATAAAGGCAATACCGGCCAGGATGGACGCTTGCCACGCCATCGGGGGTAGGCCTTGGCCCGTGACGAGTCGGGCGGTCATGACCCAGGTGTAGGCTGTGGGCGTTTGGAACATTGGGCCTGGGACCTCGTAGACGCTCACGTACATCTTGTAGACGGCAGTTGAGAGGACCGCGCCGATTAGGCTGCCGATCATTTGGCCGTAGAATTGTGCCTTGGGGCTTGCGCCGAGGATATGGCCTGTTTTTAGGTCTTGCATCATGTCTCCGGCTTGGAGAGCGCCGGACTCGGATACCGCTCCGGCGAGGAGGTTGGTCACTAGCGCTGTGCGGCGGGAGAACTGCCCGGCCGGTGTTGCGAGGGAAAAGATCACCTGTGTTAATTTGCTGATACCGGATACAGGGTTGAGATCTGTCTCTCCCAAAGCGCGGACTCCCATGATCGACAACAGTACGGCAAGCAAAGTGGCAAGACTGGATAGTAGTGGGGACATGACATCGCCAAAGACAAAGTGCATGCAGATGACATTCAAAATTAGTGTCAACGGCAGCAAGATGGCCACAGTCCGTGTAGAAATAAGTTGAGATGGTGGCGCATCTTCGTCGGCTTGATGATCGATTGGCGGGCTTTGATGAGACACAGGAGTCGACACCTCTGTGATAGGGCTCAGTGCAGCATAACTGATATGCGAACGATGCTGAGGCTTATCTGGCTTGGCAAACAAATGTCCAAAGCGACTGGCGAGAATCCTAGACTTGATCTGGGGTGCACGTGCCACGAGAGGCTTTAGCACTAGCCACCCCAAGCTAACAATGGAATCAGCAAGCATGATGGCCAAAGAGACCCACACGATCCATCCTTTGCTTCCTGTTTGCCAGTCGCCAACGGGTCCTATAGCCCAACCACGGGATTTTGCCAGCGGAGACAAGATACCCCAACCGAATACAGCTCCAAAGAGCATGTGCATACAGGTGGAGGGTCCCATAATGATTCCTTGCCCAACATATGCTGGAGAGGGATTCAATGTCCAGCGCCAGTTCTGTGCGAGGAAGAGACCAAAGACGGGAATGTCGCGGACTTGGGGTACAAAGTAGGAAAAAAGAGTCTGCTGTCATTAGCATGGTCTGCTTTCATGTTTTGGAAAGAAAGCACTCACGTAAACACCGGACAATGCAAAAGCGCCAACCAAAAGACGCATCTTTGACCTCCAGTCCTTCCCATCATCGTCTCCACCATAATCTTTTCTTAATAAAGTGCCACTCTCCTCAGATTCATGCGGTGCAGCAAGAACCTCATCCTCCTCTTCATCCCGCTGCGCTTCAGACGAATACCTGGCCCGAGTCTTTGCCTTTCTATCGCTCTGTCCACTCCGATGCAAAACCCTCAACATTAATGCAGAAGCAGTCCCACTGGGAAATTTCAACTTCTCCCTCACAATCACCTCTTTCCTCAGTGGAACCGCGAAGACGACACCGAACAAGCAAACCCCAAGACTCCAAAGGACCAATTTCCCAAAACTTAGCCTTAGAGGTCCGCCTTCTCCCTCACCGCCATCTCCGGCCGGGCCATCAGGTCCATCTTTCAGGAGAAACTCCAAAGCCGGGATAACACCCACGAAACCGCACCCCAATGGCATTGTTCCCACCGCTCCCGCCACAGTTTGGATAAGGACGTTCTCGATCGGCGTGAAGGGGTACGACAAGTATTTCGATAGGACCTTAAAAACAGAGAAACCAATGAGAGCCGAAGGCATAGCCATTGTACTGATCCATCCCGTTTGTAGACCAAAGTAGGTATTCGAGAAGGTAATCAAGGCTCCGATGATGATTCCGGCGATAAGAGATCGGGGCGTGAAGCTTCGCGCAGTGGCTCGGGTGTAGCGTTCCATTTCGATATCCGCATCGACTTCTTCGTAGTAGCGTTCATAACTGTCTTCTCTAACGCTGTGAGGTGTCCTGGGTGGTGCCCTGGACGACGATGGACTGTGGCCCATCAGCCGCGAAGGACTGCTATTGGCCGCCATGTTGATGGTCTGGTAATTCATCCGATCATAGACTAGCCATCCATCACTTATGCCCACCTAGCACTCTGTTATTTCTCGACTGAGAATAATCTGACCAGTCAGCGAGTTCAGCGCTGCAAGGATAGAGACAACCTCGAGCTGAATCGCAGTTGAGCACACGTGACGACCGGCGATAAGATAAGCGATGATGTCAGCCATCGCGTCTCCTTTTCGTGCACCTCGTCCGCCAAACAGACTGCGTTCAAGCGAGTCTTGCTAGTTTATGCAGTAGATTGCTACTACAGGTACTCAATCTGAATTGCATTGGTACCTGGCTACTGCGCCTTCCAGATGTCCATAGTACATCTGCAAGGGACAAGACTTCTATACCAAGCCTTGCGACAGAGTCGTGCATTGCAATGATTGAGTGCTACAAAGATTGCAGGCCGAGGATGCTCTCCTATATAGTGACAGAGGTGCCCCAACGACATTAAGACAGTCGCTGAGGACTCAGAGCTCTACAGGGATATCCAATAAGGGTAACTGATGAAACGTATTGCCTTGATTATAGCAAGACATCAAATCAATCAATTTCTGGGAGAATATCATACGGCCACTACTACGTACAGAGTACAGAATACTTAGTGGTGTTTCATCGCGTCTCCCCAGCTCCTAACATCACCTGGAATGCACGGCGACTATGTTGGGACTCTGGAATGTAGGAGATGCCACTCTTCACTGGAGATACAAGAACCCGCCGATGATACAATATAGTACCTGCATTCCTTTGATCGGTATGTGCCATAACTTATGAAGTTTATGATGCACTTGAAGGAGGTCATGGGGAGAGATATAAGCTCGTGAACTTCCGTCCATAGCTTCCATTGGATCAAGTGCACACAAAATACGAAAAATACATCAGTTTACTTAACTTTTTGTTTATACCTGAAGTCATTGTTGATCAACTAATACGAGTGCTGGCACTCATCTACACCATGAACTTGCAGACAGTAAAGTCTACTGCCCTCACCAATTCCCGGAAGAACATCTTCAGCTAACAAGATATTAGCTCACCCTCCTCTTCCACTTAACAATCCCCATCACCGCCATAAGCTCCGCTCGCATCTGGACACACTTCTACCCCAACTGCCCCGGCGAGCCCTACACAGACCTAGAATCCTACGAGCACCACGACCAAGTAAGCCACGAATTCGACATCCAGGCAGGCGTTTGCCAAAGCATCTCCGTGCAAGCCTTGCAAGACCACCGTTTGCAATACGTCGATCACATCTCCGTCGACGCGGAGCTTTTCTGGACAGAGCCCTTTGACCAATGCAACATCACCGTCCATGAGATCCCGCACTGCATGGACCCGCCGTTGATCAGGAAGGAGATCCATAATCGGGTTGGTGTCAGCGAGTGTAAGGAGAGACGGTTCGCGCCCTTCAATGAGATCTGGGTGCGGTTAGAGTGTGGGGAGGTTGGGGGGCCACATCCTTTTGCGGAGTATTTCAGGCCGCCGCATGTGCAGGGACATGGGCAGGGTCATGGGCCGTTGAGGAATGTTACAATGGGGAGGGTCGGGAGTGTTGGTGGGGTGTCGCATTCGCGGCCGTTGGAGAAACCGAAGAAGAGGTGGTCGAAGTTGAATCTGCCAGAGCCGGTTGGGCGTAAGTGGGTAGGTTGATTTGCTGGGTGTATACTGCTTCTTGACGCAGTAATATGATATGGTTTATGTATACTAGCTACGATGACTTGTTACGGATGCGATGTTTATGATTTTTGACTTCAAAAGAAACCGAAAGATATACGTTGATAGCTTAGATGGAAAATGATATGACCGCAAAATAGGATAGTTATCCAATTTTTCCCATGATACATATGCCGGCATCTCATCACAGTATCCAGTCTACAAAATTTAGTTATGGTAGAAATTTCCAAGTAGCAAGAAAAAAACATAGCACAAGCAGCAGGTGCTGGGGAATCATGATACAAAAGAAACATGAACCAAAAGATCCCTATAACAAAGTTAAGAAGTATAAATCACCGAGCAACCAGGAAAAGCAGATGAAGACAGAGAATTGAAAAGCGAGCATTATTTATATTCTTCCAGCCCTTGTAGTCTTGTCGTAGAAATCCAATGTCATCGCCGCAAGGAAGCAAGGAATGTCCTTCCTCTCCTCAACCCAAAACTTAATAAGCGGCTTAATCTCCATAGCGAAAAGACTGTTCGGACCCCCCGAGATCTTCATCGTCCCATTCTCTCCGTCGAAGATAATCGAGTTCTCCTCACCACTGCCCATACTTCCCGGTCCGCTAGGGTCTGAAGAGGCTCCCGGGTCACCGTGCCGGTACGCGGGCGAGAGGTGGAACATGGACGTAACACGTACACGGCCATTGGGTAAGAAATCCAGTTTATAGCCCAGCAGAGAGGCGACTGCTTCGCGGAATTCGGACGACTTCGCCGTCCAAATTTCTTTCAGACGGCGCATGCGTTTCTCCTTGTCGGCCACTGAGCGTTCCATGTCTTGGATGTCGAGTTTCATGCTTTCGAGGGTGGTTGCGGGGACGACTTTGACATGGAGGGAGCTGCCGCGGAGCTGCGCGAGGAGGTCGCGGTTTTCTGCTTTGAGAGTGTTGAGGGTGGAGAGTTTGATGTTCTCCGCTTGCGCAGTGGGGTTATCGCGGAATTCGAGGACTCGGGTGCGAGATTTGGCTTGAAGGTGTTTGAGGTGCGATTTGGCGGCTTTGAGCTCTTGATGGAGGAGTTTGGCGCCTTGTTCGGACTTGGATAGTGATTCTTGCAGACTCCTGTTTTTGCGGGATAATACTGAAAGACGTTCGTTTTCTGCTTCGCTCTCAGCAGGGGAAAGAGGGCGCTTAACTCCCCGGGGTTCCTCTGGCCGAGGAGTTTCCTGCTTAGAAAGCTCTTCATGAGCCTTTTCTAATTCTCCTCGATACTCGTCGATGATCTTTTCCAGGTGTGCAATTTGCTCCGACTTCTGTTCGTCGAACCGGTTCTCCTCGTTCATCGTAATCTCTTCCGTATCAAAAGTCTTCAATTGCGCACGAAGATATTCGATCTCCTTGACGGCAAGAGCGCGTTGTCGTTCAAGTCTTGCTTTGGCCCGACTATCTGCCATGTTTCCGGCGCCACCGGCAGACTGAACCTTGGCCAGTTCTTGTCGCAAGTTTTTCTTTTCCGATTCAAGAGCTTGAATCATTTCATCCTTCTCCAGGAATTGCGCCTCGACAGTTCCCAGTTTGTCTACAAAGGTTGCTTTCTCGATGCGTTCCTGCAGCAAAGCCTTCACGACTGCGTCTGGAGAGTCCAATTCGGCTGACTCGTCATTGTCCTGTAGCAGGCTGGTCCACGACTTCCGTTCATCCTCCAGAATCTGTTTCTGGATCTGAACCGTACCCAATTCCGACTCAACCCCCTTCATAAGCTGGAGTTGGTTTTCCAAAGACTTCTTTTGTTCCTCCACAACCTCAACATTCTTTTGAATCTTGCGTAGATGCCGTAATTCCACCGTTTGCTCCCGGTTTGTAGTTTCGAGATTTCTGATATGGTTCACTTGGTCGGAAAGTTCTCTCTTTAAAACGGCCAGCATCTCCGCATCGCTCCCCTCCGCCTTGAGATGGATATTCTCCGTTTCCAACTCTGCGACATTGGCCTCCTGCTCAGACAACCGTCCCTGGGCTCCATGGAGATCGTTTTTCACGTTTTCAACCTCGGCTTGTAGCGTCTCGATCGTTTGCTGGAGGGATGAGCGGACGGCTTCTAACTCGCTGATCTGGTACTTGTATTGTCGTTCCTGGTCAGATTGTTGTGCTTGAGCGTCGCTGATCTCTTCCTGCAGGTTTTGGTTTTGATCCTGGAGAATCCTTAATTTCCGTTCGAGTCCGACTTTCTCGTTGAGCGCGTTGTCCTGGACATCCTTGAGCTCTTTGGCGAGGGTCTCGCTCTTGTGGTTCGCACGATGGCTAGCTGATTCGGCGGCCTAGCCGAGAGCAAACAATCAGCATCCTTTCTACTCTATATTATGGGATAGTAAACGAACCTGGGCCTTTCGAAAATCCGCATCAGCCTTCAGTTGTAAATCTCGAAGCTCCTTCTCGTGACGCAATGCCGTCACATCACGCTCCTGTTTGATATTCTCCAATTCATATCGTAAGGTGCTAATCTGCACGCGAAGTTCTTCCTTCTCGGTGTCTGCACGAGCTGTCGTCAGTCTTCTGAGAAGACAATTTAGATCGCCTAGTCGAGTCGGGCTTACCAGGACCAGACTTCTGAGGGTGCGGCAGACGGACAGATTGTCGCAGGGACTGGCGGGCTCTCGGAATTGGTAATGGGGAAAATCCTTCGGCGAGTGAGCTAACAGACAATCGTGACTCTCTATCCGGCTCCATCTGAGAATAGTTAGATTTCTTTCGAGCTCCGCAAACTGTCGTATGCGATCAAGACACCGACCTTGATACCAGGACGCGAGCCCCAACGATTGCCGGTACAATATGATCAGAACGAACAAGTGATTCAATCCGGCATATCACGACTCTTCTAGAGAGTCCTCTCCAGTAGGCCAAAGAATAACACAGGAACGCGGTCGAGTTGCCTTGAAAGTCGTCCTTTGCTTGTTCTCCGCTGCGACGCCTGATTGGGAGGAGCCGCTGAGTCAGCAGCACCGCAAGCTCGCATACCCAAAACGGACTAGCGCCGGCGGTCTGCGATTTTTTTCTTTTCTCTTTTCAGATTTTGGACAGACGACCACCAACCACATCTCACCCCAATTTTTTAAACCCCGACTCACTCATCGACACAATGGCAAAGGACCGGGCTGAGAAGAAGGAGAAGCGCGAGAAGAAGGACAAGCGCTCGGAGAAGGACGGTGTCAAGAAGGAAAAGAAGGAAAAGAAGGAGAAGAAGGACAAGACTGCTCTTACCAATGCTGTTGAGCAAGAGTTGACGTCCAAGGTTCTGGATGGAATTGACCAGGCCGAGAAGACGAATGGCGACGTCGAGGTCGAGGTTGAGCAGATGGAGGTCGACGACGCCCGTCCCGTCGGTGCTCTTGTGCCGTTTGCCAACCCGCTGGTTGAGGACAAGTCGGCCAAGAAGGTCCTGAAGAGTGTCAAGAAGGGTAAGTTTCAGAGCTTTTTTATATCCTTATCTAAGTTGCCGGCCCATTCGACGTTGTTTCGCAAAACACCATTGGCGCGCGGTCGGAATCGAGTCTGGATTCGAGTTAACCAAGTCGATGTACATTACGCATGTTACTAATATATATTTCTCTCGATAGCCGCCGTCAACAAGTGCCTCAAGCGTGGTGTCAAGGAAGTCGTCAAGGCCCTCCGGAAATCGCCTGTCCCCGCTCCCAACGAGTCTTCGCCTCTCCCCAACGGTGTTGTCGTGCTCGCAGGGGACATCTCGCCCATGGACGTCATCTCGCACATTCCCCTCCTTTGCGAAGACCACGGTATCCCCTACGTTTTCGTCACGTCGCGCGCTGAACTCGGTAACTCTGCCGCTACCAAGCGCCCCACGAGTGTGATCATGGTTGTGCCCAAGTCGGCCGCCAAGGCCAAGAAGGGCGAAGAAGCCGACGATGGGGAGGACTTCAGCCAGACATACGAGGAGCTGGCTAAGCTTGTGCAAAAAGAAGCCAAGAAGGCGAATGTCTAATTACGCGCTTTCCCTTATAACTTCTGTTTCTTTATGTTCTTTTCCTTTTTTTTTTTTTTCTCCCCGGAGTCTTTTCTGCTCTATCTTGTCACTTGCTATTGATGTACAGATTTATGATGTTTGACAAGGCAAGGCATGTCTTTGGGGTCTGTCCTGGGTTTCTTTTTATTGATCTGCCACTTGCAAGTTAGGCGTTTTCATCTTGGTGTATGAAGGGCAAAGACAAAATCATTTCAATCTGATGACATTTAATCAGTCCTCTTTACTTCTATACCCCTCGATTCGATGTCGTAACAACGTTCTCCCGTCTGTTCAACGTCAACCCAACCCCTAAAGACACCACCACAACCCCGATCTGCTCCAACACCACCATCACCAACATAATAGTTACATTCCCCGTAAACATATTAAAATCCCTCCTCTGTCCAAAAACAGACAGGTACGAATATGCCAGACGGATCAGAATCAGAGGAATCGAGACGCCAACAGCAACAAGCAGACGGTGTTCGCCGGCCTCAATGCTAGAGAAACGAGTGCCAACAAGGAGAAGCAAAACACCAAGCCCCAACCACGCAACCAGGAACAGGACCAGACCGGCTTTAGTCTTGGGATTAGACATGTTGTGCATGAAATCGGTGGCTTGGGTGGTGCCGATGATGCTGAGGATGATGGCAATGAGGGTGATGCTTCCTGTTGCTCTGAAGATGAAAGGGTGGATGGATTGACCGGTTGTACGTTTGATGGAGTGGTTGCTGGTTGCTGTCAGTTTTGGTGGGTTGCAATACGAAGTGGATGGGTGTTTCTACACTCTAGATAGCATGCTGGTGCAGGCTTGGATCATGGGCGAGAGTCCGATGGAGCTGCACACGGCCCAGGTGATATAGAGGTTCTCGGAGGTTGGATTGCTGATTGTCGCGAGGTAGCAGCATGATCCGATTACTTGGATGAGTGAAAAGATGGCGAAAAAGATCCAGCTGGCGCTTCTGGTGAAGCCATGGTTAAATGCCATCCACAAGGCGATGAAGAGGGTGGGGATGTAGACGAGGAGGGAGATAATAGAAAGGCCATGGCGATAGTCAATGGCCATGATATTGCAATTGGTATAAAGCTATCAAAGTACTGGAGTGCAGAGCACAGAATGAACATCATTCAGAGGTCATACTGGTATTTATCCTTGGCATCTAGAGAGAGACACTAAAAGCTGCGTGAGATTGAGGGAAGCCCTACTAATTCCCTATTTGGGGAGTAGAGCTAACAGCCAATCAGATGCCGCTGTTGTTCGCTCAGCAGACCCGATGCGGTTAGGTTCAATCTTCGAAGTACCGAATGCCCTGCCCCAATTGAGCATCACTGCCTCATCCTTCTGCACTTGGGTATGAGTCGATGCTTATAGAACATACAAGGCCATCGTATGAGCTAGGGATATGGACCATCTTCTACTCTAGCGGGCGCTTTCTTCTATAGTTGGCTGCTGGTCTCTAATTACATATACAGAATGGGAGAGTCTCTTCGTCCCACCACCAGCGTGGCAGGCTAACTGATCTCTAGTCTACTGTGGACCGCCATCTAAAGCCTGCAGAGCTTGCCTACAGCGGAAGATAGGAGTAGGCCGTTCCTATTCTCCACAATTGGCTGCAATGCTGATATCTTTACTCCGTAGTGCGACCAGAACCCACGTGGGTGTCGTCAATGTACAAGGGCCCGACGGCCTTTTCCGGGATACAGAGACTATGTAGATCTGCTGTTTAAGGACCAGGGCCACTGAGTGCGGAAGAAAGTCGGCGCTCCCAGCCAGAGACGGCTTTCCCCAGAAGAAAAGCTTTGCTCACCAGCGACTGCAAATGACGAAACCAGCTCATTGATCCCAACGGGCCGAGTCCATTCTCAACCCCCTATGCTCGTGACGACTGCCCGACAGCATGATTCTGTTTCAACCGAACTGCACTTCGTCTCACCCTTAACGCCATCCGTTGTACCAGACCTGCGTGATCTTGGAATCGCTGTCTTTTTCCAGCAACATACACAATTCCGCCCGGTGCAAGAATACAGCAATCCGAACCCATGTTCCTCGACTTTGCAGGCACCATCTTTCACACCAATAACAATCAGATGATTTCCGCCTGTATCAAGGCAGTTGGCCTTGCTAGTCTAGCCAACATCCGATCCGAAAAGCGGATTCTAACACAAGCAAGAAAGGAATACGTCGATAGCCTGAGACTGGTCAACAACGCACTCAGAGTGCCGTCCGAGGCGATGCAAGACTCGACTCTGCTGGGGGTGATGCTGTTGAGCCTCTTCGAGCAAATCACATGCGTCGACGGCCAGTTTCTGCACACCTGGACGCAACATGTAAACGGGGCGGCTCTGTTGGTGAAACTGAGAGGAACTCGCCAGTTTACCTACAAGGTCGGACTGCAAATGTTCCAGCGCATTTGCTAGAATCTCACGACAAACTGCATTTATACTGGGCTCCCTGTCCCTCAGCATATCGTCGAACTCCGGGAGCAGTGTACCCAGTATACCGACACCAATTCGCCGATATGGCACGTCGGAGACGTAATGATCAGCCTCACCTTACTGCGATCGAGAGTCGCCAACGACTCAAATAACGACAACGACATGGACCAGATCCTGCAGGAGGCCCTAGATCTCGACCTTGAATTTAAGACCATCACCACCCGTCTCTCCGCCGAGATGCCCTACCACATCTGCATCGATCCCTCAGACTCTCGATTCCACAAAGGAACTTACCACATCTACCCCAGCGTCTGGACCCTATACGCATGGAATAGCCTCAGAAACGGCCGCTGCCTCCTCCACCAACTCATCCGATCACAAATGCTAAAGGGCTTTGGCGCCATCCCGCCCCGATACCTTTCACCCGATTACACCTCCATCTTCCAAGAGTCCCTCGATACCCTTTTCCAGATGATAAACGACACTCTGTGCAGTGCCGCGCAGCTAATCGGCTGGATACCAACACCGAACTCAGCGCCTGAGATTGATCCAATTACAGCCGGCGCAAGACTCCTTATCTGGCCATTCTACGTCGTCATCCACATATGCACTAGTATGAGACTCTTTGCGATCATTCCCGGGATTGACATATATATGAAGAATGTTCTGGTTGAGGTGGGCCGGCAGACTGGGATTATGGCAGCCACCCTGTTATCCTCGTTGTTGGCGGACAGGGTGTTGCTGCAGCATCTACCAAAACTCAAGGAGAAGGGATTTCGGATGGTAGAAGGCTAGTTCAGCGTGGGATGTTTTAGATGTGTCATTACGGGTATATAGCATAGGAAGTTGGTTAGGAGTTCGGAGTTCTTAAACCTGTATGCAGGTGAGGGTGCCTTTCTTCCTTCCTTTTTTTTTTTTTTTTTTGCTTCATTGTTAGGTGTGAGGAACAAGGAATTTGAACCAAGATAACATCGAATAGTTCTACATTTATATACGCTCAAGCGTTTCAGTCTGCGCATTCGACACGGGAGTATCTCCAACTGTATCCATCCACCAAATTAGTTTCTGTTAATTTAAAATAAGCAATGCCCTTGCTAGCTCCACACTTAAATCTGACGAATTCTTGGCTAGATCCATCCTTGGAGATCATTTTCGTGGCATTCTGGACCATGGCAAAATATACCTCCGTATCTCTTCAGAGTGCCGTTATTGTGCAGCCCGATAGATAACATGAGCCGTTTTCATTCCCGATTCCCCTTGACCGGATCTATTTATACACTATGTCTCTGAGGTGATGTATCATCGCACGCCTGAGAGACGCCTTTGCCGTGCGGAACATGTTACCCGTTTGGGAACAGTGGATTGTTGCATCACCCGGATGTACATCGCCTTGCATCGATGCATAGAGCACAACCTCCTATACTAGAAGAGCCTGTAAGAATCCAACCGTATAATGATTACACTGGATTATACTGATGCTCCCGAGATCGAGGTTTCTTTCGAAATATTGAAGGCCCAATGCCTGCCAGGAACAGGCAAGGACGGCAAACAACCATGGAACGATCAGAGCCAAGTCTAGATCTACTCCGTGCTCTATACTTCCCAACGACTGTACGGATATGGAACCGAGTCAAACGGTCGTTTTAGTTAGCACATGGGTACACCGGCTAAAGACTCGGATAGGCGCCATTCATAGTGGAGGAAGTCGGCATTCATGTTCCTGACCGGCTTTAGAACTCCTTCCCGGTCGATCCCAAGTGCCTTTTCCGTGATATGAACAGCAACAACCTGCCGGCGGATTGCCGAATATCAGCTCTCGATACGGCATGCCATGTGGCGGGCTGGGATTGATCGACATGTCCGCTGATTGGCTGCTGATGAATTAATCAGACTATGGAGAAAGTATCCATGATATCCACCGAGCTGAGAACAGGTGAGCTCGCTAAATCTCCGGCATATGAGAACATAAGGTCTATCTATGAGACGAACTAACATGCAGATATGCAAAGATATTACAATGTCCTTTGGCAGGACTTTCCGGACATACTACTTCATATCCACTGACAATGAAAAAGAATGATTGCCGACAGGGATGATGAGTTTCTAGAAAGTAATTACCGCTACCTAACTACCCACATTTCTCCACTCGCGTACTCTTGTTCAATCAGATGACTCCATTGTCCAGCTGCCTCTCATCGTAGTGCAGTGCAGATCCGAATAGCAATCACTCCCGGGTTAATCGGCACCAGGGTAGAGTTTGATCGCATTGGAGGGGGTGGGGGTGGAGGCATATTCTCAGCTATGCACCAACTAGAAAACATAGCGGACCCAAACCTCTGTGCTACGCGTTATACATACTCCGAAGGTATGTAAGCCAGAGGTGTATAAATGCATGCGCTGTCGCTCATTTTGACTCGCCTTGGTTCGCATCATCTCGAGATTTCTCTACTCTCCACTCTTTCCCATCCCATATCCTATTCGAACTTCCTCTTATATCCACAGCCGAAAAATCTGCTGAACTAGCTCATGGCCATGACTCGCCCCGGAAATGTAGGCAAAAGGCTGTTGCCTCACATTATCGACCATCTGGGTCAGTTCTGCCCAGGAAAGATCGCCGGTTCCCTGCCCAAGGACAATTCTACTTTGGACGATGGCTTCCAGGAACTAAACTACAAGGAACTTGCCCATGCAATCAATTATACATCCTGGTGGATTGAGAAGAACTATGGCCGCAGTGACAGGTACGATACCTTGACCTTTATCGGTGCCAATGATATTCGATATCTTGTCATTATCATGGCTTGCAACAAAACCGGATACCGGGTGAGTTTTGGCGAGTAATTGAATTGAAGAGTGGAGGCTAATGTGTGGCAGCCATTGCTCTCGTCGACTCGGAACTCGGATGAAGCCCATATGAGCCTCTTTGACGCCACCAACTGCTCACGTCTGGTGTATACCGCTGAGAGAAGCCAGAAAGCATCGGAGCTCCAGAGCCTCCGTTCCAGCCTGGATGTGAAGGAGCTCCCTACCTTTGCTGAAATGATTGAATCACAGACTTCCTTCTACCCATTTCCCAAGACCTACGAAGAAGTTGAGAAAGACACGGCCTTCATCATCCATAGCTCCGGTACAACAGGTACGGAGCGACTAATCCTCGATGACTTTGAGCGCACATACTGACTACGAATAGGACTACCTAAGCCGGTATACCTCACATTCGGCTTCATTGGTGCTCTCGAGCAGATCTCAACCCTACCTGTTCCCGCTGGAAGGGCTTGGGGAACACCTCACCTTTTGGACCCGGGCAATTACATCATCACCACCACGCCGTTCTTCCATCTCATGGGCCTTACTGTTTTCTTCCTATCTATCTTCCATGATATTTTATTTGTGCTTGCTCCCGACAAGCCCATGTCAGCCGAACTCGCAACAGATATACTGAAGGTGGCCAGACCCACGGCCGTAATGCTTCCACCATCCATCGTGGAGGACATGTCCAAATCCCCTGCTTCGATGGAAGCACTGTCTAACCTGAAATACGTCTTCTTTGGCGGTGCGCCATTGTCGCCGGAAGCTGGAAACCGTATGATCGGACATACTCGCTTGATCAACTGGATCGGAAGCAGTGAGGCTGGCTGGTTGCCCAGCCTGCTCCTTGAGCATGAAGAGGACTGGACGTACTTCGAGTTCAATCCATCCTACGGCCTCGATATGCAACCAAGAGGCGAGGGCTTCTATGAAATGGTGATCCCGAGACCCGCGAATATCCAGAAACATGCCATCTTCCACACCTTCCCTGAGTCCACCGGCTATCACACCAATGATCTCTTTGCACCACACCCAACTCGGCCTGGTCTCTGGAAGTACATTGGTCGTAACGATGATGTGCTTGTGCTCAACAACGGAGAAAAGCTCAACCCGATTACCATGGAGAAGATCATCGAAGGACACCACTTGGTCTCGCGTGCTCTTGTCATTGGACAGAACCGATTCCAGACTGCGTTGCTCATAGAGCCTAATTGGCACCTCTGGAACGAAGATAAGCCGGCCAACGAGCTCATCGAGAGTATTTGGCCTATGGTGCAAGAAGCTAACCAGGCTGGGCCGGCCCATGGGCGGATCATGAAGAACACGATCGGTCTTGCCTCTCAAAGCAAGCCGTTCGTGATCACGCCTAAGGGCAGCACCAAGCGCCGACAGACTATTGAAAACTACGCTGAGGAAATCGAGGCCATCTATGGCGATGCAGATAATGAGGGAGCTGAATTCGACCTGCCCAAAGAGGCTGATCTATTGACCGTTACGACGTACCTGCGGAACATCGTCTCACATGTCCTCGGATCCTCGAGCCTGGCGGACCACACCGACTTTTATGCAGCTGGGCTCGACTCGCTGCAGACGATGCACCTCAGCAACGTCCTTCGCAAGGCTCTGCAGTCTCACCAGTCCCCAGATAGCTCCCACACCATCGCTTCGCAGGACATCTATGCGAATCCCACTGTCGAGCTTCTTGCTCGTCTCATCTATGGCCTCATGCGTGGCTCCCTCAAGGATGGTGTGTCCCGGACCCAGAAAATCAACTCGCTTCTCGAGAAGTATATCAGCGATCTTCCGGTACAGACACAGAATGTACACAGCAAAAGTGGCCAGCACAGTGTTATTCTCACCGGATCGACAGGCTCGTTAGGAAACTACATCCTCAGTGCCCTTCTGCAAGACCCAACAGTGGCCAAGGTGTATTGCTTGAACCGGTCTGAAGCTCAAGAACGGCAAATCAAGAGCTTCGCAGAAAAGGGTCTGACCTTCGGCCCAGACACGCAGAACAGAGTCGAATTCCTCCAGGCCTCTTTCGGCGCAGAGAAATTTGGCCTATCCGACGATAAATACGGTGAAATGTTGCTAAGTGTCGACACGATCATCCATAATGCCTGGCGTGTCGACTTCAATATCACTGTCGACTCCTTCGAGGAAGTACACATTCGCTCCGTCCGCCGCTTCGTCGACTTCTCCCTGCAAAGCGTCCACCGCGCACACGTCCACTTCATCTCCTCCGTGGCCACCATCGGCGCTTGGAAAGCCTCCAATGGACCCGCAGTGCCGTCTATCCCCATCGAGAACTCCGACATCGTCCTCCCCCAGGGCTACGGTGAATCCAAGCACATCGGCGAACGTATCTGCCTGGAAGCCTCCCGCCGCTCCGGCGTACCAACCACCATCCACCGCGTGGGCCAGATTGCTGGTCCAACAAGCGCGAAAGGTCTTTGGTCCCGTCAGGAATGGCTTCCTACTATCGTCGCGACATCCAAATCGCTGGGTAAAGTGCCTGACGCACTGGGTTTGACACCCATCGATTGGATTCCCGTGGACTCCCTCGCATTCATTATGTTAGACCTGATTGCCACCCGCCGCGAGACACAGTCGCACTCCGATTCCCGCTGCGCGGTATTCAACCTCGTCAACCCCTCCGTCACAACCTGGGATACCCTTCTCCCCGCCATCCAGGCCGTGTACCCCGTGCAACCTGTCCCGATTGCAGAATGGATCCGAGAACTTGAGAAAATTGAGAACCCGACTGCGGAGGAAATTCTGAACAAGCCCGCGCTCAAACTGCTCGATTTTTACCGCGGGCTGGCTGACGATAAGGAGGGGGCGTTGTCGGTGCCGATTGACATCGGAGCCGCGAAGGAGGCAAGTAGGACGATGAACTCGCTGGATGCTATCTCGGATGATTTGATGGCGAATTGGCTGGTGCAATGGGGATTTTAGTGACTGTATTACATTGCAATTGATTGTCATTGCATGTTTGAATTTGATTTATTGGTATTTTTGGGCATTTTACTGCATTGAGGAGCATTTGCATTATGGACGTATATAGATATTTTAGCATCGAGGAGTTTGGAATACATTTATTGATTTGGTATATTTATACTCACTTTAGGTATATCTATTAGACTCTGACTAGTTACCAAATCCTTTCCACCTTCTTCACCGTACCAACTGTCATTATGAATTTCATCCACCCATCCTGACTTTTTACACCACTGCTTGATCTCCCAAAAGATACAACCGTTCTGCCATATTGCTCGAAACGCTTTTAACAAGCATCAATTATCGGAAGATTCAACAACCACATGAGTTCTTAGAGATAGCTCAGCTTTTCCTATTTAGATGACTGTACTAACAGGGAAGATTCAGCAACATTCGTTGCTGTGGCTGTATTCCAATCACCACGGAAACTCCAATCATCTCCGACGGACATACTCGATGCAGATCGTTCCCGGTGCGAAAATATTGACACTACGGACATGATTAAAATCCTTGAAACCTCGTTTTCCCTCCCCGGGAACAGAACTCAAATGAGCTTCTGCAGCGGCTGAACACAGTGGATTCCGGGCACTTTTCAAACACCTTTGATCCAGCTGGTGTCGATGGGTCGAACGAGAGGAGCTCCAAGTATTAATGCTGAAGGAGTCATAGGATGCTGGATATCGTGCTTCATTGTATTCTCACTGCATAGGTGTCTTATAGTTAGAATCAAGCCTCTGCATTGCGCGATGTATCACGATGTAGCCTACCCAGTGTACCGTGAAACATTTCACACATTTGGACTCATATATCGCTGACTTAGGGCTTCTGGGTGCGCTTATGAGCCTGGCAAGATAAACAATTGCTGCTTTCGTTACAAGCCTTTTGCTTCTCAAACACATAATATTTGGAGTGCTCTTCTTATGTCCAAAAAAAGATCTTAGTTCTCTGTTCTTTTACCGGCTCCATGACCTTCCTCTGCAGATACCGCATGTCTCAAGACGAATAACCTTCATATTAACGGCAGAATATAACTGGTGTATCTGCAGGCATAACTGGCTCATCAGGGATCCATGTGTAACAACCATCTTCCAGTCTACCCCAAGGAGTAAGTATTGTATTCTCATATAAAGGGATGATAATCATCCAACTCCTTTCGTTGATAACCCTTGTAGGAACAGGAAATTTCCCAACAGTCCATATCAGTCTCTGTCAATAATGATTCACTTGGTTAGCCCAGTAATCCCAAATGGTATTCGGAAGGGAATTCAAAACCTTCTCCAGCACTATGTCGTTTCCCAGCTCGCACAACCTTTTGGTCAACTCAACGCTAGAGTAGCTTATCTCGTGCGTATTACGATTCCATGAGGTTCCAGCCCGAGATAATAGCGCCTTGATCTCTTCTCGGGCATTCTGTGCTTTTTCGCTAAGCTGTAATGAGATCCATTCCCTTCGTGGTGGTATAGGACTCGGGACCAAGATCTTAGGCCTCAAGAAAAGCATCGGCACATTCGGACCATAATCCCAGCAGTCGTCGACAACTGCTGCAAAGCCCTTGTACAGTCTAGCTCCAGACGAAAGAAGAGTTGCACCCTCAGCCAAGGGAATGACAACTAACCAGTCTCCATCGTGCCTAGGTGATATATTCATTGGTCGGGTGAATTTGTAGACGTTCCACTCAAAATCCTGTTCCTGTTTGCGCGAATCCTTGGTTAGTGAAATATTTCAGAAAGCGAGGGATTGGGAATTGGGACTTTGGGAATTTCATCAAATAGCGTGGTCAACTTGGACACTCTACTCGCCAACCACTGGCCTGCACACAGGTCTGTGCTCTGAGCCCATATTTTCCAATTAGTGGCATCCGGTAGGAAGTGTTTTGCGATATCGTCCACCACGAAGTGGGCTTCTGTGGTTAGCGGTACAATGTGCATTTTCGAATGTGGAAAATTCGGTATAGAATCGTGAGTGTTTATGATTGTTTCAAAGTCATCGCCTTTGCAATCAAAAAGGGAAGGCTTAAAAGTAGTCGACAAAAGACACGTGATATCAGGATGGACAGGAGATGATATCCCGGTAATGTATTGAGGAATTCTAGGAGACCGATTCTAGAGGTAACCGTGTAACTTTTGTATAGCATCTCCATGGTGTGTGCGCTGCTTGCTATGATTTTAGGTAAAGTCAGTCAATAGGCACTTTATAGCGGTGTCTCTGTGCTTCGTAACTGACCATTGTCTGGTCTATAATCCCGGCAAGCTTCTAGACCGTAAGAAAATCAACCACAATCACTAGCTCGCGTCTATTCTGAGAGCGACGCATGCATCCGCTTTGTGTAGGAAGTGTGAGCTTTTCTTTTCTTCGATGCAGGGAACATGTGGCAACGTATTTCAATAGCGGCAGTTTCGAAATTCTCGGCTCTGTGTGAAAACCTTGACTTATGAGTGTAATTTATCTATCCAGTCCCTTCCTGACTGTTCGACACCCGTAAGAACCGGTGCTTGGCTGGCAGGGGTATGGATCTCGTTTGCTCATTGGAGGATATGTAGCCCTTCTTGCATGTACCTGGAATGTGGCGGCATCACCTAGACTCTGTCAATGACCGTTACCCAACATATCAATGGGTCTGAAGCAGGGAACTGATTCGTCGAACGTGAACAGTGTAGTGCAAAATTGCCAATGATTCCGCTTTTAACATTGATAATGTCCATCTTGTACCTAATAATTTCGGTTATTGTCGAGCGCCGGCTGTCCATGTGGTCCTATTGTGAAATTACGGAGGCCTTCCTCTGCTCCCTATCAGACCTTTACAGGAACTTCTTTTCATGTTATATTGTCAATATGAAAAGTGGGAGAATCGGACTGGCAATCTGATAGCGTCCCTTGAAACTACTATGTTTGGTCTTCCATGGACATCCAGATTCCAGAATACTATAGCATATACTGGATAGGTAAACCATTATATTTTGAAGGAACGTAACTGCGCTTGCAGGTTGCCGCTATTTGTCAGACAGTTGTGGGTTCATTCCGGTTGGTCCTCGTTGAATGTAAGACAGAGCTCGTTCAGGGGTCATCCCAGATAATGCCAAGGGCTTTGTACAGACAGCATTTGGTAGGCTATCAAAGGCGGAGGGAAGTGGACTATGTCTATTTGCTATTTGCATTAAATGGCGATGGTCTCTAGCTCGCTCGTTGAACATAAACAAGGAAGAGAGTACTAACAATTCCTGCGGCTTCGTGAGACGCCGCCTTCATAGGAGGAAAAAAGAAAAACTCAGACAATCAGTTTCCTCTCCAGTCAGTTGGTTGCGAATACAAGACCCGTTCCTAAATTCAATGCAAGGTTCATAATTCCCATTCTCGTGTTTCCGGATTTCATGAAGGTGACAGTCGCTTTTAGGGCTTTGACCTGCCCTTCTATAAGCCTTACTATTCCGCTTTTTTACACATTCCTACGCTGGTAATCGAAGAGTTGACATCCCCTCCCCGATGCCTAACTATTGGTTTAATCTTTTAAAATAACTCTTTCATCAGTGTCCACAGCGAGCTGCCTCGTAACACCGAGGAAAACCTTTGATTTTAGCACTTTCTACAACAAATGACCATGTCTGCTCTGGCTTTGCCCCCCAATGGGTGCATACCACAGCTCTCAGTCATGATAGCAGTTATTATAGCAGCCATGATTGCCCTATAAGAAAAATCGACAGCGGATTTGCAGTTGCAAATGGCCCACCAAAGATAACAGCTATACATTCCTCTGTCAAAACACCCCCGGGAAAAAAGGACGTCTTCTTATATGGTGGAATAACACGCATCTAATCCATTTGCTTGGTGACATTGGGTGTAGAAAATCCAATTATCTTGCATCTGAAATTCTACTGACGACCACTCAGTTTGCCAATTGCACAAGGGGTTCAAGGGGGAGAAAACTCGTCCAGTCCCACCTCCCATATCAACGCGCGTATCCTCGACGTTAGCGCATCAATAACATACTTTATCTGACATTCATCATAAATTATGTTACTAATTCGTGTTATATTCATAAAAATGCGTCTGACCGTATATGAGCATTCGGCCTGTTTCGGAGCTTTTACTTACAAGCTAACATGTTTAGTCCTACTCTCACTATGCCTTCCTCATTCTATATTCTCAATGGCCCCAAGACATCTACTTCCCACATATGCGGAATCGAAGTCCAGCGCACCTCCATCGAGAGTGCCCACGCCACTCATTCCGCCTATTTCGGCACCCGGATGGTTGGTATACAGTGATAAATATTACCAAGGATTGTGACACTATTGAATGGGTCCAGAATCCCAACTAAATCCCATCGAGTTCCTGTGTCCATCTGAATACACGTGATTCAGCGTCACATATAAATGCGCAGATCTTCAAGATCTTGCCACCATTATGTACATTTTAGAGATTCAGTTTACGGTTACACTTATGTCCTTGTCTCAACGCTCAACGCTCAATGGATGTAAGTGCGCTGGAAATCGATTCTCGACCTTGTTGCGTATTTAGCCCTAACGTCATGTAGGAATACCATCATTTGAAACTATCAAAGCAGAGATTACACTCTAAGGTACTAGGATATGCTAGAGATATATTATATATTCTATCTCTTTATGTTTTCTTTAGTTTTCTTTAGCCGCTGGGCAGCATTTCTGTACAATATACTCCGTGCTTAGCACGGGAAAGCTTTCAATATGTTATTTTACTGAGATCATGAAACGATTAGAGAAGCTTCCAGAATACACATTACAGTTGTAAGTCGATATTCCTGCTTCGTCCAGAAATGTTGCCCCTGACCATAGCAAACAACTCAGGGTACGGAATACCGTAATAGGAAAATTCATGCCTCAGGCGTTAAGATGAAATGGACAATAGCGGTGAAACATGATGAGGACGGCAGAATAAAAGGCGGTCGCTTATCAGCTGTCTATTATGAGACCGCATTCGATACATCAACAAAGATCCTCCATGAAGAATTGGCGTGAATGTCCTCATTTAAGATGAACCTTGGCGATATATCCTCGTCCAGAACGCGCATAACCATTGTGGTAAACCCAGAATTTCCGACCGATCAATGGACCTGTCAGCCGAATAAGCACGATGGCAGTCCCGAGAAAGCGAACAGACTGTGAAGCAAACAAATTATCTAATGCCACCTGCAAGGGGAATCAAGATCGCATATGATGCGTCCACTCGGTGTGCTGCTTTCTCTGCTATCAACAGATGATTGTACGGGAAATCCCTGGTTGGACAATAGTTTCACAGCAAGGGCGAGAGCCGATCAAGAATTGTCAGTGCCCTTATATTCGGACAGTTCCTCAGTTCCGTTTCTATCCGGCCTGGATATCTATCAGTTTCAATATGCATTTTTCTACACTCATCTTTTTTTTGGTCTCATCGCTGAGCATCACGGCTGCCCTGCCGGTTCCCGGGTCTGACAGTAATAGCGAGAATGATCGTGCCGTGAATACCCTCTTTTCCAAAAATGGTATCTGGGTGTTTCATGATAGCTCTCGTGGGCCCCTTGTACGTCTTATTTTCCGGTCTGGACTGTATAATGAAAGGTCCCTCTGTACTGACTCTTCAGGATCATAAATCCGGAGCGGGACACATAGGAACCATCAACATTCCACCAGCGGCAATCGGCAACCCATGCCACAATAAAGGTCCGCTACGATGTCCTCCACTGACCCCGAACCCAGTTACAAGCATCCCACATCGCAACAATTGTGCCAAGGAGTCTAACCGGTTAGGCACACAAGGCACGTTCGATTCGCTGTGGAACGTCGAGAGGATTCTGACGCCGGTGGGAATACTGGTTGTGATGATATGGCTGGGGTTTGTAGCGGTTGGGCTTGTTGCTATCGTGGATTATGTGTGGATGCGATGGGGGAGAAGATATAGTGGTTATCCAGGCGTTGAAGTGGTTGAAGTTGGAGATGAGGAGAAAGCAGAAGCTAATTGAGTTATAATTTGACTTGATGCCATGTGGTTGTCGACGGTTCATCTACTTTGAAAAATGTTTTCTCTTTCGCCCATCTACTCTCACCCACTATCATCAGAATGCCCGACAGACAGCTGTTCAAGAAGTCCCTGAGCTCCTAAGTCATCTGCGACTATCCCAGCCTTTTAACCTGGTTTATAAAACCAGAACGCTGGGGGTAATATGACTAATGCACGAGTGACAAGGCGAGAAAGACCATCCGCTGCCATCGCGGAGCTTTCAATTAATAAAAGAAAAAAACGATTCCAACCAGAACGCTCTTATGAGAGTCCGCATGCAGATTCCCGATCTGGGTACTGAATATGATCCTCCGAGGAGAGAACGGGGCAGGCAACAAATATAGCCCCTGAAGCTATATTCCAAATAGTGCGGACCCTCAAAGCTACTTACGGAGAATAATAACACGGTTACGTCTACATTACTGTGTTGCAAGTTAGACAGCCAGGGCGCTCAAGGATTGGTGCCTGGTGGGTTCGTGTGCTATCTAGTGTGGAATATACTTCCTGGGGTGAGGCTGGGTGATAAATGTGATCGACGTCCGTCGTTTTGGACACTTGATCTGAGCGTGATGATCTCAGGACAGCATTTGGATATACATACAAGTATGTGCAGAGAATATTGTATAATTACCTGGCTAAATACTGATTGTTTAATCGAAAACAGAGAGCACCACGAGATTGGAATCATACCCTTATTGCTTGGATTGACGCATCTAGTTTTGGAATCCAGAACGCAAAGAGGGTATGTTGCATGTACTGGGCTTTGGCATTCGTTAATGTTGCAACAACAGATAGGTCATCGGATTCAACAATATTACTCAATCTTGAAGTTCAACCAAACATCAACTTTATATTATGCCTTACAATCTGTAAGATCACGAATCTCGGATACGAATCTTTCAAAAAGCGAGTGCGGGTATACTGCTGGAGTCGAGCTAACTCGGCCAACGGTTTAGTCTGGGCGGCTTTGCAGGTGTCGCCTATAGGGGTACGCAAGGACACCCTCATTTCCCCTGGTTATAGCATCACAATAGCTTTATACACTATGGATTCTGGGCGTCCAATGACGGCCACTACTTGATGACACTTTGAAATTGCCATCTTATTGCATGCGAATGTGCATCATGAGACAAATTTGCTGGGATTCGCATGTAACACATCCTAGGTCAATTGGATTCCTTTTCCATCTTTCGCACAGATGTTTATACTGTAATTAGCTTAGCCAGCGCAGTACATGCGACCTAGATATGACGTACGGTCTCGTCTCAACATACCACGAGTTCGTCTTCCTAAGAAGGGTCCACAACGAAATTGGAGGTATTGGGATACAGTCAATCAATCACCGTAGCTACGCGATTGCCGCAAATTTGGGCAGCACTGCAGTATATGCCAGAGATCAACTCGACATGGCGAGAACAACCCTGACAGCGAATGTCTACCTCAGTTTGCAATTTGGCTGACTTGTATTGGCATTTCGACAATGTTTTAAGGAGATGAACCGTGAAGCATCTGAACACGGAATATGTGTGGTCCTTCATTTGGGCAGTCTTTACGGAGTGCCAGCAGTAGCGATACGACCTGGCAAACGAGCCAGTGAAACGAAGCATTTTTCAATTTTATGGCATGCACACCTTCAGGATACCGACTGTTTTTCAGAGGGATTTTGTCCAATTAAACTGTGACTGCTGGCAGACCTCGCAGATAGAATAGATCAATTAACCATTATGGATCCATCTGACCCCTATACCCACCCAAGTGCCCAGTAAGATGCGGCAGAATGCACCTGGAACTTTGCCACGACTACATAGTACGGAGGTAATCGACGTCGAAAGCACCGTATGCAGCTGTAAAGGTTTTCTCACTCTGATGTCATGTGATATCTTCTCGAATCTGGTTTTGACGGCTATCCCTGAGGGTATTTAAGGGGAGGGAATGTTCCAGTTCCGAACGACGGACTACTACTACTACTACTACTACTACTACTACTACTACTACTCCTGTATATACATGGCTCAGCAAGTTGAGTTTCACTGACGGTGGGAGCTCTAGTGGTCTCTAGTAACATTTATGGAGCGATTATGCCTCCTCGTCAATTACACCGTGCCCGGTTGAGCCGCTTGTCTTTGGTATTTCTTAGCGAGATGCATTATGGAGCTCTTGGCTCTTGCTAAAGTGCCCATGCGCAGTTGCTTGCTTTGTCTTTGCTCTCTCGGGTATAACCTTGGCAGGGCATATCAGCCATGACTAACTTGCTATACTATGAGGTATGCCATACTCATAGTACGTTGCCAAGGTGATGGGGCAATATTGATGTTATTGATGTTTTTTGTTATTCGTCTTCGGCCAGCAAAATTCTTCGACCTTCGACTATGCTCGCCTATGCTCCGCTATGCTCATCCAATGTGCACAATTATGCATAATCAGACTGGCGAAATGAAGTCATTCCGATAGATCGTCGGGGAATCCTATGATATCACTTTGCATGCGACCACACGTGACGCCGGGGAAGCCGAGGCGCTCATTGGACGAGCACGTGTTCCCGAAAAACAGCCGAAAGCCAAGTATAGGACGCGCACATTCTGTGATGTCAGGCCGCATAGGAACCTTTTGCGTGCCGATCGGTGGGTCAGAACTATGATGCTGCTTTGGGAAATCCGGTTTGAACCAAGATGACGATGATACGGTTACCTTTCCTAACCGATGCTGATTCATTGTTGGAATGCCATCAAGTACAAAGTATCCTTCCTTTCCCCAGACCGTTTTGTCTCCAATCTCCCTTTCTGTGTTTTTGCGTTTCTTCAGTTTCGATACCCCACAAACCTGCACAATGGCTGAAGCCACTCCGCAGGATCCTAGAGTCTCCTCGGATAAGGAGTTAGAGTCGTCCACTCCCACCAGTGGACTCGAGGCCACTGCCAAAGAAGACGCAGAGAAGCAAAGTACGCGGTCGGACGGAAAGCGCGAGCTGAAGGAGGAGGATTGCTACGAGATATTGGCCTACTGTTGGCCCCGGTGGAAGAAATGGATGTATCTGGCTGCCATTGCTGGTGTGCAGGTGTCCATGAACTTCAACACCTCGGTCTTCCCCAATGCTGTGAAACCCCTTTCCAAGGCGTTCGATATCAGTGAGCAACATGCGCGAACGGCACAGATGATCTATCTGGTGACTTACTCCATTGGATGCGAACTGTGGGCTCCGTGGAGTGAGGAATTCGGTCGCTGGCCTATTTTACAGCTGTCGATGTTTTTAATCAACATCTGGCAACTTCCCGCTGCTTTGGCTCCCAACTGGGGCTCGATTCTCGTCGCTCGTGGCCTGGTAAGTTTTGTTCATGACGGCCCTGACTTTGAGCAACGAACAATGGGCTAATACCGTTCAGGGTGGTATTTCTACCGCTGGTGGTAGTGTCACTCTTGGTCTGATTGCCGACTTGTACGAACCCGACTCGCAACAATTTCCTCTCGCGTTTATCGTCTTGTCGTCCTGCATTGGTACAAGTATTGGTGGTGTTATCGGTGGTCCAATTGGGCGCTTCCTCAATTGGCACTGGTTCTTCTGGATCCAGCTCATGTTCGGAGGAGTTGTTCAGTTCATCATGTTCTTCATGCCCGAAAGCCGTTCCACTATCATCATGGACAAGGAAGCCAAGCGACGTCGCAAGACTGGCGAGGACCCCAACATCTATGGCCCCAACGAGCTGAAAAAGCCTCGTGTCTCGCTTCATGAAGCTGGCAAGATTTGGATCCGTCCGTTCTACATGTTCGTCCGCGAGCCCATTGTCCTGTCCATGTCTCTCCTGTCCGGTTTCTCCGACGCTCTGATCTTCACCTTCCTCGAGAGCTTCGCCATCGTCTACGAGCAAGGGTGGGGCTGGGGTGTCCTGGGTCAAGCCTGGGCTGTCATCCCCATTAACGTCGCCTACTTCATCGCGTATTTCTCTTACTTCCCGTGGTTCATACGCGATGAGCACATCCGTCAAACCAAGGGCAACGATGCCATCCCCCCCGAACGCCGTCTGAAATGGCTTCTCTGGCTCGCGCCACTCGAACCCATTGGTCTCTTCGGCTTCGCCTGGACCTCCTTCGGCCGGGAACGCAACGTCCACTGGATTGGCTCCATGATCTTCTCCACATGCGTCGGTATCGCCAATTACGCCATCTACCTCTCCTCCGTCGACTACATGGTGGCTGCCTACGGTGTATACTCCGCCTCCGCGACCGGTGGTAACGCCTTCGCGCGTGACCTGCTGGCTGGTATCTCGGCCATGTACGCGACGCCCATGTACAGCAACATCGGCGACAAATGGCACGTTGAGTACGCATCAACTGTTCTGGCCTGTCTGTCATGCGTGGTCGTCGCCCCGGTCTATGTATTCTACTGGAAGGGTCCCTGGATCCGTGAGAAGAGTAAGTTCGCGCAGACGCTTGCGTCCGATCGCAAGGCGAATCAGGGACGTCGGGTTAGTCAGGAGCCTGCTGCGCCGTGAACGTGAGTGGCGCTATACATACTATACATATCTTACGATGCATATGATGTCTATACTGTAATTCTGTATCTAAGCGATGGTGCTTGTTGGATATACTAGACTAGACACTAAACTAGACGGTGCACTAGTTAGCAGCATAGAGCCTCTCAATAATAACGATCATGAATTTCTCAATTTTGAAACACGGAATTACGTTCTAGTCTATTCTCTCAGTCCGTATCCGACATCTCTGCCGAGGTAGGTTGTGCACACCAACCATGGACATACCGATAAACAAACACAAGCAATCTAAACGAGCCCGAACACGAGCAAAGAAAACAAGACCCAGACACATAAACCCCAATGCGGCAATACCGCCAGCGTTCAGACTACCCTAGTCCTATCCCTTCAATCAACCATGCATAACTGCACACAGCACGCACCATCTAGACCACCGTGCTAACAAGCCCGGATGCAATGCCAGCCAATCATTTACCTGCGCCACTCGCTGATTTTTTTAAAGCTTTGCTGGTGGATCTGATGAGCTGGATAAGATAGCCTCGGCTGTTTCCTTGGGTTGTACTTTCGGGTAACGAACGGACTTTGGACTACAAAGGGTCACGGTGAGGGTTGTTGGAGATTCATGTCTAGGTAGGTCCGGTGACGGCTGCTCTGTACTTAGCTAGCACTAAGATGAACTCGTCCGAAAGCGGCGTCCTTCCGAGGGAATCGTATCCGGTGGTAGTGATTGGTGGCCTTTCTACGGAGAAAAAAAGGGCTCTTGGGATATCGCAGTGCATTATGCCTGCTCATTCATTGCTGGTTCTTCATATGCGGGTTAAATTGAATTCGCCCGAGAAACTGGCGCGAGTCCCGGAATTCAAATGTGCAAGCAGCCGTGAAGACTTTAATTACCCTAGGGTTGCGGTGCAACATGCCAGCTTTTCTATTCCAGGTCATTGCTATAGCAAGGCATTCACTGCAGAACAGAGCCTCAGTGGTAGCGATGCTTTCTAAATCTCGCTTCGAAGTCAATGAAAATGAGCAATAATGACCTTTATACTCTGTATTTCTCCGAGATATTGGATAATTCCTCAGTGATTACAACCGATTAGCATCGAAGAGTCATACTTCCCAGAAAACCAGACATCTGCCATCGGAGTACAGTACTGTGCATTAATCCAACATCGGGTGATCCTCATTCGTTATGGGCTTATCGAAAGAATGTAATGCCAGCTAAGCGTCCCATCGCAGTCGGAAGTCGCATACGAATACGAATCCTCCAAATTGATCTGCGAGTCGGACTTAATAATGCCTTAGCCGTCTTATGTGTAGTGCATCATGCCGGTCGCCTCATTCTGGTCATTCAATCCCATAGTAAGACATTCACTGCAGAATAGTCCCAGTTACAATGGATAGACTGCCATTTGATCTCAGTCTTGAAATCGACGAGAATTGGCGGGAGCAGGAACAGCATCTGTGGCAGCTCGTATACTACTACAACTAACGTGCAACTTGAGGACAGGGACGGAAGCCTGCGAATGTAAGGCTCTTATTGAGTACAAGAGGGACAGGAGATTGCTGCATTATCTGCAAGTACAAATGCAGGAGATTACACAGATGGCTGTGTGGAGCACGATGATACTGTTGGAATTGAACTTCGTCCCTATGCTTTTTGCACACTAGCCATGGCCTGTTCCTCTGGGACTTGGCTAGTCGCTGTGTTTCTCGTTGCTGGATCGGTTTCTAGGTTATCGCTCGTCGAGGTACTCCAATTGCTCATTTCATGAAGAAAATGAACACATAATCTCATTATGACCGACCTCGTGCCCGCAGGCCTTTGCTTCATGACTCGTTCGTGGTCGCTCAGCAGCGGTGGTATGTCATACTCTCTTCTCTTATCACCATATTGGCTGTTTGCTTGAGCGAGCGGCCCGATCGCTATGGCCGGTTATTTTAAGCAGCGCAGATTGTTTGCCGTTTTGTTGTATGCTGGGAGAGCTTGTGAGAGGACAATTGCGACGGCAGTTCCGAATCTGATCATTCAAGTGGAATTGGAAACTGGATATTCAGGGGCCATTTGAATTATGTCAGCCTTGTAGAATAGGGCTACAAGGAACCAACTAACCCAGGCGGAGTGACAAGGAATCAGATTTTAAACATCTTTCAGGGTGATCACTATTGTGCCGCTAGCCACCCTGCGTGACATGGAATATGTTGAAAGGTATTGCTCAGCATCATGAAAAATGCGAAACAGAATGTAGGTCTTTAGCATGTAACATGGAACTTGCATGTCTTTTTTTTTTAAACAAAAAAAAAAAAAGAATAATGGACTCATGCCGTGTTCAGGGGGTAAGCGACACTGGGTTTAGGTTGCGCCGTTATCGACTTCGCTCAATGAGGAAATCGACAAGTATGTGGGAGCGATGGGGCTTTCCTTCTCCCTTCCTGATTTCTCGCACCTTGTCCGCCGTGAAAGTCGTCGCGATTAAAGACTTCCCCCCTGCAGCTAGCGCGAAGAGAATGGCGATTAAAGAGACACCGCCTGTTCCCTGTGCAAGGACATAATCACCCGCTTTTAGCGGGGTGAGTCCGTGTAGTGTTCCACACGGTTAGGGCAGAGCAGGGGAGCACCGTGGCATGCGCGTAGGCTAGGGTAGAGGGCATGTAAATAAGGCCGCTTTCGCTGAAGATGCTGTGGTAGTGGAATGTTCCGGGGGCTTCTCCGGCAGGCACGCTTGAGACTTGGGATGGTGGAGGCGTTGCTATGGTGAAGGTTCGGGTAATACACCACGATGGACTTGAAGTTCTTGACATTTGATCCTATGGCTAGGACATCGCCTGCGCCATCGGAGCCGCTGATTAGAATGCCGTTGTCTGTGGGCTTCCAGGGGAAAGTGCGTTGGCGACTGTAGAGCATATGTTATTGGTTGGTAATTTCAAGATTGTATGTGAAGCTTACTAGCAAGGTCTGGATAAATCAGAGCCCAGTTGCGGCAGCTCCAGCTTATCATTCCACCCCCCGCACCAGAACCACCATTGGGGCTGGTGCCGTGCAGTTTCCACCCAGAAGTAACAGTTGGAGTCACTATTTTGCTAGATAGAATTCAAGTGTGCAAAATTTTGTACTGACGACTATGATGTGCTCGGCTGATTCTTTTATCTCTCTGGTCAAGAGTTGGGGCCTCCAACTTCCAGTTCCTAGAGCAGCTGTACAAGGACCGCTTCTGAGCATAATGTGATTGCTGAGTTACATCTAATTTGAGTACTTATAGCCGGCTTTCTAGTTCTCTCCTATACAGCAACGGTGTCGAGTGTTCTATTTTAGCGACTTTTGGGGTGAGCATCCTGGTCCAGAAAGATAATAGATTGATTTTCTGAATCTGGCTGCGTGGGGTTACAGGAAGAAAGCGCAGGAGGCCCCGTTTGAGGGACGTACGCTGGTGAGCGTTTTTACGGAATTGCCGCAGTCGTCTATTCGCGTTGGAGCTTCGGGACACATTATGAGTGCGCGTCAAGCTGCTGATGTGTTAGATGCTGGGTTTGATTTTGTCATGATTGGGAAGGCAGCTGTTCTTTATGTTGAGTCTCCGAGGCGTGCTGAGTTGGATCATGGTTATTGTGCGCCGAGGTTACCTGTGATGGAGGAATATTCGAGATAGCCGGGTCTCAATGAGGGTTTATTGGTTACATGAGCACATGGAATGGTTTTGTAAGTAGCTAATATGAAAGAGGTTTACGGTCAAAAGTTCGTAGAACTGTCTCTTTCCCATCCATTGACTTCTCATTAATCATTCAACAATTGATCGACTTGCTTCAATGATAGAATCCCGCAAAAGCAACACAATCTGCTCAAGATCATTCTCTGTCACAACGTACGGAGGACAGATGATAACATGGTCGACATAGTATTTTCCGGTATATCCCAGATTGCCCAATATATTCAAACCGTTCTTGAGGGCGCTTCTCACGATCGTATTAGAGAGGTCGGCTTCAGGAGTGAACGGTGTCTTGGAACGTTTATCCATGACAAGCTCTACAGCCCAGAACAGACCCCGTCCACGTATATCGCCCACGAATGGAAGAGGACCAATTCGCTCGTGTAAGAGATCTTCGAGCTTTTTCCCCATGTACCCGACACGCTCAATAAGGTTGTCTCGTTTAATTATTTTCTGGGCTCCGAGTGCAGCAGCACAAGCGAGAGGGTGGGCCTAGATACGGTTAGCTCCCTCGCAAGTCATTATGGTAAGGGGATAAAGGATGGCATACTTGAAACGTATGGCCATGAGCCAAACCGCCTGATCCAGCAGATAAAGCTTCGAAGATTTTCTCGTGTAGCAGTACACCAGAAAGAGGTACAAAGCCCGCTCCTAAGGCTTTGCCGATTGTCTGGATGTCTGGGCCACGGATGCCTTCCTGTTCCCATGCATGCATGGTTCCTGTTTTACCCATTCCACACATGATCTACTTTATATCATTAGACATTTCTTGGTCAGAAAATAATGAAGCAGGGTCGTACCTCATCCAATATCAAAAGAACACCATATCGATCACAGATACCCCGAATAGCTTTAAAATACCCCGGCACAGCAGGCACGCATCCCAACGTAGTCCCGCTGACCGTCTCCGCAACAAAACCAGCAACATTCTCCGGCCCTAAGCGCAGTATCTCATCCTCAAATTGGCGTGCCAAACGAGCCACAAACTCCTCATCCGTCTCCTGGTCATCCTTCATCCGATATGCATAGCAAGGATCCACGAACGACACATTCGACGACATGAAGTCCTGATAAATATCCCTCCTGAACTCATGGCCCGACACACAAAGCGCACCAATCGTATTCCCGTGGTAACTCTGCTTCCGGGCAATGAACCTAGTCCGCTGCGGTTGTCCCTTCTCGTGCCAGTATTGAACGGCTAGTTTCAGCGCTGCATCTGTTGCCTCACTGCCGGAGTTTACGAATATTGCTTTGCACAGGCCGCCAGGCTTCTCGGCAAGGAGGGTCCTAGCTAGCTCCTCCGTCGCGCTGTTGACGTGGGGTGAGCCCGAGTAGACGTAGGCGATGTTATTGTGGAGGTGGGCGGTGATTGCCTCTGTTATTTCTGGCTGGGTGTGACCGAGACATGAAACTGATGGGCCACAGCTTGCGTCGATGATTTTCTGGCCATTTTCGAGGACAAGCTTAATTCCGTCGCCTCTTACAATGTTCAAGGGCCGAGCGGCGAATGAACGGTGGAGAACATGGGAACGAGCGACGAAATCGTCTGTTGGCATTGTGTGTGGTGGTATTCAGTGATTAAATGGCCATGAGGTTGGGTACAGCATTATATATAGACTTTGTGGGGCCTATATGACCAATGCCACCGTTGGCGCTGACGATAACCGACGTGCAGGATGAATGTATGCCGCCATTGACGCCCACTGATTATGAAGATGCAAGGTGAAATATATAAAAGAGAAGCCATTGTCAACTGCAGGATGCATAAACTCCCATATAATTCCCCACTGAACTAACGCTATACATTTACCAATATTGACCGAATGGTATGATTACCGACAAGTACACTTTCCAGGAGTTGACCTAATCTAGTACCGCAGACCACCATGGACCATGACCAAAACCCCGCCCTTGCCTACCAAGGCACCAAGTTACCGGACGTCCCCGAAGACATCGTCGTTCCCGGCGTCCTACACATTGACACCTACGACGAACGGCTCTGGGTGCCCCAAGCCCCAGACGTCTGGTTCCGCCCGCTATGCTTCAACGTTTCTCACGGATACTTTGTGAACATCCTCCGCGTCCGTAAGAGTGGGATCCTCTCTCGGCATAGACATACAGGCCCCGTGCATGCCACTGTCCTCCGGGGACGATGGCACTATCTCGAGCACAACTGGTGGGCGGAGGAAGGGGGGTATGCGTTCGAGCCACCCGGGGATATTCATACTCTTGAGGTTCCTGGGGATGTCAAGGAGATGATGACCCTTTTCTATGTTACTGGGGCTTATATCTACGTGGACCCGGACGGGGTGGCACTGGGAGTGGAGGATGTGTTTAGCAAGTTACAGGCTGCCAGGAAGCACTATGAGGATGTTGGGCTGGGGGGCGGTTTTGCTGATCAGTTTGTTCGGTGAGATCTTTACATTGAAGCTTTGTCAAGACTGCCAATTGCCTGAGGTGCCAGCATTCAGCATCATCTACTATTTTGGGACAGCTCTCGCGAGCTCCACCACACTCTTTAGATAGCATTTTTCCTGATTCTGGTTGATAGATAGATCAACTCTCTGGACGACTACCAGATGATTCAATAGCACATTCTATATTGTCCATATAGCTCTATAGCCGCTCCTCCTCTCCCAATCTCCTGATCTAATAGTATCGCTGCCGGATTATTTGCAGCCCCGACCGTAGCGCTCTACAAGCTTTGTCATTTAGCCATCTTAAGCAATGGAATTGGACTAAGCGAACCAATTAAAAGCCAATAAAGTGCCCACTTCCGGCGCCTTTGGCGCTTAGCTTCTGATTGGCCGATCCCGGCATTTCCGGCCGATATGAATCATGGTATATAACTCAGGTTTTTACTGTCTCCGTCCTAGTTCGCGCCATTGCCGCCTGCAATTCCAGTCATTGTCTCTCTCTCCTTCCTCTTTAGACATGCTGACAACTCAACACCGTATTCCCCGGCGGATCAACAAACGAACAGGCACGACTCGGGAAAGAACGGGTTGTTTAACGTGTCGTCAAAGGTGGGAAACGATTTTCAGCAGTATACACTGGTTTTAAATTATAGCCGTACTGAATACTTGTCCGTTCAGAAAGAAGCGATGCAATCTGGGCTATCCCGTATGCAAAGAATGCGTCCGCCTGAACTACACTTGCAAATGGGAGGACCCGAGACCAGTACTCTACGATGATCGCAGCATGCACGCGCTGCATCAGACATATCCAACCGTTGATGTACCCTTCACTTTGTGGCGTGTGCCGGACCCCGCCTTGTTTTGGGCCGTCGAGCATGCAGATCATGAGTCTCCGTCGAGCCGTCGGCATTTTCTGAGATACTATACTCAGTCATTTACACACCTTCTCACGACTAATATCGAGAATAACTCCTTCTTATCCGGTTTGCGCCCAGTCTCTCTGTCATGTATTGGGGATTATTTCTAAACAAACTACAGTATTCCTACCAATAGCAATGCACAACACCCCTCTACTCAATGCATTGATCGCCTGGTCCTCATCCCATCTTTCATTACGAGACAGCTCCTTCTATAAAGTCGCCATGCATAACAGATGCTTGGCACTTCGCGATCTCCGGAACTCGCTTGAGATTGACTCTGGTAATGTGGAAGTCAACCTTGCTATTACATTAGTCCTCTGCTCGCTGGAGAGCATCATGGCAGACAGTAACGACGCGTGGTACTTACATTTAGTCGGTGCTGCTGGTCTTATCTCTTCTTACATGCCCTTTGAGGATATAAACTCCGAAACATGCTCCTCACGTATCCTTCTGCCATTCACAGATCTGTGTTCTGGAAAATGGCTTCTCCGAAACTTTGCATACCACGATATCATGATGGCAGTGGCCTTAGATAGAGCACCATTGCTCAGCTCACATTACTTTCTCCGGCTAGATGAGTCACCATTCGCTGATTCGTACTTTGGACTTGCTTCGGGGATTATGGAAATACTGTCACAGGCAACTACCCTAAATGCAGAACTCAAGACTATAATGGCTTCGGATAAGACAACAACATCACATTTCATATCCGCAATTCTCACACAGCTGCAGTCACTCGAGCTGCGTCTTACTGAATGGACATGTCCAATGTCCCCTCATGTTTCATTGAGATTATTAGCCGAGTCATACCGCAGCTCCTCTCTCGTCTACTTATACCGAGCTATGCGCCGAGCATTGCCTTCACCTTCCGAACAGACGGATCAACTTTCTTCAAAAATCACCCTGCAAGTCGCAAAAATCGTCGAACATATTGAACAAATGCCAAAACGCAGCTTACCGGAGTGCACACTACTCTTCCCTCTCTTCCTCGCAGGGGGAGAAGCCACGCAAGAAGAACATATCCGGAGCATTCAGCACCGGATGCGCGATATGATTGAGTCGCGGGGGTTCCGCAATGTTCACGTTGCTTTATCTGTCCTGGAGAAGCTATGGCGTTTGAGGAGTGTGAGGAAGGAGGTGAATAGCAGTACAGAGGTTGATTGGATTGATATTGTAGAGCAAGAGGGTATTAGTCTTTCGTTGTCATGAAACTGCTCTACTTTATCTTGATGTATCTAGATCTGAGAAATGCCCATCTCTGTTCAAGTCTTGCTTTTCTCTTCGACTGCAACGAAGGTAGTGTTGTCTTCGTCTACATCCATATCAGGGCCTCCGGCCACAGATACCGCTATTGGTCGTCTCATGCCGAGCATAGACTTGACGAAGTCAACGATATCACCTCGACTTTCGAATATCGGTAGACAAGTGATGGTGATGGCAGCAAAAAAGGCCCATATGAACACGATGACAATCCAGCCTTTGAAGAAGCCCCGTGAGAACACTAATCAGGTCAATGTTAGTGCAAGGTATGTCATTTTCAAGCTCAAGTGAGGCTCACCGTAGCCAGTTCCATACATAGGAATTGGCCATAAAATCAGAAACGAAAGACACAGAAACCCAGCTAACGCGCATGCCTTGTTCCTCGACTTTCTCAAGCGTGTATCAATAGCCTTACTATCATCCTCAACAATTCCTTGTCCATGAACTGTAACAGAAGTTTCCTCCACGTCGCGATCAGACTTAAGTTGCTTAAGCACCCCCCAATCAAAATCATCAGGCCTGAGGTAAGTCAAAACAGGCGTCGCAATTATCGGTCCACAAAGCGACATCATATTCCCTGCCACAAGCGGAAACGTCTCACTTGTAGTAGAAATTGTGACAGCCCCATAATGCGTAAACGCAGTAAGCAACCACGCCGCAATAGCGGCCGCAGAGGAAATCAGCGGAGCACCAACGACTGCAAGCTGCGATTGTTTCCGCCATAGAATAGTGCAGGCCATTGGGATGATGGCGGAATCGACGAAGATGCCAATTGCTTTGAGAAGCCAGTCGACGTTGAAGCCGGCATGGATTAGACCAATTGCAATGCAGGGGACGATTAAGTCGAAAGCGATTATGGCGATGTGAGAGACGTGGACGAGTTGTTTGCCTGTTGCGGCGGGGTTTATGTAGGCTTTATAGATGTCGTAGGTGACAAGGGCGCTGTTGGCTATTGTTTCGGACGCCATCTTCATCAATGTAAGACAGTTATCCATTGCTACCCGGAAAGAGAACTCACGTTCGCAGTAACAGCCATGAGGACACTGATCAGGATGGCCACGGCGCCACCCTTCCCCCAGAGCGCCATCGCGCCAAAGGGCATAGCCATTCCCGAACTCACTTCTTCACTAGACATCCGGTTCGGGTATTTCGGAAAAGACGGAAGATGCTCTGTAGCTGCCGCTGTAAGGCCAAATGTAGTGGCTGTGACAAAGGGAATAGTGAACCAGCAGAAGCCTCCAAGGATGTACCCGGAGAGTGTGGCTGAAGGGTCTGCCGCGATGGCTTTCTGAAACAGTTGAGAGTCGACTGCTGCAGCGAAGCCCGCTCCGATAAATACTAAACCGGCGTAGCCTCCATTGTCGCTTTTCATGGTCACATAAGACCCATCCTCATTTCTCGCGACTGGATGTAGGGTGGCAGCCTCCTGGAGAAGCTCATACATACGCTCCGGAGATCCAATAATACCAGAAGAAGATACATAAGCCGCAAAAAGACTCGCCAGCATAATCGCATATACCACAACAGTATTCAACCAATCTGTCAAGAAGGCCGCTTTAATTCCGCCAAATATAGTGTATGTCATGATAAACGCCGGAACAAGAAAACAAGCTGCCTCGCTGCTCATTCCTGTCATCGTGGTGAATATGGCAGACCCCCCGACTAGCAGGTTAACACTTGTGAATACCTGGAAGAACAGCGAATAGCACATGAGAACTATGTGGCCAAAATAACCATAGCGAGTTCGCACGACTTCGAGGAATGTGTGGGCTTGTGGAGCTTTGCGTTTAAGCTCGATGGCGGCGATTGCGAAGAGGAAGATTTGTATCGTGCAGCCTGCTCCGTACCAGAAAGGGCCGGATATGCCATATTGGTATGCCTCTGTCGTCCAAATTAGCAATGCCAATCAAACTGGTACTAATGGACATACCTGTGGTAGAACTCAACAAGGTCGCCGCAAGCGTCCAGGACGAAACGACTGCCGAAGCAATTAAACCAACTTTTAGCGAATGGTTGGCAGTCATAAGCATCTCAGATGTCTGAATCTGAGACTTGTAGCGGGCAAGTAGAAGAGACAAGGAGACCATTAAAATGGTAAAGAACGCGCCGAATCCCACAATAAGGCCATAGCCGACCCCTTGGTCAAGGACAGGAATATTTACAGGCATGATGCGCTGTGTTGCAGCTCTACTCCTATTATGACAACCGGCGTATACATATACCTCAATTGGAGCATAGATAAAATGGACGTTATCAAGTTACTCCAACTGTCTACTCCAACCGCTTACCCCAACTGCATCTTCATTATCTATCATTTTACATGCTATCAACCCTAAGAATGCGCCCGATTGGGCCGACGTTAGCGGCAGACATCAGATATATTAAAGCCCCGCTTGGGTTGAGAATGATGAGTGATAAGATTGATCTTTGCGATAGCATGAAAACCTGGGGGTGTCCAAAATGGTCGCCCGCCAATTCGCGCTTCACCATGTTGCGCCCGGTTGTGCAATGCTATATTGCCCCTGTGCCCGGCGGGATTGTTGAACTTTCCAGTTCTTGCGATTCTCTGACTCTTATTGCTCTTTGATTCTCACATGTATTCTTTGTTGCTACCCTACGCTTCAAGCCCGGCGGCGCCAATATATATGGAAAATGTCGAAATCTTCTCAATCACTTTCATGTTTCTCTTCGCCTCCAATGAGATATAGCAGTACACACAGACAGTGATCAGAATCCAATGACATGTAACATTGTAAATGGGCTGGTGTGCACTGTCATTTCTCTACTATATAACATTTACATGTGATCTACAGCAGTGCGCTTGCGCCCTTTTTACATTTTCGCTCGCGTGCACCGCGATGAAGTTCTACAGTGATGTTCCTTTTTGTGAACATGTATATGAGTGCCGTTAATCATCTCGCGGAGCTTGTTGAAAACAACTCAATCTTGGTTCTGTATTCGCATCCTCCGACTTTGCAAGCAAGAATGGGTCCAATCTTCTGGCTGCCAATGGTATTCCCAACCCAGAGGGCTGCATACGAGCGCCGTATCGTCCAGTAACCTCAGCGCCAGAGACCTGGCAAACAATTTGGGCTATCAGACAGCCCGGTTGTGGTTAAAATCAGCCCGGCCAACCAGAAGCATATCTGCAACGCCGCGAAGACCCTGGTAAGTAGCGAGAGAAGAAAGACACCAATCCATAAGAATCAATTCTCCTCACCAATTTAACCTGCCAAATGAAACACCGTCTAATAATGCTCCATTTTATGGCATTAATTTAACTATGTCCCACGCATGTGATCCAGAGCGGCTAGCGTGCAGAGACGGGGAGGGGGCGGATACGAGTTATAATAGGTACCAAAAAAAGAAGAAAAGAAAAAGAAATGAAAAAGAAAAGAAGAAAGGGCAACTGAATGTCCTGTCTGCAGTTACATCTCGAAGAGACACGAAGCAGATAATTATCGTCCGTCAATTTGGGGCTTCAATAAGAGATTTTTCAGGCTTTGTCTTTCAAGAACGTCCCTAAAAGCTTTCTGAATTCCATCCAAGCTACCGGGTCGCTCTTCCAAGGGTATAGGAGTTACCCCTCCAGAAAGGGTCTTGGGAAGATAGTCATGATACCACCAGTTCCAAAAATGCGCATTATCTAGTCTCTGTGGTCATACTGGAAAAGTCGTAGATCAGATTGACATTACCAGCCAGATTCGTCTCTTCACTTTTCATGCGGGTAGATGCAAATCTCCACCCCCAGGTTGCAGGACGCTGATAGCATTTGCGCCTTTCGGGTCGCTCGATGCTGTCATCACAAGTTCATACGGGCCTAGACCTTTCAGCTTTGGGACCATGTGCTCATCCTTGTAGTCAAGAACTCCAGTGGCACCAAGACCACGTACATACTCAAATCTGTAGGGGAGATGCGGTCGCCACGACGTTGTGGCCGACCTATGGATATTGTTATTCCCTGGTTCTTGCAGATCACCCATGGCTTTCTTCACTCACGCTTGAGGCATACTGGACAGCATACCATCCCACAGAACCACTAGCCTCCAGAACAGCACCTACCTGCTGCAGTATGTCCCGGGATTGCCCATTCCCAATTTTAAATGCAAAGCAAAAAAGACAACACGGCACGCTCATGACATCAAGAACCCTAAGTTAAGCTGTGATCGCCAAGCATGGTTATGCAATCGCTCCAGCGTGAGAGACAGGCAGACTGAGATAATAGATTAAACGGCAATTTAATACCGTCAATCATTAGCAAATCGGTCTTCTACTAGCTGCCACAGAATCGACTTTTCCACCTCTAGCCAAGTAAAGTATGATTTCATTTTCCACGGCATTACTCTTACGTGGGCTGATAAGTATCGACTGTCACTGCAATTCATTGCCAACGCATATTTCTAATTATATTGTGAAAGTAAACTGATTTGTGGCTGAATGGTGCCAATAACTCTAGGATGAAAAGAGCATCCGACTCGGTGGACCGATGGCAATAAATGCATGAGATCATGCGCAGCCGCAGAACTAAACGATCGAATCTTGTCCCTGCATGTCTCTTAATACTCGTTTCCGGATGGCATGAGGTCATTGAGACGGATTTGAACGGAACCTACCAACGTGCCAAGGCTATCGGCCCGCATTCTTAAAGACCGCGGCTCAAGCCTACAGCCCACATTTCATCACTACCTAAAGGTGGGCCTAGTTACGAGATGTTTTTCGAGGTGTTTTTCGAGGTTTAGGGGTTGCTAGTCAAAACAATCGTAGAACACAGTTATAGCGAGACGAGAGAATGAGAACAGCAAGCAATATACCTAGTGAGAAATAAAGTGTCATGCCAGCATTCTATCCATTTCCACAAGATACATTGAGGTATCATATCATGTCACGACCACTGTCTACCACACGCAGTAACCACCATCAATTCGAATGTCAGAGCCAGTCATGTACGAGCTGGCATCGCTACATAGGTAAACATAAGCGCCTTTTAACTCCTTCGCATTACCGTAACGACCAATAGGGATCATTGACTTCCAAACATCCTGGGTCTTCTGATCGACAGAACTCATTAGACCGGTATCGATGTATCCAGGCGAGACGCTGTTCACGCGTGCAAAGCCGCGCCACTCATTCGCAAGCGAGCGAGCCATATGAAGGCAGCCCGCCTTGGAGGTATTATACGCGGCGGGGTAGTTGGCAATATGGCCGGACATGCTAGCGGTGATAACGAAGCTTCCAGTGCCACGTTCCTTGAAATGTTGACCGACTGCCTTCGCACAGTGGTACGAGCCATTTAAGTCAGTCCCGATAACATTGTACCAATCTTCGACAGGGCCATCAAGCACGCTCTTATCAGCCAGTTTTCCGGCGTTGGAAATAAATGCATCGATCTTGCCAAATTCAGCGATAACCTCCTTCACAAGTCTCTCGGTATCATCGTATTTGGATACGTTGCACTGGAACGGCTTTGCCTGAACGCCGTACGTCTCTGCGAGCTCCTTGGCGTTCTCCTGCGCGCCCTCGGCTCTAGAGGCATATGTGATAGCAACGTTCGCACCCATCTCCGCGCATCCGCGAGCGGCCTCGATGCCAATGCCGCGCGAGCCTGAGGCACCTGTTATGACGACAACCTTTCCCTTGAGGCTGAGGAGGTCAATGAGACCGTCGGCTTTCGGGACGTCAATTCCCATATTGATGGAATGTGAAATATATTGTTGATTTCTTGGAGGCGTTTGGGTGAAGTATAAGGAACGATTGAGGTGTGAACAGGACAGCAGTAATATGAGTCTTTCAGAGGGTATCCGAGAAAGTAAATCAAGAGGGAGCCCCGCCTCATATATGATTCCATGGGAAGGCATGTGTGCATAATATTATTTGGCATCATACCGAAAAAACGCAACCAAAGAATCACAGTGAATGGATTTAGTCTTCGGCCGCTCGTATCGATCATCATTTTGGCCTGTCATTAACTCCGAACAGGTTGCATATCATTGCGGAGTAATGATTACTGGAGCGTTGGTAATCATGAGTAATGATGTGAATGCATCTTAGGCTTTAGTTACGCACTTACAGTCGCATTAATTCTGCCTGTCAAACCATAGACTTGGAACTTCTGGCAAAATGGCAGTTTTGGGGGGAAAGAATTCAGGGTTATGCACGTGGGTGACGTGGGACCGGCTTAATCAACTAGTCGTATTCTTTGGATAATCACTAACAATTAGGATCGGATCAATAGATGTCTCTTTTATTGGCCAATAAGGCCAGAAATTGGTGAAATGTAGTGGTCTAAAGATGACTAGACGACAAGACCTTGCCCAAAACCCATGGGTGGCCCGCTATAAAAACCCTTCTTGCTTTAGGTTACTTCCTTCCTACTCGCGAGTAAGCTACGTACGGATTCTACCTACCTAATTATAGGCTTTATTAAACACCTATAGGCTATTGAATAACTTAGATATCTACATTTATCAACAGGCTAATGGAAAGGGGTTAGTTAACGACTTGCTAATCTACCTTTATAGTCCGTTAGCATTGCAGCGGACAGTTCGGAGATACAAAAAACGGGCTATGTGTTTCTATCTCATGAAAATGCGAATGGTTAAATAGTGTGATGTTCGGCTTCCGAGCGTTGAAGACGGATTAAGGCCAACGCACTGTTGATTTCCCAGAAGACGAGTGAGTGAACAGGCAGAAGGCAACTGATGGAACCGCCTACTCTTTCCTGGGCATACAGTAGGCATTCTATTGAAAGGATCATTCACAGTATTCTGGGAATATTGATAACGATATATTTGTTATTCCTACACCGAGCTCTGATCTCGAAGAACCTCCGTCTTCCTCATAGCATTGCCAGTTCCGCTTGATGAAAGCCTTGAGTTCAGCAAAAGATTCCTCGATTGGATTTTAATCCCGGTGAGTATGGTGGCAAACAGACCAACTTGACACCAGCATCAGCGCACAATTGTGTGATATTCTCAGAGTGATGAAAAGATGCATTGTCCATAATCAAGACCGATTTTGGCTCGGGCCACTTTCCACAATGGTGGAGAAGCTGTTCAATGAAATCGCCGAAGACAGCAGTGTCAGTTGAGCATATGCAGGTAATATTTGATACCGCTGGTCACAGTGGAACTGGGATACTTGAACTGGTGCAACACCCAGACGTGACCATCCTGTCTGTCTAAACCCTATCCGCCTGTCACATCCGGACTCATCCACAAAGACAAGGTGCTCTGAGCAGAACTCTGAAATATTATGAAAGTAGGCATCCCATAAGTCTGCATTGCATTCTCCAGCTCTCTGCTGGGTGGTATTCTTGGACCAGCCTCTGAAGGCTAGAGCTCTGCTAATGCTGGACTTTGTCACTGTGATGGCTCAGCTCAGCTCAGTGTCTACATTGACATTCACCGTCAACATGGCAAACAATGCCATGAGAGCAATCAAGGCAAACAGCTGCTTAGCGAGGCCACACACAACCATATAAGACTTCTTCGTGTAAATAGACTTTCCTTTTCTTTTCTTTTCTTCTTCAGATTCGATATTCTCGTCGATGGCTACAATAGTTTAGATAGGAATATCAGTTCGTCAGTATCTACTATTCCGAGCCCGTGACAGTCACCTGTGTTTTGAATTCATCCCAGAGACCGCCATCTCATCCAGGTATAGGCCAGGTTTTTTAAGCAGGTGCTCACAAAGGACATCTAACATAGGTGGTGTGATACCCCGCCGTTGGCCAGCATGATTTGGCGGAGCTTTGGCACTGCCGTATAACTGAAGGTTCGAGTGATATGTTTAACAGACTGTTTGCTGCAGCCAGCCGCCTCTGCTATCTAGGATGCACAGAGTGATGCATCACTGTGTATCATATCACAGATAAGATGAACCGTCGAAAGAGCTAGTCTGGGAGCCATTTACATGTAGTTAAAGTAGACTGTTCCTGGTGTTGATGTCCAGTAGATAGTGAGGGGGACCAAGGCCGCACATGTACTTTTTGATACAATAATTACAGCGCATCAGTTACAATACAGTTTGGTATCATACAATTAAAATTTCGGGATCGGGAGATATTCCGGGGTGTAGTGAAGGGTGGAATTAATGAAATATGATTGGTTCAGATGCTTACCGCCCATGGGCAATGAGGAGATCCCGCAGTCCACCATTTGACCCATGAGTTTGGTGAGGTCTATCGATGATACTGTAAGATGGAGCATGAATACCAGAATTAAGTTCCATCAACATACTATGGCCTGCTGGCCAAGATGGGCTTTGTCACAATGTACGTATCATGAGAATGATGGGCCTGAACAACCAATGGAGTTCTCACATCTGTTGGAATTGAGCGATCAATCAAAACACTGCCTCACAAAATAGCCGCCAACAGGCTTGGGCTGAGAATTGGTTAGCGCTTTCATCCTTTTGGCCATCTCAACCACTTTCATCCATCATTTCAAGCATCATGGCAGGAAATAATTGTTTGTCACGGTTCAATATTTTTCGCCGCAACAAACAGCCAAAGCAAAAATTTGCCAATGGAGAGAAAGCCAATCTTGTGCCTCCAGACGACACTGTTAAAAAGCTCCCCACAAAGACAGAATCAACTCAAGCCCCTCAAACTGAGCCACAGACTCAACATGCCCATAGCAGGTCTATAGCAGGTGATGAGCAAACAATGGCATCCTCCACTGGTGATATTACCCAAGAGGATTCCGCTCATCACCGATCGGCCGCCCTGATTCAGCCAAAAATACTCTGGGACAGAGCATATGATAGCCTCAGAGAAGACCAGCGTAGGTTGGTGGAGGCTTATGAAACAGCTCTGTCTTGTGAACTTGCTGTGATACCCACTGTTTCTCCAACATCCAACATCAACGTTCAGCAAAACTTGATTGAGCAGGAAAATACAAAGACACGACAATCTCAGATGAAACAGCTTGTTGACATGGGTCTGGCCAAGACTGAGCATGAGGCCAAGATCAAACAGGGTGCTGGGCATGTGGTGGATGTGGCCCTTGCAGCAAACAAGACAATCAGTACTGCACTTGAAAAATGCCCAGAAGCTGCTCTTGCATGGACTGGTGTTACTTTTGCTTTACAGGTGAGTGTGTTATCACTTAATTGGAAAATTCCAAGCTGAATGCTAATGTGTTTGCAGATGATGATCAATCCTATCAAGGAAACAGAAACAAACAGAAAAGGTATCCAGCATGTTATTGAAAGAATGAGCTGGTACTGGGAATTATCCAGTCACATACTCAAGGAGCATGACCCAAATGGCACATCCTATGCAGGGCTCCAGTCTGGGCTGAAGGAGCAGTTGATCCAACTTTACAAGGCACTCCTCTCCTATCAAATGAAAAGCGTCTGCTCATACTACCAGAACCGGGGTTTTGTCTTCCTCAAAGACCTTGTTCAGCTTCATGACTGGAATGGACAACTGGATGATATAAATAAAATAGAAGCTACATTCCAGGGAAGCATCACTCAATACAACATGCAGCAAAGGACAGGTCTTGATCAGCAAAACTTAGGAACTTTGGGGGATATCAGTGGCCACCTGCAGAAATTGCCATTGCAACAGAGGGACATTCAAGAAGAAGAGAAAAACAGTGATTGTCTGAAGGACTTGCATCTTACAAATCCTGAAGATGATATGAAGCGCATTGAAGACAGCAAAGATTTGTTGCTGCATGAATCTTTCATATGGATTCTCAGCCACCCTTGCTTTACTGAGTGGACAGATGACAAGGGGTCCCAGTTCCTGTGGATCAAAGGTGATCCGGGCAAAGGGAAGACAATGCTTTTGATTGGCATCATCAAGGAATTATCCAGACGCCCTCAAAAGTCCAGTCCCTTGTCTTTTTTCTTCTGTCAGGCAACCGATGCAAAACTCAACAACGCCACAGCAGTGCTGAGAGGCTTGACTTACCAGATGCTTGTTCAACAACCCTCTCTCATTTCACACCTTCGTAAAGAATACGATACAGCAGGACTGAAACTATTTGAAGGCGTCAATGCATTCATTTCAATGTCCCGAATCATCAACAACATGCTCCACGACCCTGGGCTCAGTCAAGTGTATTTGGTGGTGGATGCCCTTGATGAATGTCAGCTAGGATTGGAACAACTTCTGAATTTCATTAATGAAATTTCTGCACACCCAGCTTGTCAGGTCAGGTGGCTTGTGTCCAGCCGCAACCAACCCAGCATTGAAGAATATTTGCGCTCTGGGGAGAGAAAAATACAGCTAGATCTGGAACAAGATGCAGAGAGTCAGGTGTTTAAAGCTGTCGGCGCCTATGTTGACCATAAGGCTTCTGAACTAGCCCAACTGAAACAATATAAGAGCGATCTTGAAGCTGAAGTGCGGGACTATCTGCACTTGAACTCATCTGGCACATTTCTATGGGTGGCTTTGGTTTGCAGGGAATTGGAAGGTACTAGACGCTGGCGAACACGTGAAACACTTAAATCATTCCCATCTGGACTGCGGCCCTTTTACCAACGAATGTTCGATCAAGTTCACAACCAACTCGATATCAAAGTGTCTGTATTGTGTAAGCAAGTCCTTGCTGCTAGCACACTTGCATACCGACCAATCCACCTAAAAGAGCTTATTGCTATGGCTTGTTTGCCAGAGGAAGTTACTAGTGATCAAGATGATTTAAAAGATGTGGTGGATGCCTGTGGTTCTTTTTTGATCGTTCGTGATGAAATTATTTACTTTGTTCACCAATCAGCAAAGGACTACCTTGTGGAGTCTGCAAGTGCTGAGTTATTCCCCCATGGGCATGCAACAGCACATCACATAATAGTATCTCAGTCACTTGAATCCATGTCATGGATTCTAAGACGGAATATCTATTGTTTGCAGCACCCTGGATTTTGCATTACAGATGCGCAACCCCCAGTGGAAGACCCGCTTGCACCAGTTCGATACGCTTGTGTACATTGGGTTGACCATCTTCATGAAATGGGAACTCATAGTGCATTGTTCCTCCATGATAATGGGTTGGTTGATGCTTTTGTCAGAAGACATCTTCTCCACTGGTTGGAAGCCCTTAGTTTGATGAAGAGCATGTCAAGTAGTGTGTCTGCAATAGCTAAGCTGACCAACATGGTCAGAGTTAGTCACCCTTTCCCACAACTGTGTTATATGAATGCTAACTTGCTCAGAGTCTGTCGCAAGGGTCTAAACTTTTTGAGCTGATCCTTGACGTTCATCGATTTATATTGTTTAACAAAGGCGTCATTGAGAATGCTCCACTGCAAGTATATTATTCTGCACTTATTTTTAGCCCAAGCGGCAGCTTGACGCGAGATCTTTTTCGGGATGAGGAGCCAAAGTGGGCCACCGCAAAGTCAGCTATAGATTCCACATGGGGCGCCTGTCTCCAAACCCTGGAAGGCCATAGTGCTCAGGTCGACTCAGTGGTCTTTTCACCGGATGGCATGCGCATCGCCACCGGGTCTTGGGATAAGACTGTCCGGATCTGGGATGCCGGCAATGGAGGCTGCCTGCACACCCTGCAAGGCCATAGTAGTTGGGTCATCTCAGTGGTCTTTTCATCGGATGGCACGCGCATCGCCTCTGGGTCTAGGGATAAGACTGTCCGGATTTGGAATGCCGGCAATGGAGGCTGCCTGCACACCCTGCAGGGCCACAGTGTTTCAGTCAGCTCAGTGGTCTTTTCACCGGATGGCATGCGCATCGCCTCCGGGTCTAGGGATAACACTGTCCGGATCTGGGATGCCGGCAATGGAGACTGCCTGCACACCCTGCAAGGCCATAGTGATTCGGTCAGGTCAGTGGTCTTTTCATCGGATGGCACGCGCATCGCCTCCGGGTCTTATGATAACACTGTCCGGATCTGGGATGCTGACAATGGAGGCTGCCTGCACACCCTGAAAGATGTTGGAGCTTCTATGGCTCTTGACGCTGACACGCTGGGAAATATTGCATGGACAGGAAGATCCAATACCCAAAGGACATGTGAAATACCTCAGTATCGCACTTATGGTTTGAACAGTAGTAGGACATGGATCGCCAGCAATGGTCAGAACGCGATCTGGCTGCCATCAGACTACCGCCCGAGCACCTTTGCTGTTACATCGAGTACTATGGTCATTGGATGTAGATCGGGTCGGGTTCTCATATTTGATTTCTCTATAACATAGTCATTTGAAATGTTTCCCAATCTAGTCTATATTTCTTTAGAAAAGGAGGGTCCGGGAGTGCTATTTGATATATACTTTATCTGTCGCCGATGAAGTCAGATGAAGTCTCTAATAGCAAGTAGCCTAATTGAATTGTTCAATCCAGTTTGCGTCATTATTATGGTAGGAGCCAAATTTGTCTTGCCACTTCGCTACTTTGCCACTTTGATCAATCCTCATCTGCTCGCTACCGAGCCTGTGCACTGCACAGGCAGTGTGCAGCAAATTCTGGCATATTCTTTGATCTGAAGCCCAGGTTTTCCTTTTTCTTCTTTTTTTGGCAGGTTCCCAGATTGCTTCGGCTAGATTGTCCTCGAATTTGCAGAACCTTCTAGATGAAGCTGTACTGGTCTTGCTGGTAACATACAACGAGTTCTGTAATATTATACAGATGTACAATACCATGAGAACAGGGATAATATAGAGAATAACTGTATATGGAATAGCGTGTCTCATAGTAGGGTCTGGAAAACAAATCAAAATTGAGGGGTCAAGCTGATTTCGGGAACTACTGTACCGATTTCGTTGGGATGTAGTGGAACACTGTGATTAGAGATATAAGGACAGATAGAGCTGTGGGAGCCCGCATATCGCTTCGGCGAGGGGTCGGCGTATGTATACAACAACAACAACAACAACAACAACAACAACAACAACAACAACAACTACTACTACTACTACTACTACTACTACTACTACTACTACTACTACTACTACTACTACTACTACTACTACTACTACTGTATCCGACTAGAATCGGAATGGCATTTGTAGGAATTGCTGGTCTCATGTAATTGGTGAACTATGAGGTTGGTAGAATATGAAGGTCGAGTCATGGTGGCCCTTGCAGTAGTGAACGCACTGATGTTCTTATAGTATAAATGATATCAACTTGGGATATGTAAAGCCAGATGATCTATAAATTGATGTTATGTGTCCAAGTAATAAATGTCCGGCTGGGTAGATTGTATTCTCATTGAGAATTAATTGGTTGATCCATATATACTACAAGATTCCGGCTGTGATGCCAGCGATGGTCATGATTAATTCGCTGCGGTTTGATTTCTTTTCTTTTCTTCTTTTTTTTTTTTTTCTTTGCTTTAATTCAGAATTTGCCGCACTGAGGAGACACAGAGGCAACTTTGAAATGATTGCAATGACTGACCAAAGCCAACCATATATACGAATGATCGGGCCCTGGTCCTGAGAAGTAAACATTTCACAATATCATAATATAAGTAAAACAAGCAGATGAGAATTAATTTCATTCCTTGTGCTTGGGGAATAACAACTGTAGATGCACAACAGCATCATCAGGCGAGAACCTTGTTTTATAAGCCCTTTCAAAATCTCGACCTCTTGATCTCTTTCTATATCCCTCCTGTGACGGGCATCATGCGCATTTATACAGTCATTATTGAAAGGACTTTCATTGTTATCGATACAAAACCGAACTCTGATTCTATCACTTCGTTTTTCGGCCTCGCTGGGGTTCTAAACCAGCTTCTTGAGACCGATGAGCTTGATACTAAGGCGACGAGCGCCCGGGGGGAACACGGCTTTGCATTTTGCTGTCAGATCAGGTCGCCCTGCCGCTGTGGAAATGTTGCTATATTCCAACATCCTGGAACCAAACGCACAAAACAAGCAAGACAAAACAGCTTTATATGGTACAAGGAATCCGGATACGGTTAGTGTTCTTCTCCAATCTGGCAAAGTCGACCCTAATCTGTGCGATCCTTCTGGAGAAACGCTGTTGCATCATAATGCATATGATACTCTATCAAAGAGCTCTATTTGCAGGCTACTGCTTGGGTCAGATGGCTGAACCTGATCCATCGAGACGACTCGCAGACATAGACTGGGGTGCTTATCAGGAAGGCAACGCCAGCAACATAGCGTCTGGTTGTTTGATATCGGTCATTGATGGTTCCAACCACAGACTTGAGATATCCAGACCAGCCTCTTGAGTGGCCCCCGAGAGGTGGCCAACAAGCAATTCAACTATATTATCGCCGGTGATTTGGCCGGTTGAGCACTGCTGCCAGACCAGCGGAGAACTTGATATTTTTGTTCTTATTACTCTATTATGGCCAGGGTGTTGTGTCAGAAACAAGTACCATTCACCACTGCCATTGGATGTATGTGTGTCTGATCATTTGTCCTGGTTAGCAAGAGTTTTTTGCGGCTTGTGCTCTACGAATATGAGTTAGATATTCGCCGCCAGTTTGGGGAACTATGATAAACACTGCCATTTAGGGTAAATTTAAAATCACGGCGTAGGACGGACTTATGCCGAAGCGGGGAGGGATCTATTTCAGTGTTCTAGATCAGCATGGTGGGGATCCCATAACCACTCTCAGGCCGGACTTTCTAGCAGGAAGTGCTCGATAACCCTTTTAAGTTATTCGGTCCCGACGGGAACCCCCGATCAGGTGATCGGGATCTGGACATAATCGCCGTTGGGAATGGTCACTCGGTTTCATTGAGCATCCAAATGTGTCATTGCTATCGGATGCGAAAGGCTGATTACCGGTGTATCGGATTGTATAGGTTGTGTTGAGATAAGCTGGTTTGGCCGTGATAGACATTTAAAAGAGCAAATGTAGTCGACAACAACATCAGAGAAAAATTCAATCTGAAAGCTCACAGTTCAAAGTCCGAACCCTTCTTTCTTTCTCAATTACAAAGCCGTGTCTTTGGCTCATTCATTTTTTTTCTTCACAATGTCGTTCTTGAGGAACTTCTTTGGTACTACCGCTACTGCGTCGAAGGACGAGAAGAGCACGGATAAGGACGAGAAGAGCCCTATCCGTGCTCTGCCCGCTTCCTGGTACACCTCCCAGAGCATGTTTGAACTTGAACGACGATCTATCTTCAGCCGGAAATGGCTTCTCACTACCCACAAGCACCGTGTCCCCAACGCCGGTGACTGGGTCCGATATGATGTCGTTGGCTACGACTTCGTCATTCTCAAGGATCAAGAAGGAAACATCAAGGCTTACCTCAACAACGATCTCTCACCTCCTATTCATGTGCACATTGACCGAAACGGTTTCGTCTGGGTCAACTTGGACGCTGGCGAGGTTCCCGAGGTCGCCTGGAAAGACGACTTTGACGGTGTCGACGAGCAGCCCCGGTTCGACCACTACAACTTCGAGGACTATGTGTTCGACCACACCTGGGATATGGAGGGCGAGTTCAACTGGAAGATTCTGGCCGACAATTATAACGAGTGTTACCACTGTCAGGTCGCCCACCCTGATATCCCCAAGATTGCCGACCTCAACTCCTACTATGTCAAGACCAAGGACGGCCACATTCAGCATTACGGCGCGCAGCGACAAGACCAGATCGAGAAGGGCTTCCGAATTGCCACCACCTACTTCTGGCCTAACGCTTCTTTCAACGTGTCGTAAGTACAGCACTCTTTCTCTCTCTCTCTCTGATTATGCATGAAACATCACTAATACTATTTCAGTCCCAACTTCTTCTTCATGCAGCGATTTACTCCTATCAGCCCAACCAAGTCTGTAATGCGATATGAAGTCTATCGCCACAAGAACGCCAGCGACGAGGCCTTCAACCTCATCAGCGACATGTACAAACGAATCATGTCCGAGGACAAGTACCTCTGCATCAACAGCCAGAAGAATCTCAACGCGGGTGTCTTTATCAACGGCGAGCTCCACCCCGAGATGGAGAAGGGTCCTCTCCACTTCCAGAAAACCGTGCGGGAGGTGGTCATGGAACACCACAAGAAGGAGCAGGCCGCCGGCCACGAAATCTGGCCCGCTGAACAACCTCTTCCCGAGAACGCGGACGATACCGTCAGCCAAGACAATATCGTCACTTTCAACACAGCTATGGACGGCTGTAGTATGGTGAAGGATGATTTAAATGAACCCTTCAAGGGCGGTCTCGTCACGACAACAACAATTGCTGTCTAGAGAAGGGAGATCCATCCTCGTTACTATTTGCGGTTGCGTTGCTTTCCAGCATTGCGCTTGATGATTGATGATTTAGGAATTAGCTTGCTTTCAGAATTTAGCAATGACGAAATTGATATCTTTTCATATTAAATTGATGGTCCTCAATAAATAAGGAACGGTTAGGAAACTCGCATGTCCCATGGGTATAAATCAATTCGAGATCTACAGCCTGTTGTCCCGAAGTTTATTAGACACTACGGCAATATACATCGCATATGCAGTGAAAATACGTACATAATAATCGACAGTTCATCAAGTTGGATTATAGAGCCATAATCTTACAGCACCCTACAGAACAACAGCCATCGCTGCCAGCAGCGGCACACCATGCTTAATCCAGCCCACAAACCGCCGCAACCGATAGCACCGTCCTCAGTCCCGAAGGTCTCGTTGTCAGGAACTCCGACTCTGACATTGGGCGCCGAGTTCGAGTAATCGGCGTCCAGGTTGTAATGATGCGTTGTGCCGTTGCTTTGGCAGTAGTACTGAGATCCCGATACCTTCAAATATGAAAAGTCAGTGCAGTTCTTCGCGTCATCGATGTCCAGGACAAAGTCGCCCTCGACACCTTCGAGGGCTGGGAGAAAGATTCCGCAAAAATTGCAGGTTAGTTACTTGTCTCCTTCTGTGGAATGGTAGATCGCATGTTGGAGACCTACTTTGCATTTGTCACACGGACGTCAAAGTCGCCGTGAATGGTCTCGAGCACGGGAAATTTCAAATATCTAATATCTAGTTCCATATTGATTCCCGCGGCGTGGCGGAGAGCGGGGAAAGTGAGTAATTCGTCAAGATATCCCGAGATATATATTGTCTCCGTGGTGGTCTCCAGGGAGTTAAGGCTGACGAGTTTTAGGTTACCGAGGGTGGTCATGCCGGCAGCAGTCACGCCGGAGAGAACGACTTCCAGGGTTTTGTTGTTGGAAGTGGCAGCAAATTGCTCATAGGTAGTGATCTTGCGAAGATCGGCGACTTTCAAGGAGGGGTGATCTGGGATGCTCCATTTGCGCACTTTCTCCGTTGCCAGTGGGCTGACATCCGTTAGGTTCGTGGACTTGAGAGTGACATTGCCGACCTTGTCCAGGCCGTCTCCAAAGTCTACTGTTTTAAGCTTGGGAAGGCCCTCCCAATCAATTGCCATCACTTCTCTGAGGCTGGGAGGCTGATGGTATCCAAGGAGGGAAGTAGCGTCAGCTCGAACCTATCGTCGATTGAGCGGAGGGTTGACGAGGAAATCGGGGTGATGGATCCATTGTCGCTGCGGCCAGCTGAATGACCGCACCATAAATAACCTTGGATCTCCTCAAAGCCGTCTACGTCCACGCTCCCCTGAAATCTGTGGTCGATTCTCACATCTCCGGCAAATGTCTTGCAAGGTTTTAGTTTGTCGGCATCGCTCTGGTCCCCAATCTCGATAAACTCAGAGCACTCTGGCCGAGTCGGTCAGAATCACATAGTACAGCACATAGACTAGCAGAGTCAGTGTACTTACTGTCCTTGGACAAGGCAAAGTTGGCCAGCAGGGTGCCCAGCAAAACACTTTCACGCCAGAAATGCATCAGTCTTGGATTGCAGGAATCAATGGAGAACCCCCTGATAGCTATCCGGAAAAGATAAAGGTGCGGACAAGCCAGAAGACCGGGGAGTCTTATAAGTCAACAGCCGACATTTCCGGTGGTCGCAAGCATTGGTCATTGGGCTTTGGGGGCCAATATGCGGCTGTCGGTCGTAGTGAAGTATCAGCCTACTCCGCAGATCTCAATACGTTGAAAAGATCATTGACGGACCCTTCTCAGCCTTAGCCTGAACTCTGCGAATCCTGGTGCCCACACTAGCCCTGTGACATCGCAATACAAGCAATTAGTATGGCACCGGGGCAATTTTTGGGTTGCTTATACCGGAATGTTTGCCGATTTTTGTTAGTGCGGAATAGAGCACACTAAGACAAGCATTTCCTCAGCTAAGTACATAAGGAAAGCGTTACGAGGTAAAGACATTAAAGACGGAAAGGATGTAACATGATGAATTAATTAAGTATGTGTTGGCTATAGTGAAAGGATGGTTGTTGGCTGCATACTGTACTCCAGAGTACTCCGTAGTCCTTGACCGATTATCTTGATAGATTATATCCGAGGGAAGCATTTTGTGGAAAGGAACTTTGCCGGAATCTTCAGGCCTTACTCTGGAGTACATCTCAAGCAATTTGGGCTTTCAGTCACAATCATGAGTGGGCATTCAATAGAAAACTATGATCGTTGTTCCACCGATCTACAAGGCTGACTGAACAAAATAAACAAAACACCAGAAAATCACCGCAAATACAAGATATTAGTTCAGGTCGAACTTCACCATGGCTAATGCATTTGACGAATTCGACAACCTCATGTCAGGCATCCTGCCACTGTTACTCGAGAGAGGGGCAGATCCCATGAGAAGTTCCGCTCTGCCATACATAATGAAGAGAACTGATCAAGCAAAATGGGACACAGTGGTCAAATAATTTCTCCAGCATGGGTGTGATTGACCGGACAGAACCCAGGAACCCTACTACCGAGTTGAGGAGGGGGCTCAATTAGGGTAGTTTATGGGTCATGATCTGCCCGAGCTCAGCCCGCTCGAGCTGAGCTCGGGTTAGGTTTAGGTTGGGCGGGACTGAGTTGATCGTGTCCTTTGTACGGAGCAAGTGCAATGAGATGTCGGGTGTAAATCTAGAATTAAATACCTACTGTATGCATCAAACTATCTACATCCAGCCGCGCCAAATCCAGAATCTCCCGTTGGTCAAGTCCAACCATCAGGTTCCCCATAAACAAATCCCAACTAGACTCCCCATCTCCTTCTTTGTTAGGAACAGCAGCAGAAGGCACATTACCAGTATTCCCCCCTTCATCATTTATGTTGATATGTTGTGGCGGAGAAGACTGGAAATGCAGGGCACCAGATGTCGAAGGCGTCATTATCTGTGCCAATTGATTGAGTCCCACCTTCCACTTTCCAAGTCTCTTATCCCGTTCCCTACTATAACCATCACAGCCATGTCTGATTCCAGCTCTCAGGCACCTAGTACCTTGACGGAGTACACAGAACCCGACCATCGCGAACTTATCCAGCGAATTCTCGATGTCTGCAAACATGAAGGTCTTGCGAACTTGCTCTCTCTGAGCCTCACATGGCTCGCGGACACTGAGAAATTGAGAGCTCTCGTCCAACAAGCTGAGGATCAAGAATCATGACAATTATGTATGCTCAATCTTCGGTTTGTGCCACTGCGAAAGGTAATTACCAGATGTATGTGACCTTTTCTCTCTTTCTCTCAAGGTACACTGTTAATGAATTAATGACGCTTGGGGACTTATGAAATAATGGCTTCGAACTTCGTCGAACGTGACGAAGAGAAACTTTGAAGAGGGAAGAAGAAAAGGTGTGTATAGCGAGTATTACCGTCCAATAACCTGGAATAAAGCTAACATATACAGTGCTCTCGACCAGACGGCGAAAAATTTTTATTGTAACCAAGGTCGAACCGTCAACTATACTCTGGCTTTAGTGCTTTTCAAGGGCCGATAATTGCCCTAACATATATACCTCCGTGTCAGAAGACTCACGAGAAATCGACCGGAGAAAAAGTTCGCTTGACGGCCATTATTCCACACCTAGACCTTAATGACCTGTACAATTGTAAGATATCCTCAAGTCATATTCGATGAAAGCCTTAGACTAACAATCCTACCATACCATTAATAGATTTTCGCCTCGGACGCAGAAGTTTAGCAGAAAGTCTCCATTAGACGCTGTCAAATCCTCCGGTCATATTATGAGACGAGGTCCAAGGCAGTTATATCATCGGTCATTATGAGAGCCAGTGAGAACATATCACCATAGTTCTTCGAATACTCGGCCGTGAGATCTTGGCTTAACGAAACAACCACATAACTTATAGGATTAGTCGTGAAGTCATATTCGATATCACCGATAGAGACGCTCCAGCGCACTTCATGTTCTCTCGAGGTTCAGCAGCGCGAAACATAAACGTAAGCCGACGATGCAGGAAGCTACTGATAAATTTGTGGCAGCGAGTGCTCCTTTGGACGCCAGAATATGGTATCGCAGATATATGACTTGCGCGATGAGTATGTTAGAAGCGGCCTCCTTGCCCCGTTTCTTTACTTTGCTGTTTGTGATCTTTTACAAAATGGGTTCTAGTTTTCACAGTTATTCAACCCTATTCGATGCATGTTTGTGTTCAGATGTCACGTTGTTTTACGATTCCGTCCTCTTCAATTCATGTTGTCTCAAGACATATGCGTGTATTGTCTCAGTCGTCATCTATTATACAAATATGCATCCCGAAGTGAAGTAACAGAAACATGCTCATAAGCTAAACACCATAAATCATCATTCCCGTCATAAAAATACACTTTTATGCGCGCTGGTCCCGCTCCAACGCCTCGTAGGGCTGCTGGTTGTCCACACCCTTCTGTCTAGGACCACCACCAGCGTCAGGACCACTCTGAGCAACCCGATACTGAAGGTCATTCAAACCAGCACGGCCAGGATCCTGTCTGTTACCGACTTGGTTGTTGAAGCTAGCGTTGTACTTGGGGTCGCTGTCAAAGCCACCCTCCTGGATGTTCTTGCCATGCGGCTTGGTGTTTCCAAGTTGCTCGGTGACATCGGCTACGTACGAGGGCGCCTGACCCGCGTTGTACTGGCTGTGGTAGCCACTTCCGCTAGCGCTAGCGCCAGCACCGCCGACCTTGTGCGTGGAGCCCTGGCCTGAGCCGATATTCAGGTCTTGCTTTGCGGCTGTTGGGCCGCCGGTGTAGCCGGACTGGGGCAGGTGGGCGCCGGGGTAGTTGCCCTGACCGCCGAGAGCTTCGGGGTACTTTTCTTGTCTGTCGAGGTTCTCACGGGAGGTACCAACTGCGGCGGAGGGGAGGGTGGAAGCGCCCGTGGTGTTGGTGTTGTTCAGAGTGGATTGGTTGCCGGAGACACCGAGGGGCTCGGCACCGCGGTTTTGGGAGAAGGCACCGCCGTGGGTGGTTGATTCGGCGGCGAGAGAGTCGTTAGAGACGGGGCCGGAGGTTTCGTTAATGGGTTGCTGGTAGGCCTTGGGATCGGTTGTGACCTGTGGTTGTTAGTGTCAAATGCACTAAGACTGGTGGAAAGACGATATACACACCTTAGTGCTTCTGGAGGCACCAATGGGCTGTCCTTGGAGATCCATGATTGCTGTGATTGATTGGGGGTTCGTAGAGAGTTTGGGTGTCGTGTCGTCGTAGAGATTTGGGTTGCTATTGCAAGTCTTTATTGATTGAAGATGTCAAGGCGAATAGAGAGATGATGGCAACGCTATATAGGCAAAGACAGCAGCAACATGTCGCAGGTGATGTCAGGCTGACGGTGGCACGCTTCCAGGTACGTCAACAGTGTTGCCAAGTGTGTGATGCACCCAACCAGCCATATCCGGAAACAGAATGTTCTCTTGTGCCATGGTTCATCGGGGTTGCTGGAGATCGCAAACTGGGCAGAGGCATGGTCGGTTGACGTCATCGCCAGGCGAGCAGCATCATCTGTGTTCATCAGTCATTGTACGATGTATCCCTATAGGGGAGAGGGGATACCTAAGATACCTCAAGTCGGGGAGTTCATTGAGCTAGTTGTCAAGTCTATTGAGGCTCAAATGAGTGGTTGCTGCCGGCTTCATGGTTCATTTGCGATGGAATCACGTGATGTAATATACCTAAACCGGTTAATAGAGTACGCCCGGCGGGAGAGCGACACACTAAATGCAGTAGAGCATCAATAGCCAATGCCTAGGTACACCTTTACTAGGCAGTTGTTTGTTGAAATGTTTTTAATTCTTTTCAATAAATTTTTGGCTGTAAAGATATTGTGCCTACGAAATACAGATGTCAAATGATCATAAATCATGTACTTGCATTACCCAATCGCTCAACAGTATGCTAAAAATACAATGTCTTAGATATACAAGTTAACCCCTACCGAGCAAGAGCATCCTTTGGAAGGCCATCCAGATTCTCCTTCGCCTGACGTCCAACGTTACCCGATGGTGCGGTGCTGTGATGCCATTCGTCGCCATCCGTTCTGACGCTGCTCGATGCGGTCGCGGGGTCCCGCAGAGCACTGTTGTATTCACCAGAGAGAGGACCTTCGCGTCCTCCAGAGCCGACGTTGACCGTTCTCTGGTCGGCAGATTGCCAGTCGCTAGCAGTGGGTGGTTGTTCGGGCAAGGGCAGGTTGCTCCGGTGGTCTTCAATCTCCTTGCTCTTGTCGGTGTTTTCGTTGACCATGGACTAAGATATTAGTATGTGTTTTCATATGCTGGAATTACGGATATAGCTAACCTTTAAGGCGGAGACTTCCGAATCCTTGGGGACTGTGCCGTTGTGCTGCTGAGCAGTGCGAGTCTCTTGCTTGCGGAGATCCTGGGCGGTGGTGTGACTCGTCATTTTTGAGGTTGTAGCTGTAGCGTTCTTCGGAGATAGATCAAGGAAGAATTCAAGGATATAGCGTATGTAGATTTATTCTGATGTTGAAGTATTTGGAGGCGTTGGAAGAGTGGTAGAAGCATACTTATATGCTCATAGGTGCAACCATGGCTGGGGCGTCAATGCCATAATGACGAAATGCGTGTCTCCAAGTTCCAAGTATGGTTTCCAACTCCACCGGTAACCACAGCTGGGAAAGACATATGAAATAACCCCACTGCAAGAACATATTGAGATCAACAATCGTTTCTAGAATACGATATCGTGATCGCTTGCTGGAAGAATCGATCAAGGGGGCCCCTACATCATAGGCCCGTCACAATATTTCGGTTATCTCCAGCACTCCAACTCCTTGCAAATCCTTGCAGACTCACAGTCTCTCGACCATTGGTCTGAATTGCACAGCCGGATTGCGATGTTGTGTAGTGACGGTTTACCGGCATGATTGCACCTGGTGCAGTCGAAAATTAATCCGGATTTAGTAGCAATAGCAAAGATAGCTTTGTCTTTTCTCTGTCTCTGTTCGCAGACAATCAGAAGGCGAATAACCAATCGATCCATCGAAGACCCCTAGTCGCGTCAAGCGTGTGGTCCAGTCACGGGAGGCATAGCTGTCAACATCTTGTCAAATTCGGAAGTACTCCTAGTATGGTAGCAATTCGAGCCGTATGTGAGGCTTCCACATGGCTATCTATAGCATCTGTAGCCGAATTGAGCAATCGCTTGGATCTCGTTGAGCGTAGCACTCGCGATGTCTGCATAAATGCATAAATGTATATCTCACCGCCTTCTTGTCTAGAGCGGCAGAAAATCGTTCCCCGCCGGCACAGAAGACGCTTTTTCGTACTTTCTTGACTCTGTGTGCAGATTTGAGTGCTTTTCTAAATTGTGATATATATTTTTGTGCCCATTGCACCTGATCTCTGACCCTTCAAAATGCCCCGCGACCCCTTAATTGGGCTGGTTGGCAAGGTCTGTTCGTCCGTCTCCGGTCTTATCGCATGCCGCTGACCAGAGGGGTATACAGCCTTCCAGTGGAAAGTCGACGACGCTTAACAGTTTGACGGATGCTAGTTCCAAAGTTGGTATGTACCTACTCCTCACCTAACTTCTATAGGCGCAATTTCTTACCAATAATGTCACAATAGGAAACTTCCCGTAAGTCGCTATCTCCGTCTAACCGTCGGCCACGCCCTACCGCCATCAAACGTCGTACTCTTCGAGCTCTATTGCATCTCTCTAATTCACGGCTAGTTTCACCACTATCGACCCTCAGCGCGCCATTGGCTACCTACAAATAGAGTGCGCATGCCAGCGATTCAACGTCTCGGATAAGTGCAAGCCAAACTACGGAGGCTGTTACGAGGGACGGCGATCCGTGCCTATTGAACTCCTGGACGTCGCTGGTCTTGTCCCTGGAGCGCACGAAGGACGGGGTTTGGGAAATAAATTCTTAGATGACCTGCGTCATGCGGATGCTTTGATCCATGTGGTGGATGTTAGCGGGACAACAGATGCGGAGGGTTAGTATGTTTGGGAGAGGGGTGAAGCACAGGGCTGACAGACTGGCTTGCAGGCAAGGCAACTCGAGGATATGACCCGTCCGCAGATATAGAGTGGCTCCGATCTGAAATCGTGCGGTGGGTGTTAGGGAATTTGATGCAGAAATGGTATGCGCCACAAAATTGCAGGAAAGTCGCAATAGCTAATAAAGTCCAGGGGCTCCATCAAGAGACGGCATGTCGCAATCAGTTAGTCAACCTACATCATGTTTATTTGTGCCGGTTGTTAACCCCAGACAGAGGCGACGGCACCCGAAACCCTACAAGGCCAGTTCTCCGGTTACGGAAGCACAGTACAGACTGTCATAAGGTGTCTGGATAGAATCGGGTTAAAGGAGCCGCTCGAGGAATGGTCAGACGAGACGATCGAGAAAGTAGTTAGGGCATTCATCGACGAGAAATTCCCTACCGTATTGGCGTTGAACAAAATCGACCATCCAGATTCAGATAAGGTGCGTCTCGGTGCACTCATATAGACTTCAGTGCTGACAGGACATAGAACATCAGCAAAATCGCCAAGATGCAAGATCCGCAATCGATCGTCCTCTGCTCCGCTATATCAGAAGTCTTCCTCCGTAGGTTAGCAAAGCAAAACTACATCAAGTATGTGGAGGGCAGTGAATACTTAGATACAAGAGAAGACCTCATCGACATGGGCGAGCCTGATGGTGGAGGTCTAAAGGAAATGGACGAGAAGTTAAAAACGTACGTTTGGCCCTCCCACGTCCCCATGCTCTTACTAACGTTACCAGCCGTGTCGAGAACATGAAAGACATGGTCCTTTACCGCTTCGGGTCTACTGGTGTTGTACAGTGTCTTTCGCGGGCAGCCGAACTGCTGGGTCTGGTGCCAGTGTTCCCGGTCAGGAACCTGCACACATTCTCGTCTGGTGCAGGGGCGGCTGTCTTCCGGGACTGCGTTTTGGTCAAGAAGTGAGTCTCCAGCGTATCAACACTATATGATCTCTGCTGACTCCGAATAGAAACAGCACAGTGGGCGATGTTGCCCGAAAGGTCATGGGCGACGTGCCCATCTCCTACGTCGAAGGTGTCGGTGGTACCCGGGTGTCTGAAGATGAGATTGTGGCCGTAGGAAAACATGATGTACGTTGTTCACCCTTCCCATGCTGTCCTCTGCTAACAATAACAGGTCCTCTCATTCAAACCCGGACGGTAAATACTATGTACACTGACGACTCGATAATGAAACATTGCAACAAAAGAATACTCGTACATATCCCATAGAAATAGACCAATCCACCGAATCACCCATTCAATTCATTGACCCCTCTGTCTAACCCGTCAGCCTCGTCTCCCCAAATCCCCGGATCACAGATCAAAAGAAAAGAAAATCATACCTGAGCCCTCTCATCATTCATCCCAATAACCGGCTCCGGTGCCCTCGGATGCTCCTTCTTCGCCTTCCGCCCATACCCCGAACCCCCGCGCTCAGTCGTCGCTTGGCTCTGCGACCGATCGGCAATACCCTCTTTCCGATCTCGCTCTGACATTCCCAGGCTGGAGGCTTTGGTCTCGGGGTCTGTGGTGTCGGCGTTGTGCTTTGTGCGGTCGACAGCGTGTTCTTCGGGGGGCATGCCGCGCCATTTATTGAAGAGTTTGTCGTAGGCACCGCTGATGGAGATTGGGCGGGTTGGTTGCGTTTGTTTGGTTGTGGTTGGGAAGGGGGGTGTGGTGGTTGGCCGTAGTTGGGAGAGGGAGGAGAGGGATGCGATGCGGGTTCGTGGGAGTGGCATTTTGTTGTGTTTTTAGATATATGAAAATTGAACACTGAAAAGATAGGAGTCGGATAATGTGATGAAGGTGCTAGTATGTAAAATAGATTCCAGAATTACTTTTAAAGCTGGTCGAATACATAGTTCGTCTGTATGACGTTCCGATGTTGCAATAGTACGGGGTAGATCGATCACTTCTCGGGGCAATGGAAAAGACTTGGAATTTAAATATTATCTTGGTTTCTAGACTTAGTATGTTAATGCAGTATACCCTTTTATTCATGATGTTGTCGTTGTCCCTTCGAGTCGGCCATGAGTGTGCTAGACTTGCATACAGAAAACAACTGATTCAATACTCTGGGCTGTAGGGCTGAAAATAGGCAGGAAGCTTCATATTCTTGGAAAATCAGACAGAGCAGCACTTCTAACAGCTGCCGGTCTATCTTCGTGATATTCATCCGGGTTACTGTTCTACCATCTGGACCATCAATTGACCAAAAAGGAAGGACACTGGTAGCCATATCAAGCCACACCCACTCTACGTCATGGCTCCTCTTCCTGTGACGCTGCAGAAACGGGGGCGGGTGAATGAAGTATATATAGGGGTGGTATAGGGCTGGGTCTGAACTTTACATGTGTGTACGAAGTTGGGATTAGAATGGTCAATGAACTTGCCTGGTGATCACACTATGGCAACCCTCTCCCAGTTGTCACTTCCTCCTCTTTCCAGGATATCATCTCCATAACGCCCTCAACATACGTCTCTCCATCAACACCCATCCATATTTCCTCCCAATCTGACCTTCAAGTTGGATTAATTTCCGCCTCGGTTTCGCAATCTCCTTTCTGGTATCCACTGGTATCCATGGCTGCTTGCTGTTCTTTGTTATCTTTGCTTCTGCGCGAGCGGCCGTGTTTCCAGCTTCCTCATCTCCCTTCTTAAGCTTTTCCGTTTGAAACCTCAGGTCATCATCAACATGTCTAAAGATGTAAGAGGCAATGGTACCCCGTACCAACATCACCCGATTTCCACGGCTCGACCAGCTAAGCCCCATTCCAATGAGTCCGTCGTTTGTCAAGAACAAACTCCGCCAACGCAGACATAATGAAAGTTATTCTCATATTGCTGCGCCTTGGGCGAGATGGACTGTTTTCTCTTGCACTGAGCCGCGTCAAATTCACTAGCCCGAGACTCAAATCGATTCATCAGCTTGAAAGCGAGCTAGTTGACGAGCTGGCCCTCTATATTATTTGGATCACCTGGTAGTTTGTTTTGCTCGTCGTCATCGTGCAACGCCGCGAGCCTCTGGTCTGCTGTCCCAGACTATGGAAGGTTGTCAAACTTGCTAGCCAGCTGCCAGTAGATGTCTACAAGACTATCTAGCTGCTTTTGTTTCTCTACTCTTTCCTCCTCTTGCTATCGTGCGTCTGTGTCCGTGTCCATTTTGTCAATGGGTCTCTCGACGGTAGTCCGCAAGTATGTCTTCCAGTGCGCACCTCACGGTTCGTATTAGCTGTAGAATCTGTTGATCTGCGTGTCGAGAATAGCTGCACTGTTTCCAGTGGGCACGGCGGGTTGAGCACTACAAGAAGATAGTTCAATACTAGATCGTTCGGACTCATATAAGTGCCAATCTGGTTGGGTACCCGGGTTTAGATCTTCACGTTCGCATGTCGGTGCTTTATGTCTGCTACGAAGTTTCCCGATCTTTCTGAAGTAAAGGTAAAGTCTTGCACAGGACCCCGGCATCTGGAAACATTGAATATCCAAGCATTTGACCACCTACATACTCATTTCTAAGAGTAAATCATCTTTACCAATGAGAAAAAGAATGAGTCAACGGCCAAGGTATACAACCCATTTTACCAAGCCTTGAGATATGCGGTGATCCGGCGCCATTTCGGTCTCTTGTAATACTCATCAAGGAGAAGTATCTCTTCCGCTGTCAAGACACGATGACCGGTCATGCAGTCCGCTGTAGCCAGGCTTTGCCACTTAGTCCTTCCAAAGATTTTATATGCAATAGTGGCGGTAATGATGAGTAGAATCCCAATCATATACTCGAAGAAGTTCTTTGCTCTCTCTGTTGTCGTATCCTAAGTGTCGGACAGTGGGTCAGTGTCACTTTCGTGTTGATAAATTCTGGAAAAAGCCAATTGACCGATATACGTGCATGATCACCAGTAACACCAAGAAATAGGTAGCCGGCGAGATATAAACTTCCAGTAACCAGTAACCATATAGGAGCTGCAGGCCAGCTGAATGATTTCCATGAGTACTGCTCTCTCCAATGCGTATCTCCCTGGGCTTTCAGGGCACCGCGAAAGCGGAAGGAGATAAAACCGACAATGAGCCAATTGGTAATCTCGGCTGTGGTGGTGATATTCATCAGCCAGTTTAGGGCCACGATCCCACCAGCTGTATATTCAGGATGCGGTTAGTTGTCGGAGAACTTGCAAGATCTAGTCATCCTTAAGAGAGGATTCACCGCTAAGGTTTATATAGGTCAAGACCAAAGTCGCCGCACACGTGAAAGCAAGGGCCCACCTTGGACGCCCACGGTCATCAACTTTGGCAATGAATTCAGGAATCAACTGCTGATGAGCGAGAGTCCGCAAAATTCTTGACGATAGGAAGATAGCCTCTGCTGCCATAGCCAGCACCCCAATAATGATGCAGATATTGATAATGTCTGGGATAACTGGGATTCCGGCATCCTGAATAGCAATGATAAACGGAGATGCAGTGGCACCTGAACTTCCCATCAACCTAGCATCATCTGAAGGAACGAGAAGGGTGATGAAAGTGATGGAAACCGAATATATCGTGAACATTCGAATAGGAACTATTTTGGCGGCATGAGCCATTGAGTAGCGTGGTGTCTGAGCCTCGCCGCCAAGTACTCCAATAAAGACCTGGTCACCAACGGCAAAAATTGCAAGGATTATACAGCCTGCAAAGCCACCGAAGCCATGCTTGAGCGGCTGCAGATCGGACCAAGTATCCCCGTGGTGTACAAACCCCTTAGGACCAGCTCCGCAAACAACGGCTAAGGACACAAAGGTAATAAGGAGGAACGCAAAGATCTTCACCAAGCTCGTAATGTATTCGAACCAGGCAAATACTTGGTTTGGGAGAGCGAATATCACGAGACAGGAAACCAGAAACACAGTAACTATCAGTAGGCATGATAATTAGCAAAGGGCTATTATCTGTGTGGTAAAGAGCCCCTATTCAGTAACGAATCCGAAGACTCAAGATATGAAAGATAACGTAAGCCCATACATGAACTTGCCTAGGAGTAAATGAACGGTTGAATTGTCCATTTCTTTCATCATAGGCTGTGTTTTGCACGGCACCTTTGTCCACGATATGAGTTGAGTCTCCATCATTCGGATCATGTTGCTCTCTCTTTATTTCTGGGTCCATGTTGTAAAAGATTCGTGTATTTACAAAGGCAGTATAGAATTGGTAGAGAGAAACCGCAGATGTTTCCTATTTCTATGCATATCCTATGTCTCTGGAGGTCCAAGAGCTGCGCCAGAAAACCTGTTGAAGATAAGCCTTTATAAACCGGGGTTGTGATAGGCGTAGTGTCCCAAATAGAATAGAGTGGTTCTATCTGACGAAAATACTCTCTGATTCTATAGTACGGTTACTTACTTTGTCCACCTGGAGGCATCTACGTCGTAAGCTCCCCAGCCCGCATGAATGGCACGGTTCCCGGCCTGGGTTTTATTACCACGGCGGGGAACAAGGGTGACTTCAGTGAATCTCTGGTTTATCTCCCCCGGCATGACACCTTGATTGTCGCGCTATTTTACTATTATGGTCTGGATGTGCCTCGGAGGTTTGTTACCAGTACGGCGGATATAGGTCCGGTGTTATCGGGTAAGCGTCCGCACGGCGGACGAAGTTCCATTTGTACACGATTTGGATCTCCGCTATCTTTATGCGTTGTCACCTTCCTCGAATCTTCTGCCGGTGATGTCTTGGTTTACATAGCTGGGTTCTGTGGGCCCTTGTGCTCTTTACCAGATTTAGTATGACCCAAGACGGTTGGGACTACACAAGGATATGCTGAGTCATATTGAGGAAGATCTACTGGAAGGGGACTTTTGCGTGTATACTTCAGAAATTGATTCTGTTTGCTTGTAAGGAGACTTATTAGAGAATATCGTACCACCATGTCGAAGTTGCAGTACTGGTTGTGGGAGCTGGCGGCGTCGGCACTATGTATCTGTTGCTCTCGAGAGAGGCGAGAATGCCTCAAGTCACTGTCGTTTTGAGATCCAATTACGAGAAATTCAAGCGAAACGTCTTTGAGATTGAGCCAGTTGACCATGGAAAACTCAGCATGGAGACCAAGTGCAGTTACGCATTCGAATATAATACCTCTCGACAGCTAAATGCTAATAGAACCTCGGAAAAGTTGTCAATAGTGTGTCTCGAGCTGATATCCAGAAGCTCTTTGACTATGTGGTGGTGACGATGAAGAACATCCCTGATGTGAGCAATATCCCGGAAATCATCGGACCCACGGTGACTCCCGCCTATGCTGCGATCGTTTTGATGCAAAGCGGCCTTTGTATCGAACCACAGATTGTCAAATCATCCCCTCAAACATCGTGCTCTCTGGTACTGGTTCTATCGGCGCCTATGAGCGCAACGAGCATGTTGTACATGACGACCACGGTAAATTCAACGGGGGCATTACACAACCCCGCGCTCGACAAGGCACATGGGCACAGTAAATTGGATAAATTCGCCGCTACAGACAATGGAGCGGTAGAGGCGCAGGTGGTAGATGATATTGTCCTTTACCGTTGGCGCAAGATCTTGTGGAATGGGATCTTCAACCCAGTGTGCGCTATTACTCAGTTGGGTGATTCTGGGCATGCTGTGCGGCTAGCACGGAAGAAGGGTGTTGCCATTCCCATTCTGGACAATACATATCCCTTCCTGAAGCTGGTACAGGCGCGGTTGCCGGCGGCATGAGGAATATCATTGCATCGCAGGAACTGCCTACGACGGACTTTGTCTACTGAATCCAACCCTATTTGTGTTCCATAGATTCGGCGACGTGGAGAGTCGAGGAAGTTTCATGTCACATTCCTAGTCTCACAGAATAATACTATTTGAGCTCTTCCCAATTCCTCTCCCTTGTTTCAGTAAGATAAAGAAAGTAATGAAGGATAGAAGATGAAATATATGTCATTGTAAAGATGCATCTGTGTTATGCCCAGGAAGGAAGGTACTTGTAACGACACAGAAAAACTCAAGGCAGTTGACAACGAGGTTTGATCCTTGTAGACTATGCTAATCCATTATCAGTGATTGCACATTCCGATCTCGAAATGGTCTGGCAGGAGCAGTACTTTTGTGCTGTCTCGCCTTGATTAGGGTATTCTGTCCCGGGCACCGGGTACGTCTCCGATGAAGGGGGCGGCATCTGATATGGATTTGACTATCAAATTCTTTTCAGTCGCCGGGAAGCGGTTTTAGGTATGGACTCTGCGGAACATAATGGTCGGGTAGGGCTCCGGTACATTAGTATCCTATACAGAGCTACATGATATCTTAATATGGCCTTTGAATAAGAGGTATAAAGAGAAATCACAGAAATAGCGGTGAATGCAGTGCTACCTTCGAGACTACTCAGTACAGAATCATCCACAGCATAGCATTTGACAAATCATGCAGATCATCACGCTTGATTCTCGCCCCACCGCCCCTAGCAGCGAAATTCCTAACTCATTCATGGGAAGCAACGGTACCACTGATACCAATCGCCCTACTCCACAAGTGCACAAATGCAGCGCGGAAGAGTCCAATCCCAGTGGTCTGATTTCAGAACGTGCAGCCGACGCACCCCGGCCCCTTAAGGCCATTTACATCGGTGCTGGTATCTCGGGAATCATCGCTGCGATCAAATTCAGAGACGCGGTCCCTGATCTAGACTTGACTATCTACGAAAAGAACCCTGATCTAGGAGGGACATGGTATGAGAATAGATATCCTGGCTGTGCGTGTGGTAAGTAGTAACAAGATCCACTTGCTGATGAGGATTGTTAACCCGAAGAGCAGATGTCCCATCGCACTCGTACCAGCTCAGTTTTGAATCCTGGACTGGATGGAGTCACTTCTTCTCCGGTGCGGGGGAGATTCTCGAGTATTGGAAGCGGGTTGCTCAGAAATATGATGTGCGAAAGCACATCAAGTTCGAGAATCGATGTGTTGGGGCGCGATGGAACGATGCTGTTGGGAAGTGGTTTGTGCAGATTCAGGATCTGAAGTCGGGGGACTATTTTGAGGACTCTGCTGATGTCTTGATGACCGGAACTGGACTGTTGAATGAATGGAAATGGCCTTCGATTCCTGGCTTGCAAAGTTTCAAGGGGCAGCTGCTGCACAGTGCTAACTGGGATGGAACTTTTGACTGCGCAGTAAGTTCAATCTTCTTATGTATACATTATGTGTCCAATAAACACTGATAAATGTACATGTCCTAGGGCAAAAACGTGTCAGTTATTGGTGCCGGAAGCAGTGGGATTCAGATTGTCCCCGCGCTCGTCGACAAAGTAAACACTATGGACCACTACATCCGCGGAAGGACTTGGATCTCCAACCAGCATGGCGGGGACGAGTTGACCGCACGCACAAACGACAAGGGAGGCAACTTTCAATACACAGAAGATGAGAAACAAGCATGGAGAAACGATCCAGCATCATACATCCAATACCGCAAAGAGTTGGAATTCAGGATGCAAACCCTGTACTCGAAATCACAACGAAACAGTGATCTCCAGACCAATTCCCGCGCCCAATACAAAGCTGATATGGAGCGTCGACTGAAAGACAAACCTGAACTCCTGTCCCTTCTCCTTCCCGACTTCCCTCCCCTCTGCAAACGCCTTACGCCAGGCCCTGGCTATCTAGAAGCTCTGACTTCGCCCAAGGTCAGCGTCATTACAACTGGAATTACCCGAGTGGACGAGACTGGAATCATCACTGCGGATGGAAAACACCGCCCTGTCGACGCAATCGTGTGCGCTACAGGCTTCGAGACGAATCCCAGCCAGGGCTTCCCCATATTAGGCCGACATGGCATCAACCTGCGCGAGCGATACGCCCACCGTCCAGAAACATACCTGGGGCTCTGCACATACGGGTTCCCGAATTTCTTCCAGTCCCTCGGGCCCAATTCTTTCCAAGGTGCCGGAAACCTTCTCATCATGATGGAGCAGATACACGTGTACGTCTCGGAGGTTCTGTCCAAAATGGCGTATGAGAACGTTGGCATTGTGGAGCCGAAGCGGAGGCAGGTTGAAAACTTTACCAGTTTTGCAGAAAGGTACTTTGAGCGGACGGTTTACAGTGCTCCTTGTAATAGCTGGTATAAGTCTTCGCCGCCAGGCGCAACACTGGAGGAACAGAAGAGGGGTCGGGTTACTGCACTGTGGCCTGGGAGTAGTCTCCATGCTGTCAAGGCGCTGAGGCGTGTTCGATGGGAGGATTTTGAGCTGAAGCCGTATGATGGGAATGATTTTGGTTGGTTTGGGAATGGGTGGACTGCTGGTGAAAAGGGAGATGATATCAGACATGAGAATATTTCCTGGTATTTGAACCAGACTGATTTTGTAGATGAAGTCAAGTTGGATGATAATGAGGCCGAATAAGCTAGATACTGATCTTTGGGTTTTTACAATGTTTCATTTCTTTGTCTCGATCTCGAATTCAAATATCGAACTCACCAGTCTCGGTCGCTGATCCTGCAAAATCCCCTAAACATGTCGCCCAATCCATTGCATTATCAGTATCCAACATGTCCACCAGCGTCATTAACTGCGTAGGCGGCACATCATTCTCCCAGTTCCAAGTATCCGTCTGTTCCGACTCATTACCCATTAGATCAACTTCTCCACACAAATCTAACTCAGTCGATTTCACCGTTTTATCATTCATACTCATTGCCTCTCTCATCGCCACACAGTGGTCAGATACCGAAATCTGCTGTTCGACTCCTTCCAGGTACGGCAGAATACGACTCGGTGTCTGTAATTGCCCCAGAAGAGCCTCCAGGGTCTCCAGCTCTGCCTTGTGATCCTTGGCGACAAGGTTCCCTTTATCGATCATGTCATCGAGGATGCCGAATACCGTATTGCGGAGATGGTAGTGGCCGTCGATCAGATTGAGCTCACGAGTGAGGCCATCAGTATGACTAGACCGGCGGAAACGGCGCTTTCGAGATCAAAGGGGAGGAAGCTCTCTAAGCAAGCGCAAGTATGCGCAGTATAAAGAATCGTACCGAGTAGGCTTTGATCCTGAAGAGCACGCAGTATGTCAACTGTTTTCTTGGCGGATTCGAGACATGTCTGCAAAAGGAGCTTGACGGGTGTGGAAATGGGCGTTTCGGTATTTGTGCATTCCAGACGCTTTTCAAGAAGACTGTATAAGAAAGGTCGGGTGGCTAGCATTATGCACTACAGATGGATATTGTCAGCCGAGGCGATCTCCGGATTCAGTTCGTATACCAAACATACCTCATGATAGAGAAGATTCAAGTAGCCTGAGACTCGAGAAATGCCATTCACCGAACCATCTTCTGGCACTGGGAAATAAGTTGTGAGCTCAGAAGCCACGTCAGCAACACCTTTGAGCACACTTTGCGTTCTCTTAACGAAAATGGCCTTGGTTTGACGCCCATATATTGCTATATAGAACCATATTAGCATCGGCAGTTATTTATATAAAGTGCGGTGGGATCTCACTGTTCGAAATCTCACTGAGTGCCTGGGATAGCTTCACATGGATAGCCACGGTTGCAGCCATTGGTGAATTTGAGAGGGGCAGGCAGCGGAGTGCTAACCTCATTTTTGTTGATACCCAGAGGCACTCCCATTAGGACTGACATCTTACATTCAAGAATATAAGCGGTCCACCAGATACTCCGATAGCGTTCAGTTGCCTGGGGCCCTAGCGTCTCGGGGGGTATGTTAGTGTGATAGCCATGGACTAGCAGAATGCGCAATGCCTGCCCTATCTGTTTATCCTTAGTTATTTGTCTCTAGTCTCAGGATCAAGTGAAAAGGGAGTTTACCATATTATGCGCAGAAGTCCGCCAATCAATGCATTGGAAATAAAGTGCCATTGAACACAGCAGCTCAGCAGAAATGCTCTGGTTTCTCCACAGATAGCAGTAGTCTGGAAGCATCAGAAATGCCTTTTTGAACAGATTTGCCCCCGGTGGAGCCCTGCCCCTGGTGCTCGTTTCCACAAATCCTTTACCAATGGCAATAATGACTAGAAAGTGAATAAACCATAGGCCTGACGTGTGGATCATTTCGGCTGGGTTCTGGTAAAACTCATACAACTGGGGCATGAACGTTTGCTCGTCAAATAGGTGAAATATCTGGCCTGTGTGAAATTTGGTAGCATTGATCAGAAATAGGGAGTGGTCCAGCGAGGGAAGTCCTGTGACTCAGGAATCGCTGCTGTCCGAAGGCCGTCCCAACCTAAATCATAGGTCGTTGAATCTATATGCTGCGATGCAGTGGGAAAAGGGCATTTATGAATGGACTGGTGACTGAGATGGAGAAGCCGCATTGTCAGTGACCAATTTGACGTGTGCCCGAGATAGTCTATGGTTATCCATTAGTTGATGACACTCTTTTCCGTGCAATAGTAAAACCCACGAGGCCTCCCGACTATGTCTCTGATGTATCTCGGTGATCCAGTTGATAAAGGATTCACCATCCTAGCATCATGGTCATCACCATCATCATGACCAAGCTCTGATAAATCAGAACTCGGATTGGGTGATAAGAGGACAGTATTGTAGGAATTCATGTCAATCGCCGGAAGGCACTTTTGGCTGACATGGTCAATCAGTGGCTCCGTGCATCTATTATTTGCTGATAGCTGCTCCCGCAAGGCATTGGTCTCTTTCTCCAGCTCAATCGTGCGCCATTTCAACTCCGACAGGTGCTTTTTCGTGACTAGGATTTTGGTGTCCTCGCCGTCAAATGTGCAGGTTACCTTACGACGCTTGCAATTGTCGCAGGGACAGCCGCCAGTGCACTTGATCTTTTGTCGATGACATCGCAGACATCTTGTTCCAATGTCGTTAGCAAGCGCCTTCTGGAACTCTGGGGAAACATGGTAACAGAAAACCTACGCATAAACCACCCGCCTTTTCGCGGGATCACTGGTTGTTCCACCCATACGGGCTTACTCTAGAGTAAAATGATCGGGTTCTTGAGTTTTCGTGAGATTAGAGATGTCCGTCAGTGGTCCGCGTGAGATGATATAAGGGGAGTGGAAGAAGCAACCGAGCCCCGCGATCCCATTATTGCATTCGCAGATGGAGTAGATAAATAAGAATCCTATCTTTATAAGACCTGCAGTATTCTTGGTTAGTTCAACTCTGCAATTCGGCCGCTATAGATTTCCCCGCATCTCGGTTGTTGTTATCCTCCAATCGGGATTCGGCCAAGGAGGTGCTCCACGAATCCACGATACGATGGCTAAAAAGTCCCAGGTGAGCATAGATAACAGCATTAAAAGCGAGAAGATAACGGCAATAAGGATCTCTTGCTTGTAGATTGATACGTTGACTTCATTGATTGATAGTAAAAGAGTAATATCCTTATCTAAAACATCATCTAGATCTTTGCATATAATGCTGGAGTATCCTTCCATAATCCAAATAGACCCTCTGGCGCATCGCCAAGTACTGGGTCTTTCTCCGGCTTCGCAACATTCCATACACCCTTGAACCTTCCGACATCCTTCTCACCAATTATGAAATCCCACTCCCCGCGATCATCCGGATACGCGCCCATCATAGTAAATCCCGTAAGCTCGACCTTCGCCAGCGCCTCTTCCACATTCTCCGCCTGGATCCCTCGTCCCCTCCCCGGCGTGAGCAAAGCGAACGGCGCAGCGGGAGTAGTATCGTACGTCTTATGCGCCACGCCAGCTGGAATAACAAAGACGTCGCCGGATCGTGCATTGATTTCGACACCACCGTCTTCTCTGGCGTCGGCCCAAGTATTCTTATCGAGATCCGGGTCTGTGTCAGCGACTCCGAAACGGATTGTCGCGGTGCCGGTTAAGACGGTCATGCACTCATGAACTGCGGAGTGGTAGTGGGACTGCTGGGTTGGGCCGTAGCGGAAGATCCATTGTGTTTTCCAGCCGTTTTGGTGGAATCTGGTGTGTATGTTTTCGGGGCAAAGGTCGGATTCGGAGAAGAGGCCTTTGTAGTGGAGGAGAGGTTGCGGGGAGTTGGGGATGAGCTTTGTGGGAGGGAGATAGTATCGATTCACTTGGACCATGCTGGAGACTGAATGCTTTATGGCCTTGAATGATATATTTGAATATGGGTCTTATGCCCTGCCGTTTTATTTGTAGTTTGATATGAAAGCAGAAGCGTCACAGCATCGGACGTTTACCCGGTTCTTTGGCTGTCAGCTTCGGAAAGAGATCCGAGATGCAGATTACATGTTAGAGCTTGGCCAACAGTCTTTGCACTTACCTGTTCATAGCTAAGTAGAGAGGACTTGTGCTGCTAAGACATATACAGCGATTCTGACTCGTTTCGAAGTCCTACCTAGTGTATTATACGGAGTACGGGCATTGAGTCGACGGCCAGGGATTGCAGAGAATCAATTATTTGCTCTATTTGGATATTCAATGACTTCAAAGGACCCTTGATAGCTGAGGTGACAGTGAACATATCGCCTCAAGGTTGATTGACGAATCTATAACTGGGGGATAGTGGTATATATATGCCTCGGGCATAAATGTCTTGTGAAAGATGCACTAGAGGTCTCTATGGGCAGCCTGAGGACATAGTGGACTTATGCATTCATATTCATTCATGTACATAATTCTCCAGAACGTCAGCCACATCAAGCCACAATATCTTTGGTCACTTGTGGCGCTCGCTAATTCCGCTCCAGATGTACTGACTAGCTCTTAGGATACTGCGATAATCCAAAACGATAAGGAGATGATGCAGGATATAAGATTTTCATCCCTCGCCTCATATTCGTTCATCCGTCCGTGTCTCCGTCACCATAGAATGAAGAACCTGAAGCGATCTGGTCGCGAACCCCCATTCGAGCTGTAACCCCTCCGGGAGCGCACCTGTATCGGAGGACTCGTCGTCTTGAGATAATCCGTGCACGAACACGGTTTGAACTTACAAGCATCAAGTTTAAATAAATATGGAGAATTTGTTTTTATGAATATCATCCTAACCTCTTATCGTGATCGATTATCCATGACGAACGCGGTTGCGGATACAGATGCAACGGTCCAGCCGCAGACCCCCTTCGAATTGAACTCCCAAGTACCACCGGAGAAACTACGCCGGTATCGACTTTGGATCATACGGCAAATTTTCTGGGGAGGACAATGGTTCCGCTTCTTGCGATAAGGAATAGCCTACACCGTACTCTCGTGTCTCTCGTAGCATTCATCCGTCCTGGAGGATTGAGGCCAAAAGCCTAATCGACCTGCGCGCAGGCGCGCGAGTTGGCCGCGGATCCTCCTTGAGTTGGACCGCCATATCAGCGCATCCAGCGAAAAGCTACATCGACATAATCGTTTTGAATCATACAACGATGGTGCTGGGGAAGGAGTCGTGGCTCTGGTGTGCATCTACCCATGTCATGATATGTCTATCGAAAAGGATCAAAAGTCGGGTCAACCTGCGTGCAAACGCGGTCTCGCCGCGAACCCTTTCTCAGTTGAACCCCTACATCAGCGTGTCCATGTCGGAGAGCTCAGCTCACGAAGAAACTACGCCTCGATCCGACCGATTAGCCATGGAGCGGTGGTGCTAAGTGACTCTGCTGCGTGTCTGGCCATGTCCCTTGTCGTGATGCTTCATTTATCACGAAAAATCAAGAGCCGAATCCATCTGCGCGTAGACAAGGCGCGAGCTGCCCGCGGACCCTTCTCGAGTTGAACCCCTTATTCAGCGCACCCCGGAGTTTCATCGCATCGGGAATTCTTGGAATGATATAGCCATCTGACCAATAAGGTATAGTTCTGTAGGGCGCAGGATAGTAACGCTGTATCTCTCGTCGTGATCGATCACACGTCATGGGGAAATGATCGAAACGAATCAGTCCCTACTCTGTAGCAAAGTCCGACCTGGCCGCGGACTCCTACATGAGCATACGGTCCTCCGGTCAGGAAGGTGTAGTTGGTAAGATGCAGAATAGTGCATCTCTCGTCATAATCAACTATCCATTGTGGGCGATGATCGAAACGAATTCGCTTCTGGCAGAGTGCGACCTAGCCGCGGACCCCATTCGGGTTGAACCCCTACGTCAGCGTACCCGAGTCGGAAACCTTATCGCACCAAAACTACAGGGAGTGATCGCGGTTTAGACTAAACCTGAAGGAACGTGGCTTTATGGAATGAAAGGACAATGCACCGCTGTACCTCTCGTTGCAATCAATCAATCAATCAATAAACCACCACGAAATATCGAGAGGGAGGCCGACTCGAGTATGGGGAGAGTACAAAGCGACTTGGATGCGGACCCAACTTGAGTAGACTTCAATCTCGTCGCAGGAAAAGCCACGATCACGATATCACGGTTTAGAACACAGTAATTCAAAGGCAAAAAGAAAGAATGTAAACCTATAGAATACGAAAGGATAAGCCACCATCTCTTTCGCCATAATCAGCCGTTCATCATACACGATTAAACCCAACCGTGAAAGCAAAGTCGAACCCCACTCGATCTGAACCCCCAGGCCAGCGTGCCCAGCGTGAACCCTCAACCCACCAAAAAAAAAAAAAAATAGCGAGATCAAGCATAATTTCTCTGTGGGCTTACCCTCTGATCCAATGCACGCATGCGCGCGGATCCGGTTCTGATCTGGGTGCGCTGTGGTGTCAGGTGCGGGCGCTGTGAGCCCCCAGGAGTTGAACCCCCGAAAGGGGTAGTTGAACTCTTGGTTTGATGTACTGATTCTGGGTTGATTCGGGGGGGTTTGCAGCTAATAAAGGATATATAGTAGTCCTGTGTTATTCCTGAGTAGTAGTATATGCTAGATCAGCGAAGAATATAGAAAGAAAGGGTCGTTATATCGTCGTGGTAGTTTGTCGTCCTCCGCTGCGGTTACGTCTATGGACGGGATGTTAATTATGCAGAATGTGATCGCGCGCTTGGATGGTCTCTTCTGGTGGTTTTCTAGTATTATTCGAATAAAGTAGCACCTGGGGATTTGATTAATATCTTTTTTGTTTGGTTTTTCGGTGATTTTGTGAGTACATCATCCGTATGGTAGTTCCTCTACTGAACGTCCCAGATATATATCGAGTAGGTACTGGTCACTACCGGTCAATATTACAACACCACTAAGAATTGAATATTTTCCCATACTTCGAGTACTCAGAACAACGCAGGCTACTTGTATATTCAAGTTTTCTTTCAAAATAATCACCAAGATGTAGATATCATGTATACCGGATAGATGGGCTACTCTGCTATTAGACGTCATATTTCCGCATCCACAAAGGCAATAAACGCGACTAGTAGCTATAGTCAGGAAAGGAGAGTACGAGAGAGCATCGAAATCGTTAGATGACCTATGAAACGCGTAGAGCTACAGGATATTGTATTGGGCCAACTATGTGCAGCTACCGAGATAGAGCACGCAGAACAGTACATACGAGAATACAGGCGCGACCATTGACCACAAAGGATAATTCAGAAAGCATACAATACCAATTCCATACCAGAAACGCGTAGATACAGGACCCGCGCAGACCAAAACATAACAGACGCGTGATGTAAATCGTACGCCACGATCATTACTATCATTACTACGTACAATGCAAAAAAATTCGTTTCTGACTGTTTATTCAGATGGATCGTGATGCTCGCACGATGGCCTTATATGGCATCAGCCGAAGCGAAATGGCCGCTATGATACAGAAAATGAAAAGCTCACGAACACTAGCAGACCAATAGTGGACGCGCAATAGGAAATAAAATACGATAAAGAACCAAACCCAGACCCATGATTTGTAAAAGACACGAAAACAGATCAGAACACCTCAACGTCCCAGTCATACCGTGAAACCAACCCGAGAAAAGCAAACCGTCGCGTATCCACTACGCGTCGAATCGCGCAGGATGGTGGCGTGTTGTTGCTGTAGCGCAAAAAGGAGGATATAAAGAGGAAGATGACATAAAGCGGTAGAGAAGAATAAGGAGAAAAAGGTCGTTTAACCACCGAAACCGTAGAGGGTACGGCCCTGGCGCTTGAGGGCGTAGACAACGTCGAGCGAGGTGACGGTCTTTCTCTTGGCGTGCTCAGTGTATGTGACAGCATCACGGATGACACCCTCGAGGAAGGTCTTGAGGACACCACGGGTCTCTTCGTAGATCATGGCGGAGATACGCTTGACACCACCACGGCGTGCGAGACGACGGATAGCGGGCTTGGTGATACCCTGGATGTTGTCACGTAAGATCTTGCGGTGACGCTTGGCACCACCCTTTCCAAGACCCTTTCCACCTTTGCCGCCTAGAGAAGTTCGTTAGACAGATGTTCTCAGAAGATCCTCGGGGTGATAAGACTTACGGCCAGACATGATGTGAGATTAGGTTGAGTAGTAAGAAACGTAAAGGGGTTTAAGATAAATGTGGAGAGAGGTAGATAGCTTTGGAGGAAAGGAAGAAGAAGAGAGTCTGGAGCAGGAGATATTTGTATCGTCAGTCGCAGGACGCGGGGCCGCTACTGGAATCACCACGCTAATATTCGGATCGACCAATCAGAAAACAGGATCCGACGGACGGATTGATCTTCTTCGGAACAGCGATTTACCGGAACAGTATTGATCTTACGCAATACACACCCAACCACTAGTAAAAGAGAAGATCAAACAGATCAGAATGATATCAGGCATGGTAATTAATTACCTGATACGAGTTATGGCGCGTATGATTCTCCCTTGTGGTTGGGATCAAGCGTTGACAGGCTGGTATGGTTGATGCTAGTGATCCTGCGCTGTGATTGGCCGATGCGGAATGGAGGTCTCGCTTAGCGGCACCTGACTGTTCCATTCTAACCCGGCCAATCAGACTCTCGCGTATCACTGATGCAATACTGTCATTTTCGCTGGTTCCTTTTTTCCTCTCGTCTAACGCTGACCCAATCGGGAATAGGGCGGTTCCAGATCAACCTTCCCTCCCTTCGCTTACTACAAATACTTCCTTCCCCCACCCGCTGTCTCCGTCTTTCTTCCATCTCCCTCATCCATCCATCTCTACTTATCACTTCTTCATCAAAGTCCATCAACCACAATGGCCAGAACCAAGCAGACAGCCCGTGAGTTATCCTCCATCAATACTCAATACTTCATCTTTTCGATACTAACTACTTCCAGGTAAGTCCACTGGTGGCAAGGCCCCCCGTAAGCAGCTCGCCTCCAAGGCTGCCCGCAAGGCCGCCCCTTCGACCGGTGGTGTCAAGAAGCCTCACCGCTACAAGCCTGGTAAGTTCTATCGATGACTTGATGGAATATCACGATGCTAACAGTAAAAAGGTACCGTCGCTCTCCGTGAGATCCGTCGCTACCAGAAGTCCACTGAGCTCCTGATTCGCAAGCTCCCCTTCCAGCGTCTCGTCCGTGAAATCGCTCAGGACTTCAAGTCGGACCTCCGCTTCCAGTCTTCCGCCATTGGTGCTCTTCAGGAGTCCGTTGAGGCCTACCTCGTCTCCCTCTTCGAAGACACCAACCTGTGCGCCATCCACGCCAAGCGTGTCACCATCCAGTCCAAGGACATCCAGCTCGCCCGCCGTCTCCGTGGTGAGCGCTCTTAGATGCGCCTAATACTTCTCTTTACTCGTTTCTATTTGGGAAGGCGATAATGGGGTTTTGCTTTTTCTAATTTCCTTTTTCATGACTGGCGATACATGATGGGTTTCTGCTTCAAATATCACTGGGTTCCGGCACTGGGTTTGTTTTGTTTTGCTTTGACTACATAAATACTGAAGAGTCGTTGAGATGCGGCTTGGTGGATATGGTCATGGCTCGTCCTCCTGTACATTAAAGCTATCCACCGTGGTGTCTGTAACAAGCACCACTTCATGATGAAATGCACTTTGAAAGCACTTTTTCCTTTTCTTTCGTAGCCTTGACTACTTTGTCCACGGTCGCGTCTTCGGATCCTGCGACGCGACCGTGTCGAGGTAGATCCGTGTATTACGTGTCCCAGTTCTACTACGAGTACGATATGGGTATAGCCTCTGACTCCAGACAACTCAACTTCGGTGAAGCCTACTTGCCCGATGTGGCAAACGCGAAGTCATACGTTTGGTATCCAACCGGTCGTATAGGATGGCTACAACCAGGAGCAGATAATAGGAGTAGAGGTCCATATAACACGTCATACTATTTGCAAGGCAATACGATGAATTAAATAGAGAAGTTTATCATAGTCGTGGTTGAACTGACTGCTCGCGGTGGACCATGACGAATATATATTCTGGACTCCGCAAGGCTCCCTTGTAACCCAACTCGTATCTCAATAACAAGAGTCTTGTACCACCATGCTGGATGGTATATAACGTACAGAGCATGATTTCTGGCAAGTAATCGTATATTCATCAACGACGTAGGCGCAGTCGCGTCGTTATCACGTGTAACCAACGGATTTAGACGCGACTCACTAAAAATAGCCACGGATATCCTTTTCGAGAACGACTGATTACCCAAGAACGATGCCTACCAGAGGGAAGAGACGACGTGGGCAAATCGGACTCTCTTTTGCTTAGAAGAATGCGTCGATCCACTTCACCCGACTCGAGAATCGGCCTGACAAAGTCCCGTAACGGTTGTGCTACGTGCAAGTACGTATTCCCATCTTTATACATGAAAATATAACTCGTTGATCAAGTAGATCTCGGAAAGTGGAATGTGACGAGACACGACCGCGTTGTCAGCGCTGTGTCAGTACTGGACGAAAGTGCGAATACCTAGCGTTCACTATGTCGAGATACCGCACGCCATCGCCACTACGGTCTCTTCCCTCGGGATTGTATTCATCGAGGGTAAATCCATCGGCTCAGAGGGAGCGACGTGCATTTGAGTACTACTTCTATCGTGGTGCATCGTCTATTGCGGGGGCACTTGATCTCAGGTTCTGGAAAGACACCGTGCTGCAATTGTCCCGTTCGGAGCCCGCGGTATGGGATGCGGTCATTGCCATTAGTACTCTTTATGACCCCTTCACTAGACCGTGTTCCAAGGAGCAGTGAGAAGAATGAAGCGCTGACCTGGTACTCCTGCTCGATGACGACCGTCCGGAAACTAATCGAGCAGAACAGAGCCAACCAGGAGATCGCAATCGTCACCTGGGTAGTGTACATTTGCATAGAAATTATGCAGGGACATATGAGCGAGGCACTGCGATTATATGAACAGGGTGTGTCTCTTATTTACGAACGGCGAACTGCTTCCACTACCAGAGCGTCATTTTTGGGTGATACTATCATCCCACTGTTCTTTCGAATGGGGATTGCGGCTTTGTCGGCGGCGGGTGTGCCTGTTGTCAATGATCTATTTGCTCTCGTGGACCATCGGGGTGATACTGGTTTCTTCACTGTTGAGGCTGCTCGCGCTGCTCTTGCACCTCTTACGAGGGAGTCCTTGCTTTTTCGATGGGAGGCTGGGGCTCGTATTCTTGAAGTGGGATCTGTCGCCAATGTATCTGCAGAGATTTTCATTCATCAGCAATGCCTTCTATCACGACTTGAATGTTGGCGTCGTTCGTTTACCGGACTGGCAAGCAGCAAGCCCGGTCCCATATACGAGAGCGCAATCTCGACACTACGGACCTTCCACACAGCCGTATACATAATCCTATCTATATGCCTCACACAACACGAAACCGTTTTCGACAATCACTAGTCTCATTTCCAATCCACTGTCGATGACGCCTCTCAAACATTAGCCACTCGCACTACAGCCGTCTGCCCAGGCACCGTTCATTTTCGAATCCGGCGTGGACCAACTGCTCTTCTTCACAGCTGTCAGCTGCCGTGATCCAGTATTACGAAGGGAAGCACTAGAGCTGCTCCGACGCGCCTGCAAGAGGGATTCTTTGAGTGTAAGCCTCGGGTGGCGAGTGTGGAGGAGTATATTCGGATGGAGGAGGGCGGGATTGAGGGGTTGATGGTGCGGGTGTCGGATTTGGCGAATACTACGGATTATATGAATTAGATGACGCTCTTGGGCGATTTATAAAAAGCCAGTGTTGAGAACGGGGTCAAGGAAATACCACTCGAGACTTGCTGGACTTCCCTTCGTGGAGGATCTGGTTACCATTGAAGATGATTTCGGAGACGACCAGTTATTCTCTGTCAACAAGCAGTGTTCTATCCCCGAGGGACACCGCATCCGCAAAAATGTCATTGTTCAGTTGGATAGACTTTCTTTCGATAACATACCTCAGAGTTGACCTTCCTGCATCTTACGAGAAACCGACCAAATCAGATTACCGGGGTATGGGAAGCAAGAGAGGATTTCCTTCCATTGGACCCAACAAAAGCCATCAGCATGAAATAAAATCGACAGTCGTGCACACAAATTTACAATAACAATAACCAATTCTCTGAGATCCTGTTCCCATCAAAGATGCCTACCGCCAAACATAACCAATAACCCGAAACTCCACGCCCAAACCAACGCTATACATATCATATCCGCGCATGAGCTCAGTCCCAACATAAAATCAAGCCTCCGGATCCTTCTCCCTCCTCCTCGACCCAAACGCCAAAGCCCCAAGATTCCTCTCTCGCACCTCCCGCATATACTGCGCCTGCTCGTTCGACGGGTTGCGGTATCCGTCACTTTTGCGCTCGAGGCCCGTTGCGAGGGCGTACAGGCCGTAGCCGACGAAGATGGAGATGATGCAGCCGATTATTATGAGGAGGACGATTACTTCATTGGTGAGGTGGGCCATTGCTGTGGTTGTCGTTCTCAATGGGCTGGTTAGTTTGGTTGAAAGTGGATGGCGTTGGGATGGGAGGGATGGACGTACTGGGACTTGGCTGAGTGTATATAACTTGTTCTGTATATAAAGAGATAAAGAGGGACTGAGGTTCTAGAGTATGGAGGAATAACGAGTGGCTGCTGGCTTAAAAGAGTGACTTTGATGTTTGAGAGAGTGGCACGAGACACGGGTAACGGCCGCACTTGTAGGTTTCCATTTCCCACCAATCAACAAATTACGGCCTGTCCTCCATATCCTCTCAAAGAATCTCTCCAGCCCCCATACTCATCTATCGTCTCCTGAGGTGAAAAGCAAAACTCGAGATATGTGGTGATGCTGTATCTGATTGGCCGGAACTAAAACTACTCTAATTCCAAAAGCGGATTAGTGTCCGAGCAGAAACCGAGAATAGAAAGCGTGATGTCATAACCCAGCGGACCAATCAGAATCCACCATCGAGAAGTTCTGGTACGGAGTAGATTGTTGTATGAAGGACTTTGATTAGATTGCAGGAAGATGTATCTCCTTGCTCTCGACAATTAATTCTACTTCGACAAGTAGTTCAGCTGCTACCGATTGAGACGCCACTATCGCGAGTAAGATCATGTCCTTGGCTGGAATTATTTTTGCGAGTATACTGCTATTGAGACGAGAACCATTAATTCTCAGTCAATCAGAGGAAGGTACTTGCTCAGGTATGACTATGTAAACCCCGATCCTAGGGATTCCGGAATTAGTGTGATCAATTACTGGCTCTGAAAAGGTCTTCTAGGTTAGGACTCCACCGAGTGATAATTAGCCGTGGTAATGTACATTTCGCATGGAATGGTAATCAATGACTGATAGTAACTCGCGAGAAAGAGAATACCACCAAGTTCTTTTTTCATAAACCGAATAATTGGTTCCGTACGGGAGATTGTGAAGCAATGTAACCCACTTAACGCATGATTGTAAGAACACAATGCAAGGAAAGAAGAAAACAAAGCAAAAGAAAATAAATGTTGGTGTGCAACAGAGCCAGCACCATTCCCGGTAGCCGAGGAAGCACACTGACTACCAGGTAGCTTAGGAAGCGTTATTGGCGTTACCACCTGCACATCTGTTTCCTGTGTCACGACCTCTTCCACGTTGCTCACCTCTGCTGCTACAAGATACATAAGTTAAGCTGGGGTAGTTTTCCTACCGTCTGGCTCGCGTACGACAGAGAGTATGTCATTATCTTATCTATTTTTTTTTTGCCCTCTATCAACCATAACCAAGTCAAAACCAGTGGGTTGCGTTGAAGATCATGACGGCAGATTTCGAGGATCCGCGGGAGCTACACAACTTGCGACTGCTAGAGAAACACGCCCCGGAGAATCTCTCATCAAAATATATCACTCAGCTGCTCGATACATTTTCTCATCAAGGTTCTAATGGAATCCACCAATGTCTAATATTCGAATTTCTCAGTCCCTCTGTTACAAAGGTTCTCGAATACTACAGTGAGTGTGCAGAGCAAGGCGGCGAGGGCTATCTTTACCCGTTCACTATCCTTTGACTATCCAAGCATCTAATAGAGGTTGTAAGTTTTATCCATCATGCTAACATGTGCCATGCTGATAACGTATCTCTTCTAGATCCACGCGTTGGTGTGAGCGAGTATATTGACATCATGAGAGATATAAGCGGTAGAAACATAGCATTCAGTTGCTCAAATTTGTTGGAAGCAATTGAGAATGAGCTCATGGAAGTTCTAGGGGCCCCACAAGTTAAACAAGTGGCTCGTAAGGACGGCAAGCCTTTAGAAAACGGTTTTCCGATACAACTGGTTGAGGCAGAGAGCTGGATTGGATAGGCCAACAAAGTCTGTGAAGACATTCGCTTACTTGACTTCGGTGAGAGTTCTTTTCAAGGAGAGGAACCAGAGAGACTGGCTCAGCCAGGGAATTTACGGGTAGCCGAGACGATTTTCACGGGGAGCTTTGATTATCGCCTCGATCTGTGGCGTGTTGCTTGCACGGAGCTCTAAGGGTGATCGGAAAGGGCAGGAAGGTAGGCCCGAAAATCCAGCATGGAAGGCGTTTCCAATTCCACTGGCAGACCGTGAACCAACCCAACTCGAAGAAAGGTTTGCCGAAACCGTACACGATTCAGCGCTCGACCCCCTCCTTCCAATTATCCGAGGATCGATGCGATTCCTACCGTCCGGTCGTATTACTACAGACTGAGGCATTTGGTTTGTTGGGAAATATTGAAAAGCAACGGCCGGAGGAGGAATGAGAAGCGGAGGAGGAACAGGCTGGCGTGAGTGAAGATTATTGTGTTAGTAATGAGGGCTATGAGGAGGCTGTTCCGAGATCGAGGAAAGATAGTTGATAATGGGTAAAAATAGTAGAATCGGCGAAACAAGTTCCGATCACCGATGGAGATAAGGTAATTCCGATCTGTGCATAATAATGCAGAACGTTGTAACAGGTTATGCTTGGCGTTGGCCAATGGCGGTAGACGTGCCGGGAAGCCGAGAGCGGCCCCGCTAGACCTAAAACGTGGGTGGTCCGGTGCATAAGCCCCACATGATGCCAGTGCGAATGCAAGCATAAGGGTCCTGTCACAGTTTTGTCCGTACGGAGAACGGAGTGGTAGTGATATATGTTCATATTTGTCAGATGCCAATTATCATGAATCTTTTCAAATTATTGACACTGAAAAACATAGAGACATAGAGTACTGTATAATACTACTCCGGAGTACTGTACAGAGAATTGCAGGACCAAACGTTATCTAGATTCTTCTAGCTCCGACAGCGGCCCCACCAGCCCCGAAGCCGTCAAGCATTTTTTATGCAGTGCACAACGCCATAAGCCCATTAATGCCAATATATCGGCTGTTCCGGGCCTATTATGGTTTAGCGTCTTTTCATTCTGCTTCTCATTTCCCCAATGCAGTAATGAGCCGAGGTGCCGCCGAGGCTCAAAGAAAAAACGCGGTCGAGACATATATAAGACGAGTCTGTCCTTTCTTTTTTTCTGGTGTCTGTTTCGAGTTTCCAGTGCTTATTACTTGCATATCAGCCTTCTTATATACCCTGCCGTGGATTGTTGATCTGATCTCATCTCTCTCACCTTATCGATCATCATACACTCCCCGCATTCGGCAATCGAACGTTGTCACTCGGTCTTCGCTTCATCCCATCTGCCTCTCATGGCAGCTACCGACAAGAAACCAAACATGACAGACAATATTGAGTCGCCAACACCCACCAAGATCCCCTGGTGGCGGCTGGTCGTCGACCAGGGCGTCCTCACCCAGGAGATCATCGACTACCCATACCCCGGCTCCGGTACCGACGAGGACCCTTACGTGGTGACCTGGATGCCCAACGACCCGCGCAATCCGATGTTGTTCAGCCAGTGGAAGAAATGGACAATTACTATGCTGGTTGCGGTTGCGACGCTGGCTGTCGCGCTGGTGTCGTCGGCGTATACGGGTGGTATTGCGCAGATCGAGCAGCAGTTTAATATCGGGAGTGAGGTGGCTACGCTTGGTGTTTCTCTTTTCGTTTTAGGGTTTGCGATTGGTAAGTTGGCTTGGGTTTGTTATTGGGGGATTGATAGCTGACGAGAATAGGTCCTCTTCTCTGGGCACCACTCAGTGAACTATTTGGCCGTCAGATTCTCTTCATCATCACATACTGCGCTCTCACGGCGTTCAACTCTGGCGCCGCTGGCTCGCAGAACATCTGGACTCTCATTATCCTTCGTTTCTTCGCTGGTTCTTTCGGTTCGTCGCCTTTGACCAACGCTGGTGGTGTTATTGCCGATATGTTCCCGGCAAAGGAGCGTGGTATTGCTATGAGTTTGTTTGCTGCTGCGCCGTTCTTGGGTAAGTTTATAGCTAATCGGTTTAATCTTTCTAATTCCTCCAAGCTAACATTCGCAGGTCCCGTCCTTGGCCCCATTATCGGTGGATTCTTGGGAATGAACGCTGGCTGGAGATGGGTCATGGGCTTCCTAGGCGCCTTCTCCGGTGTCGTCTGGATCATCGGCTCGCTGCTTATCCCAGAGACTTACGCCCCCGTGCTCCTGCGTCGCCGCGCGGAGAAGCTGACCAAGCGCTCCGGCAAGATCTACCGCAGCAAGCTCGAAATCGATCAGGGCAAAGTCGACCTCAAGGACTCATTCAAGGTTGCCCTGTCCCGCCCTTGGATTCTACTCTTCCGTGAGCCTATTGTGTTCCTGCTTTCCTTGTACATGGCTATCGTCTATGGTACCCTGTACATGCTGTTCGCCGCATACCCTATCGTGTTCGAAGGAGTTCGCGGCTGGAACCAGGGTGTTGGAAGTCTTCCGTTCCTGGGAATCATGGTGGGCATGCTGATGGCCGTCGCCTATTCGGTCTGGGACAACAAGCGATACATCCGAGTCCAGGATGAGAATGACGGTTTTGCACCTCCAGAGGCACGTTTGGCACCTTGCTTGATCGCATCCATCGCCATTCCGGTTGGCTTGTTCTGGTTCGCATGGACCAACTACCCCTCTATCCACTGGATGGCCGCTGTTGCCGCTGGTGTTCCCTTTGGTTTTGGAATGGTCCTTGTCTTCCTGGGTATCATGAACTACCTGATTGACGCATACACCATCTTCGCCGCTTCAGTCCTTGCCGCCAACTCCGTCCTGCGTTCCTGCTTCGGTGCCGCCTTCCCTCTCTTCACCACCTACATGTACCAAGACCTGGGCATCCACTGGGCCTCCTCTATCCCAGCCTTCCTGGCCGTCGCCTGCGTCCCATTCCCCTTCCTATTCTACAAGTATGGCCCGAATATTCGCAAGAGTTGCAAATACGCCGCGCAGTCCGACGCCTTCATGCGCAAGCTGCAGGAGCAGGCTCAGCAACCCGAGTCTGGCCAGGATGAGAAGGAAGAGGAAGTATTCGACCGCACCGAGGCACCAGCGCCTGAGCCTCATGTCTCGGATGACAGCAGCAGCGAGGAATCTAACGTTGGACGCCTGGGTCGGTTACCGTCTATGCCGTCTATGCAGCAGATCCGCAGCCATGCTTCTTCGAGGACGGCGGGGTCTCGAAAGGTGACATACGACGGGAATCCGTATGACATTGATCGTGTCAACACTCGTGAATCGTTCAAATGATCGACTCGCTCCGCGTGCGTTGCGCTAGAGTGACGCTCTTCTCGAATTCTCCCACATACATAATCCTGCATACAACCTAATCTCTAGTGTCTATTTCTCATCTCATCGGACGTGATATACATGATGGAACGAGAGAAAAAAAAAAGAAAAGTTTTTGGTTGATTGGGCGTTCTTGCTGTTGCTATATACCCTGTTTTTGTTTATATTTTCTTTTTGTCAATAACGCAATGTGGATGGAGCATGAGGTGACGAGCAAAATAATAATGCATATAGACATTTATATTGAAATAAAAATCTTATCTATAAAATCGTTCAATCTCCATTCTCTGTCCCCCGTATTCTCGATCGGGAGTTTGCGGTGCTCGGCAACAGACTCCGAGAACCGAGTTCAATGGCGACTTTTGTTCAGATTATTCTCACCTTTGTCAATCATCTTTCTCAGTCATGCAAAGGTTGAGCCCTGATTATCACACGTTTTACTCTCTTGATTAGCGTCCAATGTTCGAATTGACCCTGACCTAAAGCCACGCCGGGCCGCCACCGCACCTTCGATCCAACCTCGATACCTCTAATAGATTAACCGCCAAAGATGCGCCCTCTCGCAAAAGCACCTTTACCATTCTCCATCCCAATCAGACCAAGACAATCATGCCGCCCAATCCGCCGACAGCGAAGATACAACACAACCCAATCCACCCTGGAACCGAACAAAAAACCCCATGATCCCCAACCGCAACCGCAACCGCAAAACCCCTCCTTCTCCTCCTCCCCACCACACCCCCAACCCTCAGGCACAGTCGCCTCCTCCGCCGGCGCGTCACCGGCACCGTTGCGCGCGCGGTCTCTGCGCGAGGTCATATATGCAGGGCCGCTGGGGAGACTTGGGCGGGCATATGCGCGAATCCAGGAGCGGAGGCCGTATGCGACGCAGTTGTGTAGTTCGGTGGTGGTTTATCTGTGTGGGGATTTGAGTGCGCAGGTGTTGTTTCCGTCGGAGCCGGTTAAAAAGGAGGGTGAAGATGCGGTTGCGAAGGGAGGAGCGTATGATCCGTGGAGGACGATGAGGCATTTGACAGTTGGGGTTGGGTCGAGTATTCCTTCATATAACTGGTATGCATCTCTACCCCAACCCTTTGAGAGATGAACTATCCATACTAATAATAATATGTGTGTAGGTTCATGTACCTCCACAACAACTTCAATTTCTCCTCCAAATTCCTCTCCATCCTCACCAAAGTCTGCGTCCAACAAGCCGTCTTCACCCCCGTCTTCAACACCTACTTCTTCTCCGTTCACTCGCTGCTCAGCGGCGCCTCGCTCGAAGATACCTGGGAGCGATTGAAGAAGGCGCTCCCCGTGAGTGTCACGAACAGTGTGAAGCTGTGGCCCGCTGTCACTGCGTTTAGCTTTATGTATGTGCCACCGCAGTTCCGGAATGTGTTTTCGGGGGTTATTGCGGTGGGGTGGCAGACGTATTTGTCTTGGTTGAATCAGAAGGCTGCGAGGGAGGTCGAGGTTGCTGAGATGGCTGCTGCTTCTGCTTCGGCTTCGGCTGCGGTGGCGGCGTGATTATGATTATTTGGCATAGTTATAGATCATAGAACTTGTATATAGTGTATATAGATCAATAGAGTGTATATTATCTATGCCACTGTTCTGCATCCGCATACTAGACAACCGCCCGCCGCGCGGATGACGTTTACCCATTCAGGCAGCTCCAAACTCCCGTCATCAACCAACGAAACCTTGACATGCCTTCCTTCGCTCATAATCATAGGCATGCCCTACCCAGCAAATACTCCTCCTCGCCAATTAACGCCAGATGACAGCGACTACGGCTCCGACTTCACCCCGGAACAAGAAGCGCTCGTGGACGTATTGCTCGCCAAAATCGACACGGAGAGCGCGTCGGTCACGCCCTCTACACCACCACCTCTCCCACAACCACCGCCACAATTCCCACGAAATACTGCGACGGAAGTAGCTGCTACTATTCCTGTCGCTACGCAGGATACCATTGGCACACAGGACATCGAAGATTACTATGCACCGCAATCGAGCCCGCGCGTTCCTAGGGTCCTGGGTCGCGAAAAACCAGGCACTACATGGCAATTATACAAGACAGCAGGTAGTCCTTGGGCAAAGCTCTCTGGCGCAGGTACTGGTGCAGGGCCCGGGATATCGCCAGTGCAGATCTCGAGCAACGGTAGTGCGGAGCTTGGTTAGTAACTGGCTACCCGTTATTCGCCTACGTGATTTGTATTGACATCTGACTGGGAAGCGTTTAGTCGAGCATCCAAATTCAACGGAGGGTCGTGAACGGAATCGAGAGCGTGATATTCAGAGGGAGCAGGAATGGGTTGCTGCCATGAATCCTGCTGCGGCTGAGACTGGGACTGTTGGGGACAATCCGGCGGCGGATACTACGCGGTCACCGATAGAGAGGTTTCGGCGGCCGCCGAACAAAGCGTTTTCCGTGTCGGACTTGGTATCGCCTGCGTGGTGCGAGTTGCAGTATTGGTATACGTTGACCAAGCACGGGCGGAAGAGGAGAACAGCGGCTATGAAGCAGGGGACTACGATTCATAAGACGTTGGAGGATGAGGTGCATACGACTGTGTCGGTGGAGGTTACGACGAGAGAAGATGCGCTGGCGCTGCGGATCTGGAATATCATTCAGGGACTGCGGACGTTACGGGAGTTCGGGATGACAAGGGAATTAGAGGTGTGGGGTTTGGTAGATGGTGAACTGGTGAACGGGGTGATTGATCAGCTTTCATATGAGTGTCCGGATCCTGAGCTTGAGGCGTCTGCTACATCGTATTATGCGGATGTTGAGGCTACGCGGGCTGCGCTGCCAGAGTATCAGATGACACTGACGGATTATCTGCTGTCGTCTTCGCAGCGTGGGAAACGATTGGATGAATTGTCCTGGGATCAGAATGAGGAGGTGGATTGGTCTGCGTCACCACCGCAGCCACCCCCAGAGGGGTTTGAGATACCCCGGGTATATTTGACGGATATCAAAACTAAGGGTAGTGGGCCGATTCCCACTGTTAAGAGCACGTCTTTTCGACCAACGTCGCTGCAGCTGCAGGTGTATTACCACATGCTCAACCGGCTCGTGACAACCGACGATATCACTATCGAATTACTCGCAGCACGCTACAACCTCGATCCCAACCGTCCGTTCACCGACGCTTTCGTCGCCGAAGTAGGTGGCGTGAACGACCAATTCTCCGACGCTATGTCGTCGCAGGAATTCGACCCGGACTTCATCCCAACTCCCGAAGACGCCATAAAGAAGTCATCTTCACTACCTCCCTCATCATCTACAACCCCTGCTTCTGGCAGCCAAGACTCAGCAACTGTCCTCTTCGAAAACAACAACCTCACCAACCTATGGCGCCTTATGAAAGACCACCTCCGCCTCACCTTCCTTCCTTCCCATGAATCCGAGATCCCCATGGCCCCTTCCATTCCCTCAGAAATCCAGCCCTCCATCCTCGAATCTTACCCAACAATAATTTCCCCGCTCCTAACAGCGCGCTACCTCTCCGCCTCCGAGTCTCGCTCCCTGGGCAGTCGATCATTCTTGTACGATCCTGTTAGCATGACATCATATTTATCGGACCAGATGAGTTGGTGGAAGGGGCAGCGGGATCCGCGTGGCGTGGAGGTGATGGAGGCATGGAAGTGTCGGATTTGCGAGTTTCGGGATGAGTGCTCGTGGAGGCAGGAGAAAGCTTGGGTGTTGGCGAATCGGAATCGGGGGAGGAAGAAGGTGGCTGCTTGATTTTTGATCATTGCTCTTGGGATTGAATAGAGATATGGCCCTTTGGCGTTTGAGTTGGCGTTATTAAGGCATTGTTTGGTTTATGCAATACATTCAAGTTATGACCAGTTGAGAGGAGGGAATCTAATGATTGCTTGCACCGAATATGATTCATGTAGGCGAATTTACAAAATGCATAGAGGTAACTAAAAAGGATAACTCCTAAAATCACCTTCCTTGTCCAAGTCCAAACCCGCAGCAAGCTGCTCCTCATGCTTCCGGTCCAAGTACTCCAGCAAAACCCCTTCATACTTCTCCTTTCCCTTATACCGCGACACATCCTCCCCCCAGCTGCGAATAGCAGATGCCAGCCGGCCGGGCACATACGGCTCCTTAACAACCTCCGTAATAGGTTCGAAGTATGTCCTTATCGTAAACACCACAGCCCCAGACCTTGGAAGCCGACGGAGAGACTGCCGCTCTGAGCGGAAAAAGTGATGCTCGATAGCCTTGTCCTTCTGCGCGGTGTTCCACGAGACCCCTTCCGAGTCCTCAGGTCCAATACTATCCGACCACGCGAGATTATCATCAACCTGGATGAAATAATTATTCCTCAAAACAGGGTCCTCAGGTCGTAACCGGCGGAAGAAATTCATCATCCCCTTTTCCAACTTCTCTCTGTACTGCGGAACATCACCCGAGGTATGTATCTCCGAAAGCCGCATGCCGAATTTATCCTGTAAGCGCCAGAAGCCAGCGAGGAGGATTGTGCCGGCGAGGAGATAATAGTCGCCGTCTGGGCGCTCCACCATTAGGGCTAGGTCGTCTTGGATTAGGCGGGCGGAGGTGGTCATGGGATCTTCGGGGAGGGGGCGTTGGACTATGTCGAAGGACTCGTTGGTTACGAGGTTGGTTATACCAGTGGGTGTTTTGAGGAACATGGTGGGATAGCGTTCGGGGAGGTAGGTACAGCTGGTGTTGCGTGTGTTAGATTTGCTATCGTATCCAGGTCTGGGGTCATGACAGTGGCGGCTTACAGCTCCTCCAGTAGCTCAATTGCTCCGTCCATGGCTTCTGGTGCAGTCATGCAACTCTTTGAGCCTCGCTCTTTGATCCGACGGGTTTTATCGGCGTGGTATCGAAGGTAATGGTTATCGAGTTCTGCTATTGTGAGCAATTGTCCTTAGGTACTCGCATGCTCGCCTCACCTATCCATTCATCCCACTTCATACTTCTCAGTCCCATGGTGATAAAGTATTTTCTGCACATAGTGAGCCATCCCACTTCAGAACCTGACGGCAGGGTACTTACGGTCCATATCGAAACGGCCGATACGGTAGGGGCTTGGTCGTATGAACATCCCAATTCGGATAGGGTGATGCTGTTGGTCTTTTGAAGATGGATGGTGTCCATTCTGCGTTGATTGATGATGGTCAGTTATGTAGTCATGTACTCTTGACCGAGAACAAAGCATACCTCCCGGCTTCCTATCCGACTTCTTGAACTTCGATCCTAACGGCTTTTTCTGAAGGTCCGGTGTCGAGAGTCTAATAGCTTCCTGTTTAGTCTTCCATTTCTTGAGAATGCTGTTCACGGCCCAGATATAGATGGCGACTATCAGACCTATCAGGGAGATCTCTTTGAGGTGATACTGGCTAATATTGAGAACTTGTGATGCCATTCTGCAAGATCAAAACGGTGAAGTTGGCTAGGAAGGGGAGAAGACCAAGGATGAACATTTCATCCAGCTTATATAAGTATAGGAAGTTCCTCTCGTGTTATTATGCAACAGTGTGTAACATGATCATATCGAGAAGAGGTTTTTCCTATCATGTTAATAACATGCGCTCGTGCTTCCGTTACAAGTGCCATACGTTAACGTCAAAAACAAATTGCTGACAGGGTGTAGGTGTGCTTTGGACGTTGTCGTGCGGAGATGCTTATCTCTAAATATCGGGGAGGGATCAAGTTTCCTAATTTGGAAGGATATACTATCGTTCCGGTACAGGATTGTATCCTGATGTACATGATATTATTTACATTAAAATACACGAATAATAAGCCCGAATAAGTGAGCCTAGCGCCAAGTTTTATTCAGAGCTTCTCCAATATTATTATAGTCTAGCTGAGCTCGAAGCAGCTAAGACCTCGCTAGCAATCATGGGTGCCCGGCTTTCAGTAGATTTGATCGTATCATGACCATCTATCCTCAGGCTTAGCGGACCCGTCAGGTCCATAAAGTGCAGCGATTGCTGACAGTTGAAATCCCAATTCCTCACACATATCCGAAACAGTTCCGCCAAAAAGCACTGCTCGATGGAATGATCTGACGTAAAGATAACTTCCGGCAGCTGCTGCCGTCGAGAAATATCTCCCACATTATCTTGCATGATCCATAGAAGAGCATCCAGCGTACGAGGGGCATATAGCTGCGCTCCTGCGTGCACGATTCCAACTGATCCCGCTGCGATATGCAGCAGGGCGACATTAACGACCCAATCGACCGGGACTTCGTCGAGAATGTTCGGCCCGCTTGTCTGACCCTGAGGCACGTGAAAGACCGTGGCATATGAGCCACTGGACAGGAAAAATAGAGCAAATGTGGATGCCGGGTTCGAGCCAGGAGGGCCGTAGTGACGGAATGGGTGACGAATCGCTGGGCCGATGATGGTTGGCCGGATAACCAGGATTGGGAGGTTGTTGTATCGGTGGTGCAGGAGGCGCTCCATGAGGTGTTTCGAATGCGCATACGGCCATGTATACTGGGTGGTGTTGGCGTGATCACCGGTTTTCAGGATGTGCTGCAGTTCCTGTACGGGGTCTTGGTCTACCGCATCGGTGCAGATTTTCCCTCAAGGACCTTGCCATCTGGAAGAAATATATTGACGTATGCGGTGGATGTCTGCACAAAAAGCTTCAACTTGGGGAAGGCCGTGGTCATTTGTGCAAGTTCCAGCAGGGTAGGCAATTCTGTTCGATTGCTTCGGCCAGTTCACTGTTCAATGCGATTCTTGCAGCCGAGTGAATGATGACCGTTGTGTCACGGCGCATATCCCCCAGATCGTTCTTCAGATAGTTCTTGCTGAGACCGAAATTGGGCAGTACAATATCGCCCAAGACAAAATGATCTTAGTCGCGAGAATGGCGTCGGCGCAGTTCCCCATGCTCTTCCTCCATTTCGTTATTGCCTTCTCTTTGGAACTACGACACAGGACATATATCGTCTTTTTAGGAAGCTGTATCGCGAGCTTGTACACAAGACACCCTCCCATGCCACCAGTGCTGCCTGCGAGGAAGACGGTTTGCTGTGCCTGTGCAAACGGTTTGACGTTTCCGATGTCTGTCATATTGGGTTATTGGGATCACTGTGATAGAAATATGAAGGATGTAATAAGTTGTTCCTGAACTTTTAAGAAAGACGGACAGCTAGAAACTTTCATTCCAAGCATCCCCCGGGATTTGAAGGCATTGACTATGTATACCTTCGTTAGCACCCACACCAGCCAAGACAATTGGTAGGACTGTTTGATATAATCGACACGGCTAATTCCCAGGAATTGAATGTGACTGTCTGAACTAGAGTCCAACTGGACATGTTCGTGAAATTACGAGAATCAGGGGGCTTGCAGGATATTTGCCTAGTACCAAGGTTCGGACAATATCTTCAGCTCAGTGGAAAAGTGAATCTATCTATTGACCAGATCGGAATTTTTTAAAATCAGATGTAATATCGGCCATCTATGGAGTATAGAACTGAGAATAAATATTCCCCGGAATCGCCAGACAGCAAATCTCCGGATCTCGCTTTCTTTGAGAGCAACCATCGCAACTGACCAATTCTACGATGTCGTCAAGAAAGTCACCAGAATCGATCGGCGACATGGTAAATGCCAGACGCCCATGGAAGTCCTAGCGCTTGGACTCTGTCGCACCGGAACAGACTGTGAGTTCCCTTGTGCATGGGTTTTCGGAGTACCCAGATTGACGGACAAATGCAGCACTGAGACAGGCTCTAATGATACCTATCATGGCTATAAGGCTGCGTTAGGCAACCCACGAGATTGCGAGTTGTGGTACGAAGCATTCCGAGCCAAGTACGATGGTATTGGGAAACTATTTGGCTTGGAGGACTTTGACCAACTGTTGGGTAATTGTCAAGCTGTCTGTGACTTTCCGCCTGCGGCCTTATTGAAGGAACTCGTAGAAGCATACCCTGAAGCTAAGGCTATACTCACGGACAGGGACGTTGATAAATGGGCATAGGTGAGCCCATTCCCTCATAAAGACAGAACAAGGTGCTAACCATTCAATAGCTCTGTGAAGAGAACCTTCCAATCACTTCTTTCCCACCCCCTATTCCCGATAATGTAACTTCTGAAAAACGTGTTCGTCATGCATGCTCGCTGGCTGCGACCTACTTGGGCCAAAATTTGGACACACTACTTCAACGATGATTTCGAGGTGGACGGACGCAAAGCTTTAGAGGCCCACTATGCCTTCGTGAAAGAGATGATACCTCCCGGGAATTTGCTGGTATATAAGTCAATGAGGGCTGGGAGCCCTTGTGCAAGTTCCTTTGGCATCCTGTCCCATCGCAGCCATTTCCGACAGGGAATCGGATGTCGGCATTCCAGCAACCTTTTCGGGATGCGATATCTTACATGGACAGGAGATGCTTGAAAGTTTGGCAAGGATCATGAAAATCTTCCTGGCTTTCCATTCGGTGTTCAAAAAGGTCACGAAACGGTCATTGGTCGATATGGTTGGGTCGGTTGGGACACGGTTGATGGTCAGGCTTCTTCTGTCTCGGCGCAAATCGGTCAAATAATTTGCGGTCGGGAACGAGTCAATATGTAAATCAATTGAGAAAATATAATACAATAGTAATACATAATAATGATTGTGTGTTGCGTTGAGATACTCCGTACTATGTACACCGGCAATTGATTGAGGGTAGTAGGGCTGTCCCAGGGGAAACAACTTTTTGCCAACCATTCAATGTCCCTGAGCAATAGCATTGCAGACACAAAAAATCAACCTATTCCATATGCACAAAATACGTCTTTCTAGATCCATGCTGAAGACCAACATCAACTCTGTAAAAAGCAAGTGTGCCTGAGCTGCATAATGATAGCAGCCCAGGATCACAATGACTGGAATGCATCTAGGTCAGAGTTATTCCTGATTGGAAGCTTGACGTTGTTATCGTTGATGGCGGCATTTGATGCTACCATTCTAATCCCAACACTACCGGTATAATGTGAAGCCGCTTTATTCCTCATGTAAGATCACTAAGAATCTTCATATAAGACGCTAGCACAAAACCTCAACGGAACCGCCACCGATGTGTCCTGGGCAGGCACTTCGTTCCTCCTCACAAATGCCGTCTGCCAACCGGTCGTCGCATCTATCTCCGAAATCTTCGGACGCCGGAACCTACTACTCATCATGATCTTAGTGTTCTCTTTCGGAACGGCCATAGCATGCTCTGCGCACGCTTTCCTGCAACTTTTAGCCGGCCGTTCTATGCAAGGCATCGGCGCAGGAGGTATCTTATCTATGGTGCTGTCCATCTTCACGGATATCGTCCCTCTGCGTCTGCGGCCGCGGTATTGGCCTGCGATACAGGTCGCCTGGCTGTTGGAACGGTAACGGAACCAGTTATTTGGGGGAGGGCATGTGCGCATCCTAAGATGAGGCGGTTGATTTTTTATATTAATTTTCCTATTTGTGCTGTTTCTTTGCTGGCTGTTCCGTTGCTGTATCGAGAGACGGCGGCAAACGGCGGCAAACACAACGACGAGCAGTCCATTTCTTTCCAAGTGATTTTGTCGGCTGCTGATTACTCCTGGGTAGTACAACCGTTCTTTGATTGGAGTTACTTGGGGAGGCGTCCAGTATGACTGAAATTCCGTGCAAGTTCTTGTTCCTATCTTAGAATTGGCGGACATTGCTCGACTATTGTGTAGGAGAAGTGGTGAACCGAGAACTGTCTTCTGCGAATTTGGATCTTTGACTATTTCCGAACGACAGCAGCGTATCTCTGCAGAATGCTTCAAGGATTGATTGTACGTACAACATCCATCAACCGTCTTGCACTTGCGTAAAAGGAACATCAAAGAAAGCAGAAAAACACTGACAAGCGCTACTCCCAGCTCTTCGCCGAAGCCTACTACGTCGCCATCTACCCCGAAGGCTTCAAACTCTTTGACACCTTCAAAACACGTCTAAGCGGTCTCCCATTGACAGCCGGTATGCTCCCAATCTCCGTCATCGCCGGAATGCTCATGACCTACACGGGCAGATACCGCTGGTGTCTCTGGACCGGCTAGCCACTTACAACCCTCGCCTCCGGATTCCTCATTATCCTCGACTCAGATACCAAGACTGCAGTCTGGGTGATTATGTTTATTATCGCGGATGTAGGGCATGTGTTTCTTTTGGGACCGGAGTTGTTTGCTGCGCCGACTACTTGTAGTCAGGGTGATATTGCTGTTGCTACGTCGGTGTTTAGCTTTTTGTGCAGTTTTGGGATGTGTCTTGATGTTGCTACGGGGGGTACAATGCTCCAAAATGTGTTCAAAGATAAACTGGATGATGGTGAATTTCCGGCGTGGATTGCAACGGATGCGACGGCGTATGCGCAGAAGTTGAGGATTATGCAGGATACAGGGTAGGATCCGGTTACGAGGCAGAAGATCCAGGATGATTTTGCTCTGGGATTCCAAGCGGTTATGGCTCTGTTGACGTGAATTGGAGGGTTAGGGTTTGCGTTGAGTCCTATTATTAAGAAAAGGGTTACGAATTGAGTATTACTTTAGGTATACGAACTTTTGATGATATTGATATGCTGTGAGGTTTGATGTTACTCAAATATTTACACCTTCTCCTTGTCGCCACGCCGCTTGAGAAGACAGTATTGACCCCAGTGCCGACGGAAGCGATCTGGGATAACCGGAAGATCAGGAATCCAGATCAGACGGCCCAAAAGGCCGGTCCGGGAGGTATCAAGGAATTTCTTGCAGGAGAGTTTGTCCCATTGCGACTCCTCCTCGATGTAATGTGGCTCCAGCTCGGTTGCTTCACGTCCCGGGAAATACGAATCAACGAGATAAGAGCATTGAGAGATGTCGACCTGTTCATGTTGATTAGCTCAATTTCAATGACGATATAACATGGGTGGCTGTACTCACGTATTTGCCAGTGTCTTCCTCGTTACGGTCGTTCATTCCAGTGGGAATCTGCGATGCACCATCGAAGAGAGCGGGGTAATCAGCGGCCTCAGAGAACTCGCCGGGAAGAAGCCCTTTGAATTCACTCTTGATGAACTTCGCTCGCATGTCGTTGGGGAGGAAGTATGACGATGGGAATCTGTACCACTCCTTACCAAAACAGATAGACTGACCAGCCTGGGCTTCCGTCTTTTCCAACGGCCCAAACACCTTCAAAGGAGCATTGTAGGCGGTGATCATACCGATGGTTCGCAGTAAACCTGCATTTATAGACAGAAGAACCATCGACAAGACCACAGCAAGCTTTAACTGAGCTGGCACTCGCCCCATTAGCTCTTTCGGGTTACTGGACCCGATAAATGAGAGGAGCATGTGGAAGCCAATAGCGGCATTGACAGCAAGGAAGGGGTATGCAGGGTACATAAATCGCTCTTCCTTGTGAGGCTGAGCAATGAAAATACAAAACCACATGTAGAATGGAGCGAGAAGGGTTACCGTTCGCAGAATTGTCTGCTTATTGGTGGCCTGAGACCGGAAAATTGCCTGGAAGGCAAGCAGTGGTGCAGCCAACATAGCAAGAATGAACCAGATATTGAAGTTAAGCAGCAAGTTCCGGATATAGAACGTCCATGGCTCTGTGCCAAAGATCTCAGGGCCTCTTCCTTCGCCGCCAAAGATGTTGTAAGCGACAATATTCCACGGAACAATAGTAAACTTTCGAAAAAACACATAGTCAACAGCAACTTCCGCGGCCTGCAAGTGGTCAATACGAAGGTAAGATAATTATTCCCGAGAAAGAAAGAGAGCATACCAAAATGGCTAGACACCGCAAAGCGCCATCAACGACGCTGAAAACCACTTTCTTAAGAGAGCCCGCTAGAAATCCAATAACAAACTCCTCAGTCAGAAGCGGAATAAGCAGAGCTCCAGCGAACGGCCAGCCGACAATCGCACCCAGTCCGAACCACATGATGCCCTGCGCTGTCTTCTGTCCGCCCCTCCAGTCCAAGAAAGCAGTCAATCCCAACATAGACATGTACATAGTAAAGCTCGACGGCAGAAACGCAGTAGAGGCATGAAACATGCCCGGGCTGAACGCGACAACCATGAGGAACAGAAGCCCGATTCTCGGGCTCAGGGTTCGACAAATGGCTGAGTACAGCCTTGTCTCACAAGAGGCACAAATGACGGCCAAAGCAAAGCGAACGACGTAGAATGCGGAGACTTTGTCACGGAAAACGAACGAACCGGTCTTTCCCACGAGCGCATGGAGAGAGATGTACAGCCAGCTTCGGATCGAATAAACCGGCGAATACTCCCATGTTTGGAGCCCGTATCCGTAGCCGACATAATGCGTAGGTTCCCAAAAGTTAAAGACTTCGTCACAGTCTTGAATTGGAGCGAGGAAAGCGGCAATTGAATTCGAAATGAGGCATACGTAGAGCGTTATATTCAACGGCAAGTAGAACGGTGCAGGTCCGGCGCTGCTCTAGGTTAGCTGGCCAGACAACGCATGTGATAGGGGCAGCCACAGCCATACCGTTGCTTCTTCATGCGTGGCGCGGCCTGCGCAGGTGAGCCTGCAGACGACATTTCAATTGATTTATTCAATATCACCAGATTGCTGTGAAGAAGGCCCGTCTTGGAGTCCAGGTATTGCGAAGGAGCTTGTCCGGTGGCCGGTTCGGCAACTACCGCAATTCCATATCTTATCTCTCTCATTTTTTTTTCTTCGTTACGGTAACCCTTCCCTTTCTCCTCCAGTCTATTACTAGTGAATTTCCCCCCCAATCTTCTCGAGCTATTCTCAAAAGCTCACCTCCTTTCAGATCCTAGAAGAATGGGTGACCAGCAAAAACCTGGTCTTCCAGTTATTCCAGGCGCTATGAACGAGACGCCACCCGTCGCAGTGACGCCGGGCGAAGATGGCAGCGATTTTTACAACACGCCCTTCAACGCAGCGACGCCATTGAATAAAGATGAAAACAAAGAAGATGCAACAAAAGATTCTACTATTACCGAATCAGATGTCTTTCAACCTGCTCCACTAATTCCAGGATTAAATCTCGTCAATGATAGCCTTCACGATGTACAGTCGAATAAGGAACCGATTCCGGCGCCGAGCACTGAGGACACTAAGATGACGGAAGGAAACGAAATCGCAGATGCAAAGTCTGAGACCCAGCATGCAGCTACGCAAGATGTGACAGAGTCGACACAAGTGAACCAAACGGAACTAGCACCTCAAGCCGGGGAAGCGATGGAGGTGGACGAGAAGAACGTACAGCAGAAGCAAGAGGGCGCTACAAACGAACAATCGAATGCAATCTCTTCTAGCGAAAACCTTGCGAACGCCGCAGAGGCTGCGCCCGCTACCGAAGTGGCTCAAAACGAAGATGATGAACACCCCGAATGGGAGATAGATTCGTCTCCGTACGAGTCATCTTCGGACGATACGACAGATTCCTCCGATGACGACAGCGACGGAGACGATGACTACCCTATCCTTAGCCCCGAAGAACAAGCACGGATTCTGATGCAGGCAGAACTCGGCTCTGACGATGAAGGGGAAGGGAAAGGCAAATCAGGAGGCCATATCAAGACGGCAAACGAAATATTAGAGGAGGCACCGCCGATTCCCGATGTTACAGTAACACCTGAGATGAAGGTTGTCCATTTGGGTCATATCCAGACCATCGTCGAAAACAATGCTCTTATCGAGGCCAACGTCTCGGGTGAATACCAGGTACTCGAGGGCGGTTCATTATTGTGCGACGAACAACGGAAGGTCGTTGGCGTGGTTTGCGAAACTCTGGGTAGGGTTGAGAATCCTTTGTATACAGTCCGCTATGAGAGTGTTGCCGCCATGGAGGAGCGCGGCATTTCTAAAGGGCAAAACATCTACTACGTCGAGCCACACTCTTCATTCGTCTTTACCCAGCCTCTCAAGGGCATGAAGGGAAGCGACGCCTCCAACTTCCATGACGAAGAAATTGCGGAGGACGAAGTCGAATTTTCAGATGACGAAGCAGAGGCCGAATACAAGCGGAAACTAAAGCAGAAACGGCAGGAGAAAAAAGAAGCCCGACATGGTGATGGCGGACCAGCAAGAGGTAGAAGAGGCCCGCCAGGCCCTTCGAAGCTCAATCAGACCGAGCTTAACTACGACGATAATGCCGGCGAAGATGGCTACACCCCGCTTGCTCGCCCCAAGAACCTACATGAGATCATGGGTCAAGGAGAAGCGCCAGTCGAGGGCGACGGACCATCTGCAAGAGGGTCAGGCTTCCGCGGCGGCAGAGGTCGAGGCAGAGGTTCTGATCGTGGCCGCGGTGGCCGCGGCAGGGGTGGACCGCGCGACCAGCATCATGATCGTCGGCCTTACTCCCATGACTCCCAGCCCCAGTCCCAGCCTCAGCAGCAACCTCAACTTCAACAACCCTACACTCAACCCCCCTTCCAATCAAACCAGCAGCCCGCATTCGGAATGCCCCAACAATACCCTCCTTTCACCTTCCCGCAGCAACAACAGCCCTACCCCCAGTCCCAATCGCCAACACCATTCCAGCTCCAGATGCAGTACATGCAGGGCTTCCAGCAGCAAGCCAACCCCTATCAGCAGACGACACAGATGCCGCAAATGCAGCAAATGCCTTCGAATCTGCAATTCAATCCGCAATTGGTCCTAGCTGCCTTGCAGCAGCAACAGGCACAGCAACAACAATATCAACAACAGTATCAGCAGGCACAAGCTCAACAGCAACCTCTGCCCCAGCAGGCGCCGGGACCCCTGGGTCAATCTTCAACGATAAATTTCGACCAGGTTAAGGCGCAATTGAATCTCTTACAGCAATGGGGTAATGGGAACCAAGGGCCTCCTCGTCCTCCGCAGTAATAATGCATTGATGATATGTCCATGTTAGACCTAATACGTTTTCATTCTAAGGAGCAAGCAGGGTTATGTTATGTGGTTTTGGTTTGGGATGAATAAAAGTTTTTCTACTTTGTACAGACATCATAGACCAGCAGTTGCTCAATTGTCTGAGCGTGCATGAATGAATAGATTACGGTTATTATACATACAAGGACCACCCAAATTTGATCCCTCAGAACTCATTAGTCTTTGCGCTTTTAGCCAGGACCCAGAAGTTTTCCATCTTTCCTCTAGCCAGGACATCCTTAGCTTGAGAATCACTTTCGCAGACACGCGCTCCCAGCCACTTCCTAAAAGCACGCCCTTTGGCTTGACCTTCCCAAAGGAGATCACAAGAATTAGTACTGAGATCCTTCAGATTCCCTTTATCATCCTCAGCCTCTAGCCACGATGCAAGAGGTTCACGATTGTTGTTCTCTCGGGCACCGTTGGAACCAGGGTTCTCGCCCCAGTCGATCCGGTTCAGCATGAGTTTCTTGTAGGCATTAATTGAGTGGGCGCCACCCTCGACAATCACCAGGTTCAATCGAGGATGCATGACGCAGACACCGGTGAGAGCCTGCTGTTCAGCGTTCTTGCTAATCTTGAAGCGGTTCCGTCCGTTTGCAAGGCTATCGATCCGATACACAGACACGTGGATTCCCTTGTCAGCATCCTTTTCTTGTTGTGTTGCAAGTTTCTCCCTCCGCTCTTCTTTGCTCAGTTTACGCTCCTCGTTCATGTTCTCGTGTTTCTCACGACGTTCGGCAATTTCACGAGTCACACGGGCTTCGACGGCAGTAGGATCCTTAACGGCTTGTTCACCCAATACCCGCATCAGGTTGGATTTCTTAACCTTTGGCGGCGGTGCTGGTTCAAGACCCAATCTGATCTTCGCCTGTTGCTCTTTAAGATCTGCCATTCTCCGCTGTCGGCGAATCTTGGCTTGTTCCTTAGGAGTAAGGAACATGGGCTTCTGTTGGGGCATATGTTTCTCTTGTGGGGGATCAAGAAGGACAGGATGTTGGATATATGAAGTCACAATTGTATCGGGTGTCTCGATCTTGACATTCTTTTCGTCCTCAATGACAGCGTAGTCCCCTCCGTTCACCAGACCTTCATCCCACCACTCAACCGCGGGCGGTGCAGGAACAAGGAACGCTTTCTCGACGTCCAAATCTTCATCGATACCTGCCTGTCGCGTCCGTTCCGCAATACGCTTCTTCATAGCCTCCAGCTGAGCCTGTCGACGTAGAGCAGCCGCTTGTTGCATATATTTCCCTTTCTGATTGAAAACAAGCTGTCTCGACTGCCGCGGCTTCGCAACCGTGCTCTTCGGCCCAAGACTCGGGTCAAAGTACGGGTTATCCTTGATTTCTTCCAGAGACGGACCCGAGAGATCAAGTCCTTGTTTCGTAGGCATCGGGGACTCAGTACGTCGATTGGCTTTCGCTTGGGATTGTCGTCCTTTGGCGCCTCGGAAATCCGTCGAAATATCCCCAAGCAAAGCCGGGTGTAGACCGACATCCAACCCTCCTCTAGCCCTCGATGTGCTGTCTTCTTCCATTTCCGCAATCGGGTAAGACGGAGGAGGCGCCCTTGGCCGTTGCTGAGCCGCTGCATTGGCCTTTTCGGTAGCTGCTGCTACTCTAGCTTTCATCTGTTCCAATCTAGACATGGCCGGGTTCGGTGGAGGAGTAGGACTGGGGGTTGGCTCTGCTGATTGTGTAGTGGGAGATGCGCCTTTCACAGGCCCAAGCCGTGCGCGTATAGCATCTGCTCTTGCTTTCGCTTCAGCCAGCATTTTTGATAGATCAACACCGCTGCCGGAAGCGCCTCCTTGGGTCGGCGCTGGAGAGCCATCGTTGGAGCGGGTCTTTTTCTGTGTATTGTTTTCTTCGTCCTCGGGGTGAGGCCGCTTCAGTATGTTGCCTGACACGTCCATGGCTCGTGTCTAAATCACTCACCCACAGATCACAGTCCGTATCCAGTGATGCGCGGAAAATAGATAATGAGATCGGGAACGAATATATAAGCGCACTGTGAGGGACTTAGTGGGATACGTGCAATGCAGGAGAACTTCAAGGTTGAGATCACGGGCCGATTCCCGAAGTGGACTAAAGGCGGTGGCGCATGGCAGAAAAAAGTTCTTGGGTTAATTTTTCGCCGGGTCTTAGAGATCGGCTTTTTCGTCCTCCAGGCCTGTTCAAGAAAAAAAGAAGTCTTTTCCTGTCGCGCCAGGCAGTTTCTGGGAGCCATGGCGACATTCGCACGTCCTGTGGCCTCCTCAATTGGGGGAATCGACTTTGGCGTCTATTCCAACGACGACGTCAAAGCGATCTCTGTCAAGCGAATTCATAATACTCCGACATTGGATACCTTCAACAACCCTGTTCCGGGTGGTCTTTATGATCCTGCTCTGGGCGCATGGGGTGACCATGTGTAAGTATACTTCCTTGCGATTCAATCGTGTTTTCCTGCTTTTGGTGGTCTTGCCGGCGCCATTCGGACCTACTGCTATTGCAATGTACGTGATGAGAGACTAATTGTATCTAGCTGCACAACATGTCGCTTGAACTCTTGGTCCTGTACTGGACACCCTGGACATCTCGAACTGCCCCTTCACGTCTACAATGTTACGTTCTTTGACCAGCTCTTCCGCTTAATCCGGGCGCAATGTATCTACTGCCATCGTTTCCAAATGTCCCGCGTCCAAATCAATGCCTACGTGTGTAAGCTGCGTCTTCTACAGTATGGATTGGTTGACGAAGCCGGTGTTATTGACTCAATGGGTACTGGAAAAACGGACAAGAAGAAGTCGAAAGATGAAGGCTCGGGCAGCGAGGACGAGGACGAAGAGGATCTGATTGAACGCAGAAATACCTATGTGAAGAAGTGCATTCGGGAAGCTCAGGCGTCCGGCAGGTTAAAGGGCTTGATGGCTGGCGCAAAGAATCCGATTGCGACGGAGCAGAGACGGACAGTTGTCAAGGAATTCTTCAAAGACATTGTCGGCTTCAAAAAGTGCACCAACTGCAGCGGGTACGTTGACAACTCCAATCTCTAATAACTTTCAAGCCGGAGGCTAGCCGCTGACTTTGGACAAGTATTTCGCCGGGATACCGGAGAGACCGTTACTCGAAGATCTTCCGAAAGCCTCTGCCTGAGAAAGCTCGACTCGCGATGCTGCAAGCCGGTTTCCAAGCTCCTAATTCTCTGATCCTTCTCCAGCAGGCCAAGAGCCTTAACCTCAAGGAGAAACAAGCACTTGACAACGACGAGCTCCATGGCGCGGAAGAAGAGGTGGCTCGTGGTAACGCCGTTGTTACCCAGATCGACGAGCAGAAGCAAGCCGCTGGCGAGACCCAGCAGTTTATGCCTTCGCCCGAGGTCCATGCTGCGATGACTCTGCTCTTTGAGAAGGAAGGAGAAATCTTAAACCTTGTGTACAGCTCCAGACCTATCTTGAGGGGTGAGTCCAAGGTCAGCGCGGATATGTTCTTCGTCAAGAACATTCTGGTACCACCAAACAAGTATCGTCCAGCCGCCGCTCAGGGACCCGGCTTGATCATGGAGGCGCAGCAAAACACGGCGTTCACACAGATCCTGAAGAACTGCGACATTATCAACCAAATTAGCAAGGAAAGGCAGAGTGCTGATTCCGACTCTGTGACGCGGATGCGAGATTACCGTGATCTGCTTCATGCTATCGTGCAGCTCCAGGACACTGTCAACGGTCTCATTGACCGCGATCGTAGCGGCCTTTCGGGTCCGGCAGCAGCTAGTGCTCCCAACGGTATCAAGCAGATCCTGGAAAAGAAAGAGGGTCTGTTCAGAAAGAACATGATGGGTAAGCGTGTCAACTTTGCTGCCCGTAGTGTCATTTCACCGGATCCCAACATTGAAACCAACGAAATCGGTGTTCCGCTTGTGTTCGCCAAGAAATTGACTTATCCCGAGCCTGTCACCAACCATAACTTTTGGGAAATGAAGCAAGCAGTCATCAATGGACCGGACAAGTACCCCGGTGCCGCTGCAATTGAGAATGAACTGGGACAGGTCACCAACCTCAAATTCAAGAGTTTGGATGAGCGGACAGCTCTTGCGAACCAGCTTCTTGCTCCTTCGAACTGGCGGATGAAGGGGTCTCGAAACAAAAAGGTCTACCGCCATCTTACCACTGGTGATGTCGTTCTGATGAACCGTCAGCCTACGCTTCACAAGCCCTCCATCATGGGCCACAAGGCTCGGGTACTCCCTAATGAACGGACCATTCGAATGCACTACGCCAACTGTAATACCTACAACGCAGACTTTGACGGTGATGAAATGAATATGCACTTCCCACAGAACGAGCTTGCACGATCCGAGGCTATGATGCTCGCCGACGCAAATCACCAATACCTCGTTGCAACCTCGGGTAAACCGCTGAGAGGTCTTATCCAGGACCATATCTCGATGGGAACTTGGTTCACATGCCGGGATTCCTTCTTTGATGAGGAAGATTATCACCAGTTGTTATATAGTTGTCTGAGACCAGAAAACTCTCATACGATTACGGAGCGCATTCAACTCGTGAGTCCAACTGTGATTCGTCCGAAGCGCTTGTGGACCGGAAAGCAAGTCATCACCACGATCCTTAAGAACATCATGCCCCCAGGCCGAGCTGGTCTCAATCTGAAGAGCAAGTCTTCAACCCCGGGAGACCGATGGGGCGAGGGCAACGAAGAAGGAACCGTTATTTTCAAGGATGGTGAGATGCTGTGCGGTATCCTCGATAAGAAGCAAGTTGGACCTACTGCTGGCGGTTTGATCGATTCCATTCACGAGATCTACGGGCATGAAATTGCGGGCAGATTAATCGGTATTCTTGGACGACTCCTAACCAGGTTCCTGAATATGCGTGCATTCACCTGTGGTATCGACGATCTTCGGTTGACCAAGGAAGGTGATCGTGTCCGCAAGGAGAAGATCAGCCAGGCCTCAAGTATTGGCCGTGAGGTTGCATTGAAATATGTGACTTTGGATCAGACGAAGGTGCCCGACGAGGATGCTGAGCTGCAGCGACGGTTGGAAGAGGTTCTTCGTGATGATGACAAGCAAGGCGGCCTGGATAGTGTTTCGAACGCCAGGACAGCTAAGCTCTCCTCCGAGATTACGGCGGCATGTCTTCCCAAGGGTCTAGTCAAGCAGTTTCCGCGGAACCAAATGCAGTCTATGACAATTTCCGGAGCCAAGGGTTCCGGTGTCAACGCCAACCTGATCTCTTGCAACCTTGGTCAGCAAGTTTTGGAAGGTCGACGTGTACCTGTTATGATCAGTGGAAAGACTCTGCCATCGTTCAGAGCATTCGACACGAACCCTATGGCTGGTGGTTACGTCTGTGGTCGTTTCTTGACTGGTATCAAGCCTCAAGAATATTACTTCCACGCCATGGCTGGTCGTGAGGGTCTTATTGATACAGCTGTTAAGACCTCTCGGTCTGGTTACCTGCAGCGTTGCCTGATCAAGGGTATGGAAGGCTTAAAGGCAGAATACGACACTTCAGTCCGCGAGGTCTCAGACGGGTCTATTGTTCAGTTCCTGTACGGAGAAGACGGTCTAGATATCACGAAGCAGGTTCACCTTAAGGACTTCGATTTCTTAGCCTCGAACCATCTCTCTGTGTTGTCTTCGGTAAATCTTACGAGTGACTTCCATAATTTCGAGAAATCAAAAGCTACCGAGTGGCACAAGGAGGTAATGAAGAAGGTACGCAAGGGCAAGGTTGATGATGCTAAGGATCCGGTGCTGGCCCACTATCACCCCGGAGGCAACTTCGGAAGTACATCCGAGTCGTTTTCGCTGGCTCTCAAGAATGTAAGGATATACCCTTGAAAACGTGGTTTTATACATAGCTAACATGGATAATTACGAAGTACGAGGACAACAACCCTGATAAGCTTTTGCGCGACAAAAAGAGCCATGTTGACGGTGTGATCGGCAAGAAGGCCTTCGAAACCTTGATGAACATGAAGTACCTCAAGTCCGTTGTTGACCCTGGTGAGGCTGTCGGTATCGTTGCCGGTCAATCTATTGGTGAACCTTCGACTCAAATGACCCTGAACACTTTCCACTTGGCTGGTCATTCGGCAAAGAACGTCACCCTGGGTATTCCCCGTTTACGTGAAATCGTCATGACCGCTAGCGCAAACATCATGACACCCACTATGACGCTGATCCTTAACGAGGAGATTCCCAAGGACCAGGCTTCGCGATTCGCCAAGGCCATCAGCAAACTCAGCATCGCTGAGGTCGTTGACAAAGTTCAGGTCAGGGAGAGGATCGCCGCTGGCCAGGGCTACGCCAAGGCGAAGGTCTACGATGTCGAAGTCACATTCTTCCCGCCTGAGGAGTACACCGCGGAATACGCCATCAACACCAAGGACATGCAGAACACTTTGCAGAAGAAGTTCATCCCCAAGCTTGTCAAGCTTACCCGGGCCGAGCTCAAGAAGCGTATCGACGAGAAATCTATCAAGAGCCACTCTGCTGCGCAGCCCGAGATTGGCGTGTCTGTTGGCACCGTCGAACAGGCCCAGGGCCCTGACCACGAAGATGAACCCGCCGACGACGACGTCGAAGACGACGAGGACGACGCCAAGCGCGCTAGGGGCGGCCAGAACCGGTCGAACCAGGTCTCTTACGAAGGCCCCGAAGAGGAAGAAGTAAATATGGTTCGCCAGCAGGACGCCTCGGAAGACGACGAAGACGATGAAGAGAACACCGGCGCTGCTCCCATCAAGAAACAAGACGTGGAGATGACAGAAGCCACGGACGACGACGACACAGACGAACAGATCAAGCGCGAGGACGACATCAAGGGCAAATACGCCGAAGTCACCCAGTTCAAGTTCAACCCCAACAAGGGCATTTCCTGCACCGTCCAGCTCCAATACGACATCTCCACCCCTAAGCTTCTCCTCCTCCCCTTGGTTGAAGACGCCGCTCGCAACGCCGTCATCCAGTCCATCCCCGGCCTCGGCGACTGCACCTTCGTCGAAGCAGACCCAGTCAAGGGCGAGCCGGCACACGTCATCACAGACGGTGTCAACCTGCTCGCCATGCGCGACTACCAGGACATCATCAAGCCACACTCACTCTATACCAACTCGATTCACCACATGCTTAAGCTGTACGGTGTCGAGGCCGCGCGTGCATCTATCGTCCGTGAAATGTCCGAGGTTTTCGAGGGTCACAGTATCTCGGTCGACAATCGCCATTTGAACCTGATTGGTGATGTGATGACGCAGTCTGGTGATTTCCGGGCGTTCAACCGGAATGGTCTTGTCAAGGATAGCTCGTCGCCGTTGGCGAAAATGAGTTTCGAGACTACGGTTGGCTTCCTTAAGGATGCTGTACTTGAGAGGGATTTCGATAACCTCGCCTCTCCCAGTAGTAGAATTGTTGCTGGTCGTTCTGGTACTGTTGGTACTGGCGGATTTGATGTTCTCGCCCCCGTGGCATAGGTTGGTGGATGATGTTTTGAATGTGATATACGCTATTATTGTTATTATTGTGTATATGTTTGCAGACTTCGATTGTTTGTATTTGACCTGTGTTACGGAGTTTTCTTAGCGGAAATTAGAAAAAAGTCATTCATTTATGATTTTACAGAATAGATGCCCATGTTCAATTTTAATATTAAACGACTGTGGTATCACTGATTGCAGTATGGTACAAAATCTAAAACGCCTCTAGAAGCCGTCGCTCAAAATGTAATCAGAAGGATTATTATATTGTCAGATAAGACCGCGATCACTCCGCGTCCATCATCATGAGATCTTCATCAATATCATCGTCAAATTCCTCGCGAACAACACCACCATTCTGGCGATCATTCATCTGGTGCGCATTGGCAAGCTCTTCCTCCCTCTGTGCTCTATCCTCTTCCACCCTTTGCTTCTCCTTATGACGCTCCAGGTCAGCCAAACTCCAGGTGGAAATCCCTTCTTGATCCCTGGCCTTGAAGGGCTGGGCCATCGTGCGCAGGAAATTCTTCGCAGTTGCGACGGACATATCTGTACTGAGGTTCGTCTCGCTCTCCAGCATGGCCTGACTGATCCACTTGGGGAGCTGCGTGCGCTTTTTCTGGAATCGACGGTCTGCCAGAACCATGACTCCGTAGTCGTCTTTGCCACGTAGGACACGACCCAAACACTGTGCAGCGTGTCTCATGGCGTCGAAAGACAGGAAGTCATTTTCTCTGATACGGCAATTTTCGCGGAGAAACTCTAGACGTGCTTTCAGGATACGAGACTCGGTGTATTGGAATGGAACACCGATGCATAGGACTGCGCGTCCATAATGGTGGTCAAAATCAATTCCTTCCGAGACCTTTCCTCGGGCGACACAGAGAAGGATAGCGCCACGACCGTTGCAACAGGCCGTTCGGTAGGTCTCCAAAGCGAGAGAGGACTCCTGGGCATCAGGAGTTTCGACGAGAATCAGCTTATAATTCCATATAGAGTCCAGAATACCCATTCCTTGCCACATGCTGATGATCGACTCCATGTAGAGATAAGACGGGAAGAAGACGACAATTCCATCGGGAGTGATGCGAGAAAACTCGAGTAGAAGATTTCCGTAGTTGCGCACAACACCTGGATCATTGCGTATTTGGAATGACGACGAAATCTGTGCTTGATCAGATCCACGGGTGACAACCATGGGGAGAAAAGACCGCCGTGCAAGGGTCATGCTGTATGATTCTTGCATAACAGTGGTGAAATCTAACATTTTGGGGTACATTTCAAGGGGCGACAGAGTTCCAGATGTGATAATAACGGATCTGAAGCGATGAAACACTGGCTTGATTGCAATGGCGGCGTCTAAACAAGTGAAATGCAATATTGGGTTTGGTACCGTGGCTGCCTCTGATTCGAAGGGTTCAAGGATCAAAAGGAAGCCTTTGTCGTAAGTCGCGACCAAGGTTGCGAATGTCGCGACTTCTTGTAGAGGTTGGTAGTCTTCTATATTGATGAGCTCCAGCGTTCGTACGAGCGAAGTAAGTCGCTCCGCGCAAAACCGCAAAGGCTTCCGCTCAATGAAGGTCAAGTCCTTGACATGAGTCAGAAATGACGGTGGCGTTTCGGATATTGTGTGAGTGACTTTCATTCGCGTTTTGAGGTATTCGATGAATCGTTTGAGGAAGGCGACGAAATGTTCTGCTCGTCGTATATTTCCCGGTACGGCTTCTGTGAGCAGATCATCCGGAAGAACAGGGTTAGAAATGAACTGTTCTTCTTCCCTTGCCTGTTCTGCTTCCCTTAGGCCTTCCACCAGCTTTGAATATTCATTTTGAAGTTTTTCTGCATCCGAGCTCTTCATGTCCTGTATCTTCCGTTCCAGGTTGTTGGCACCTCTTGTAGCTTTGCGCAGCGAGTCCTCCGTTATGTCAATACTGAGCGATTCAATACAGACGTTGTCGATATTGTGGGCTTCATCAAAGACCACAATGCAGTCTTTGGAGAGCTCTCTGGATACTCGTTCGGCGATCTTGGGGTCGAGAAGGTAGTGGTAGGAATAGATGATAACGTTACAGTACGGCATCTAGTGAAAGATCGTGTCAGGAACATAAAGGAACAAGCATAGACATCCTGGGATAACATACCATGCGCCTTGCCGAAAAGTAGGGGCATTGCTTGTGTTCCTCTCCGTATCTAAGAAGTCCGTCCAAGGTGAAGACGCCAGGTGGGACGAGGTTGTGCGGCTCGAGAAGATCTAGGTTCTGAAAGCAAGCAAGCGGAAATCAGTAAGATAATCAAAAACGGAGCATCGCCATGTACGCACCTCATGGTATGTGCAGAGTTCAACGTCTTCTCCCTTTTCTTTCTTTTCCTTTACGAACCCCGCCGTCAAGCTCCTGCATCTCGCATCGACAACTGTACCACTTTTCTCCCTTTTGACAGACGGATGTAGACACAAATTCTTTCGACTCGTCAACCCCAAAGCTCGAAAGTCTTCTGTATATCCTAGTTGTTGGGCACGAAATTTCATCAACGCTTTCAGCTCGCTCAAGGCCTTCTCGATCTCGGACATGGTGCGGGAGCAGTAGATCAGTTTTCGATGCTCCGGGTAATGTTGCTGGTAGGCGATAATCAACGAAAGCAAGGAAACAGTCTTCCCTGTTCCCGAAGGCATCTCCAACACACAGTGACCCCTGGCATCGAGGGTCTTCTTGAGATCACACATGTAGGCATATTGTTCGGGGTATATACGAGGATAAGGGAACAGCACGGGAAGGTCACTGAAGGAAGATAAGACAGTTAGCGGGTGCTGAAGTGTTCTCGCAATATTTCCTCAGCGCAGATACTCACTCAATGAAGAATTTCATGGTGGCCGATGGACGAGGATCGTCGACAGAAGCAGCCAAAGCTCTTTCACTTTCAAGCCGCGGCGAGATCGCGTCGGCCTTTTCCACTTTGGGAGATCCGATGACACCAGCCCACGTGACCGCTATCGATAACTAATCCAGCAGTCCCCCGCCGCCTTGGAACGAGATACAGGCCAGAAAGACAATAAATCAGTCTGAGCAGAGTTATTTGAAGGTGAATAACTACTCGTCTGACTGCCCAGAAAGAAACTGCTAGCTGCACGCCATTTTCGCGCTTCTTTTCGCTCATTACCGTCGATCTTTTACGCATTAACTTGTGACTTCAACCCCCCACATTATGAGCAAAAAGTTCAAGTCGCAAGCTTCGAGTAGCCGTGCTGCGGCCAGCACCTTTGGATCCTTTGGAGGATTCTCCTCGACGTTTTCCGGTGCAGGAAGAGAGCCTTCTTCCCTAACATATGTGGCCGAGCCGCCGGATCTTTCGCAGATATCAGAGCCTCAACTGGCGATTGCATTTAAGAACTTTCTGAAGAAAGATGAAGTCACGAGAACAAAGTCGTTAGATGATTTAAACGACTACATTTCCTCTGTGGAGGCTCGCAGTGGGACATTGGATGATGGTTTTTTGGAGGCATGGGTATGTATACTCTCTGTAACACAGAAACCAAAACAGCCTAGTGACACTGTTTTTGCAGATCAAAATCTATCCGCGGGCATCGATTGACCTTGCGCGTAGGGCGAGGCAATTAGCCCATACAATTCAGGGTACCGTAGCCTCTCTTGTGGGGAAGCGAATTGCTCGCTTTTTACCCAAAGTGATTGGGGCATGGATTGCGGGTCTCTATGATAACGATAGACCAGTTCAGCGATCTGCGGTAGAGTCGTTCACGCGGGTGTTTACAACAGACGAGAAGAGAGTTGGTGTATGGAAGATCTATCAAAGCTCGATCCTTGAGTTTGTAGACGACGTCATTCTTCAACAGACTCCCCAGACGTTGAGCGATGAGCGGACCGTGAAATCGGACGATTCTCAAGCAAAATATGCTCGCGTGGCAGCAACAGCAGTCTTGTTATTAAATCGTATCATAGGTCAGTCACAACTCTCCGGAGACAGAAACTTGTGTATATTCTGACTCGAGATTTGTCTAGGGAACACATCGCGCGAAGAACTTGAAAAAGACCTTCCTGCAATTGAAGCTCTACTCAGTAGCAAGTCATTGTGGTCCCTGTGTTCTAACGAAGATCCATTTGTCCGTCGCTCTCTTTATGCTCTTCTTCGGTCAGCTGTTGCGAAAATCCCTGAAGAACTCGACTGGAAAATCATAAGCGCTGCTGTGATAGGGAAATCCTTGTCTATGGCGCAAATTGGAGCTTCGACGGAGTTGTCTGAGTCGTTGCTACAAACAACATCCGCAAGGCCTCAGTTATGGACAGAAGATTACGCCGGGAAGACATCACCCACAAAAAGATTACTCCAGTACATCCAGAAGGGGTCTCAGGGTGGACAAAGCTCTTATTGGCTGAATCTTTATCAGTTATTACAAGCCGTCCCGTTGAAGACACTCGCAGACATCCACCCAGATGCTATTCCTGAGAACGGTATTGGCTTATCAAGCGCCACTGCCTTAATGGAAGCGTTCCAGGAGGGCCTGAGTTCCAGGGAAGAGCCTCGATCGAACCAAGCAGCAGGGTGGAAATCGTACATCGACACCGGGATATGGCTGGCAAAGATCATTCCAGAAACCGAAAGAGCAAAGCTCGTTCAAGAAAGGCTGTCACCAATACTAGTGCAACATCTAAAACCCGATCCACTTCAATCTCGATGGTCCTTACCTCCTCAGTTGGCTCAATCAGTTTGTGCCGATTACATCGTTACATTGGCCAAGGACGGTTATGAAAGTGAATTGCACCTTTTGTGGACGGGACTGTCAGACAGTCTGCTTGAATCAGTCAAACTGTCTTCTCCCGAACAGTCGAAGGATTTCCAAGCATCGCAGGATGCGATTAGCACTCAAGCCCAGCGACTTCTTAGCCTGGAATCCGCAGCACTCATGCGGGTATCCGCAACAGAATACGAAGCTAGGATCTCTAAGGTTTTTGAAACTACCAGCCTGCCACTTCTCGAAAGTTGCTTGCAGGTCCTACGGACTCGAAATGGCAAGCCATATGGAGCGGCTGCGGTTGTTGAAGAATCAGTCCGACATGTCCCCCAGATAGCTCGCCACTCAAAGGAACTCTTGAAGTTTGTTCAAGATGATGCACCAGAGCTATTGTTCTCGCCCTCTGCTGATCGCATAATCACCATTATTTTGTCTTGTCGCTCTTGGCATGGGTATGGCCCTAGTTTCGAGAAGATTATCGAACGAGTGATCCAGCTCGAGCCCGAGCAGTCGAACGCGCTTGTTCTTCAGAGGCTTTTGGCCACACTTGACTTGAAGGAGATTGGTGACAAGTCTAGATTGAACTTGTTGATCATGCGGGCACTAGATAGAGCTTGCAAGGGTAGCCATTCTCACTGGCCAATTGTTATCGCAGTTCTCCAGAATCCCACTTCGCCTGGTGAATTGGCGGACTCTATTTTCTTGTCCATCATCGATTCATTGTCCACTGAGGATAAGGTTATTGATACCTTGAACGGGCTTTCTCAGATCGTAAAATCAATCCCAGCTGCCGTAATAAAATTCCAGAGCGGAGCTAATGGTTCTAAACTGGCTGGCAAGCTTCTCTTCCTTTCGGAATCCGGTGACGAAGAGGTGGGAGATTTTGCCGAGTCTTTGACCAATACATTAAAAGAGACTGTGGTGGGCGAGACAAGTAACAAATCGAATGTCGAAATCCTCCAACACAATTTCGACCATGTCAACGAAGAATCACTCTCGTGGGTGCCATCCTACTAAAAAGACAAAGGTATCCATATCGCTAACTGCTTACAGAATCGAGTCCTTGTTAAGCATCGCGGAGGAGTTGTTGCAAAACTTTACCCCCGAGGAGGCAAAGCAGATGACAAAGAACATATTTCCTTCAGCCCAGTCCTGGGAGAAGGCTTTGGGTCCGTTCCTTCAGCTGCCGCCTCGGTCCTCGACTGCTATAATAAACCCCATTCGGGGTACAGTGCATTTCATCGACCGTGAATTGCCTGAGGCCTTCTGGGAACAGTATAACAGTATCTCGCGTGATGCCAGTCATTGCTCTGCTGCATTCCGTCTCTCCTATTTTGCAACCAAGATTTTGTCTTCATTCGCAGTTGCGGAACATCTCGGCGCGGAAGAGCTTGAGGCGCTATTCTACAACTTACCTTTGGCTTTACAGCTGATTGAGGACGACTTGGACATCGAAAAATGCAACGGAATAACTGGAATTCAACTGACAGAGCAACGGGAAGAGTATTTGGAGGTTGTAAAGGAGGGCAGGAAAGTAATCTACGAGTGGATACAGTCGAGCACACAGATCGGTGGTGAGACAGTTTCATCCAGATTAGTCGCACTCTGGATAAGCAAATTGGACAGGCTCGACGACAACTCGCCGGTGAGCTACCGGATTGGCGAGGCATTTGTAAAGGTCATGGCTGGCGCAGATTCGTCAAAGACTAGCAAATCACCGGAAGACATCACTCAACTATGCAGGAACACGCGGACTGCGAATGCCATTCATTCTGCCGCCTGGATGAGTGTCCTACGGCAAGCTGTGATTTCCAACCCTGCTGGGACACGATTGTGCAATGAACTTGTTGCCGACTCGACGGGACTCAAGGTTGAAGATGAACGGAAAAATGGTTAGTCAATATGGAATCTCTAGTTTTACTATATTGTACTAAAACAGGACAGGTCTTCGAAAACTGGGACTGCTTAACCTTCTCTTTGCAGCGGGACAAAGCGTGGTTTCGTCCATTCCAACTCAGCGATTAGTTTTTCTAGCCAAACACCTCATTTCATGCCTTCAATCTGAGATCAAGTCCCAAGGTCTCAAAGCGGAGATTATGCGGACTCTAACCTTTGTGCTTCCTTGTCTCGGTGAGATTTATGGTTCGCATTGGGAAGACAGCATGGAGATTTTGAGCTCGTCCTGGCGAGAGACAGGTGGTGGCGATGAGGGTCTGCCGGTGCTGGAGACATCATTCAGACTGTTTGCTTGCTTGAAGTCGATTGTGGATGACGAGGAGAGCAATGACGATGTGAAGGATGCGTGGTCAGATCACAAGACTACTCTTTTCAATGATTTGACATCGACGCTCAGGAAGTTTGGTGAGTTCTGGTCGACCTTCCTTCTTTTGCTTGGCTAACATGGGAAATAATAGACTCCTCGACTGCCTTCCACAAACCTCGTGATGTCACCGTCGAGCTTCTCTGCAGTTTGCTCAACACTATCCCAATAAAGAGCCTGGAAGATGTGAACAAGATATTCCCTCTTCTCACAGCCCAAAGCCGGACCGTCCAGCGTGCTGCCTACATCGTGCTTCATCGGTATATTCCAGAGGTACAAGAGCAGGTATCGTTTGATGTCGCATTATCCAAGTCCACTGCCAGACTTCCCCTTGAGCTATTATCTTTGCTTTTGGAACCCCCGACAATGGAATCGATTAATTCTTCCGACGGAGAGGATAAGATGTGGACCGGCATTCGGTCGTATCTGCTTAGCTGGAAGGTGGTGTTCGACCACTTCACCAACGCGGTATGTTTCATTTATGTATGATCAATAACCACGTACGCTAACATCGATGACAGTCATTTGCTCTACAAGAAAACTATGTCGCAAGCATCAAGGAGACCGACAGCCTGATTCCGCTGCTGGAGTTCATCTTCGACTTCCTTCAGCAAACGCACGGAAAGATCGTCGAAGCTTCCAAATTTGACATCCGCACTTTCGAACCTGATCAGGCTGAGACCGCGGAAAAAGAAACACAGTGGCTTCTAATCCACCTGTACTTCTTGTGCTTGAGGCATTTGGCCAACATGACCAAGAACTGGTGGTTAGATGCCAAGAAGCGCATCAAGGGGCCAGTGGAAGCCTGGACAGAGAAATACATTTCCCCCTTGATCATCGAGGACTCTCTTCGGGATGTCTCGGGCTGGATTTCGACACAGGATCCCAACGAAGAGCGAGCATTAGCCGTCAAGATCTCGTCCAAGACAGCGGAGATCATTGCCAGCATTGAAGTCGACGAAGAATCACCACCAGTCGCAATTTCGATCTCTCTGCCCCCCTCCTATCCCCTCCAGCCCGCACTAGTCGTGAGCCGGAGTCGCGTCCTGGTCGACGAAAGGAAGTGGAAGAACTGGCTGCTCACGATCCAAGGAGTCATCATGTTCGCCAATGGCAACCTGGAGGATGGATTGATGGCATTCCGACGAAACGTGCAAGGAGCGCTGAAGGGACAGAGCGAGTGTGCAATCTGTTACTCAGTCATCTCGACGGACATGCAGACCCCCAACAAACGGTGCGCTACTTGCAAGAACACCTTCCACTCTGTTTGTCTGTTCCGGTGGTTCAAGAGCAGTAACCAGAGTACTTGCCCACTGTGTCGGAACAACTTTGTTTATGTATAAAAGCGTTGCTGGGTAGTGTTATATGTATATCAATGTATTGCTAGAATTCGTGTAGCTGGATGGATAAGAGAGAACATTTCAGCGTGACCTCTTATGTCACCGCTGCGGGGAAGATCTCCCCTCACAAAATTCCCCCCGAACAGCTCCCATTTTCTTATGAGAAAACACACAACCTCTCTAAAATGTCCGCACCACAAATCCCCAACCTCAACACTCTCCGTCGCAGAGGAGGTTCTGGTCGACTCCGATCTCGCGGCGGCGGAGTTGGCCCCGAAGCATCATCAGCCTCCAAAGACCGCGTTGTGCAAAACACAGATAACGACGCCAGTGTGTCACGGTTGAGCGCAGTGCGATTGGGATATCTTGAGGATATATTTGCGCAGCCGTTGACACCTGCTGGGCTGGAGACGAGGAGGTTTCCTATTATCAATAGAGGTGTGTGCGTACTTCTAACTTCTATGGCAGTGTATGAAGTGGGATGTCAGTTGGCTAATCGAGATTAATCTTGGATAGGAACGTACGTTCGAACGACTGCGATTGATCGTCTTGTTTGTCGGTTTGCCGAGTCGCGTACGGAACAGCATACGAAGAAACAAATTATTTCGCTAGGGGCGGGCACAGATACGCGTGCTTTTCGATTGTTTTCCTCAAAGACGGCGACAGACTTGATATACCATGAAATCGACTTCCCAGTCAACACTGCAGCCAAGATAAAGGCTATCCGCTCATCACCCGCTTTACAAGGAGCATTGAGGGACGACTCTAGCCCCGGGATATCAAATGATGTAAAGATCTCAGATACAGGAGACGCGCTCCATTCGCCCCGCTACCACATCCACCCCCTCGACCTCCGCTCGTTATCCAAGTTCACACCAGACCCAATACCCACTTTACAAGACGTCGATCCTACCCTCCCAACCCTCCTCATCTCCGAATGCTGCCTCATCTACCTCCCTCCCGACCAAGCGGACTCCGTCGTCCACCACTTCACGACCACCATCTTCCCGTCCACCACACCATTGGGCTTGATTATATACGAACCCATCCGCCCCGACGACGCCTTCGGTCGAACGATGGTGTCCAATCTCGCGACGCGGGGTATCCATCTGCAAACGCTGAATAAGTACGCTAGTTTGGATGCGCAGCGGAGGAGACTACGAGAGCAGGGGTTCGAGGGGGGGCAGGCGGCTGCTGATATCGACTTTATATGGGAGAGGTGGGTGAGTGAAGAGGAGAAGGAGAGGGTTGCGGGCTTGGAGATGTTGGATGAGATGGAGGAATGGAGGTTGTTGGCGGCGCATTATTGTGTTGCTTGGGGGAGGAGGGGGGATGTTTTTGGGTGTTGGGGGGATGTTCAAGGGCAGGAGTAGTGCCAGGGTGGGCTTTGTACATTGACGGATGTATGGATCTATTTCGAGCGTGTACTTCATAAGATAAAAGCATGACCGGGAGTACAAAGAACTAGTCTCGGTTGAATCGCATCGGATACGGCGCATAGTTCCGCGTTCAAAGTTCGATGGTAAATAGAACGCAGACCATCAAGGACCCGAGTAACCGGGTTTCTCGAGGAATTTAATTGCGATAGACCTGCTAATCTAACACACTTCGCACTAGTTACTGGTAACTACCTATCTGCGCACCTCGTCGAAACGTCAAGTCACTGTTCCCAATGGTGCTTCACGTGCCGGTCTCGATCCATTATTAGTTCTCCGTACAGTTAGTTGCCTTTGCCCTGTCCAAAGCCTTACGACGCCAGTACCCCCTCCTCCTAAGCGCACGAACCAAGATGTCCTCGGAAACCCCAAGCCCAAACTCCTGAATCACCCTACGTTTAGGGCAGACCATGATTTTCCTCGGAGGCCGTGTTCCATGCGATTGATTCCTCATCGATCTTCCGTGAATCTTCGGTTTACGAAATTTATCCGGCTTGAGTGTAGGTTACACCTAGGTGGTCGATTATTTGTTGGTAGGAGTGGTCTGCGTCGCGGAAGGTGATAATCCGGAGGCGATCGTCTCGGGTAAGGCGATCAGAGTTCTGGCGTGGAGGGATGGATGGACATATGCAGTACGGTGTATGCAGTAGGCAATGTGTTGATAGAGGCTGTCGATGGAGAGGTATAGAGTGAACAACGGTCCAGTTGTTCGTATGCATGCTAGGTAAAGCGGTAGTAAAGATCCCTGTCTGTTAGTTTATTGTCAATCTTACTTCGTACCCGGCTATACGACCTGCGCATTGCCGAGATGCTCAAGTTATGCTCCGAGTCACATCCGAAGCAAACATACAAACCCGTCCGTGCTTCGCTGACCCCTATTCCGTAGCTTCTTTCTTTCACCGTTGGACCAACGGTGAGACATCCACGTGATAGTGAACAACAACAACAACATTGACAGCTCCATGATAGGAGGCTTCTCCAATTGGCCTGTCGGAAATTAGCCTCACACACCCTATGAACCGGCGATTCCTCCGCGATCCCCATTGGCATACCCCTGGATTAGCGTATTATAGCCTGCCAATGGTGTGTCGGGGAATCATGGATAGGGCATTTTAGCCTCATGATTAGCCCATTTAGGAAAGTCGTTATTCGAGTTTGGGCCCTGTTTGGGTTAATGTAGTTTTGTAGGTGGGCTGGTCCCTTTTTTCTTTAATTTCTTTCTCGGGTTTGTTCTTATATTGCATCTTCGGCGTTTCTTCTCTTTTTTTTCTTCTGTGGTCTTTTTTGGTCGTTGGTCTTTGCGGTTATTGTTGTGCTTTTTTACTGACCTTAGTCTTTCGTTCGTTGCGATTCGGTTGATCACGGTCGGTCCCATTTGCCTTTCCTCATAGCCCGAGAATAAAGACCGAAAAGAATATATACGCCGGAAAATCGCAGACTGCCATCATGAGATTCGACATGGCGTCCTCGCGCGCATTTGTGCTCTGTCTCCTCGCCGGCGCTGAAGCAGCTCATCACAACCATCATGCACACGACCATACCCACATCGACGGCAAAGTGAAGGAGTCGCTTGTCAAGAAGTCCGGAAAATGCAAATTTCCTTCCGATGCTGGGTTGGTCGCCATCACTCCGGGCGCTGCCAATGAGGGCTGGGCTATGAGTCCGGATGAGTCGTGTACTCCGGGTAATTACTGCCCATACGCTTGTCCTCCGGGTCAGATGTCCATGCAATGGGACCCCAAGGCCACTTCGTACTCTTATCCGATGTCGATGGTAAGTGACTTCAAAGACTTCAAGCGCGCTCAGATGAGGATAGAGCAAGAGCTGACTGGTAATAGAATGGCGGTCTCTATTGCGATGAGGATGGAGAGATCCAGAAGCCATTCCCTAACAGGCCTTACTGTCAAGATGGTACAGGTGCCGTGGGTGTCCAGAATAAGTGCAGGTCGCCAGTCTCCTTCTGCCAAACGGTACTTCCCGGAAACGAGGCCATGTTGATCCCGACCTTGGTCAACGAGTTGGCCACTCTCACTGTTCCAGATCCCGATTATTGGTGTGAAACCTCTGCTCAGTAAGTTTGTCCGTTTGCTCTTGTTCTTCGACGGCTAGCCACTAACAGTGTTCAGCTTCTATATCAACCCACCAGGCGTTCAATCCGAAATTGCTTGTGCCTGGGGCACTTCGTCCAACCCATACGGAAATTGGTCTCCTTACGTAGTCGGCGCAAACACCGACGAAGACGGCCGCACCTTTGTCAAGCTTGGTTGGAACCCGGTCTACCTCGAGCCCGCTACGCCTTTCCGTAACATCGTTCCCGACTTCGGTGCCGAGATTCAATGTGAAGGTGACAACTGTGAAGGACTCCCCTGCAAGATCGATCCTAGCACCAACGACGTTAATGAAATCACCGGTGAAACCACTACGGACGGTGCTGGTGGTGGTTCATTCTGTGTTGTGACTGTTCCCAAGGGTGAAAAGGCCAACATTGTTGTTTGGGAGAAGGATTTCATTGGAGGTGACGATGATACCTCGTCCACCACGATGGCCATCCCGACAAGCACTACCAGTTCGACTTTCAGCACTAGTACCAGCACCAGCTCTTCGTCATCCACAAGCTTGACTGCCTCCACCACCACGCAGCAATCGGCAAGCAACACGCCTTTCTTGAGCCTGGATCTGGGTATCTCGATCGGCATATCGACCAGCGTCAGCTCTGCGTCAGCCGGTTATACGTATGAGCCTCATGTTTTCATCGAGTCGGAAACGGCTGCAACTGTATCTGCAACGCCTGCTGCGCAAACAGCCAGTCCTTCTCCTTCGACGACCCAAGACAGCACGGAGGACAGCGATAGTGCTGCTTCCATGATGACTGTTTCGCTATTCGCTATGATGCTGGGTGTTTGCGCTGCTGTGGTGCAGCTGTAATGCATTCCCTCCAGCATCCGGCCAGCAGAGGGTCACCCATTCTCTTCTCCATGTTGTCATATTGTCCATTCTAGACTTTCCTTGACGATTAACGTATCCACACGTTGACGACTTTTGACTTGTTTTGGTTTGCTTCGACTCACTTCGTTATATACCTTTTTGTTATTCTTTTCTTCTTCGGCAGCTTTTTTGCTTGACAGCACTTTTGGATGACCCGATACGCTGTTCATTGATTCATTGATTCTTCAGCCAGACGGCTTTTTGCCCTTCTTGGATAATCTTAATGTTTATAGTTTGAGAGAGCGAATGTTGCGTATATAAAAATAGAGATAGTGTGATTGTAAATGCGATGATGTCTAGTTTCTGTCCTAATAGGTCACTTGACCGGCCTAGCCCAAAGTAGCTTCCCCGCCTCCTTCATTCTTCCTTTGCGACAACAACGCCTCGACACTCATTACGACTGTTTGTTCACGCTGCAGGCAGATCAAAATGCCTCCATCCGCCCAGACGGTAAGTCCATCATAATTCCTACTACAAGGCAAACCGCCCATCCACCTGCCTACATCAACCTTCCGTCTACCCCGCATCGCTCTATCATTCCCAGGAACAACAGCCCAACTAATCACTCCCAACCAGACGAAACTAATCTCATCCCTCCGCCTCCTAATCCCACGCCTACGCCTCCTCCAGAGAAAAGACACTGCTTCCTCAAAAGTTCAGCGCCGCGAACTCGCGCAACTGCTCGAAGAAGGCCGCGACGCCTCCGCGCGCATCCGCGTCGAGAATGTCATATCCACAGATACAGCCGTCGAGGTGATGGAGATGGTAGAGCTGTATTGTGAACTGTTGCTGGCGAGGGCGAATGTGTTGGATCAGGTTGCGTTTGGGGAGAAGGGACTTAGGGCGCGGAGTCGGGTCAAAGAGGAGAAGGTTAGAAGTGAGGTGGGGAAGAGGCATGGTGCTGGGGCAGGGGCTGCGCCAAAAGATGTTAAGGGTGGTGAGAGTAGTTCGGGTTCGAGGTCTTTGTTTGGGTTCCCGTTTTTCGGTGGTGGGCAGCAGAAACAGAAACCTGAAGATATGCAGCCCAGCCTAGAATCAACCAAAGACGAAGACCGCAGTCCGGAGGAATTATGCTACATTGATCCTGCCCTTGACGAAGCCGCCGCAGCCATCTTCTACGCCTGGCCTCGCTTTCCGCACGACGTCCGCGAACTCACCATGGTCCGGACCATGCTCACAGACCGCTACGGAAAAGACTTCATGGCGCTAGCGCAGGAGAACAAACTAGAGCACGTAAAAGTACCAGAACGAGTCGCGAAGAGTCTACGAGTGCGGCCACCAACACAGGATCTGGTTGAGAGTTATCTGAAGGAGATCGCAAAGGCATATGGTATTTCATGGGGCGAAGAGCAGCAACAGGAGGATCTGGGGAATGCACCCGAATTCGTGGACGACCGCCCGTCAACACCACACGACCAACAACCAGACGGGAGAAACGGAGACAACGCTGAAGAAAGAACAAAACGTGCGTCTGAGACCAACGAATTGAGCAAAGCTACCCCGCCACGACGGCCCGTCCAGTCTGGCAAAAGTCCCGTCATCGTTGCGCCTCCGGGCCCCAGGACTGATAACCTCCATCCTCGTGTCAAAGTGCCAGATCCTTCATCTTCGGAGGAGTCCAACGACACGGCGAATAAGAGTACACCAGAGACTAGCAGTGCAGACAAAGACCCCAATCGCATACCGGAGGTAGATGAGTTGAGTCGTCGGTTTGCAGACTTGAGGCGAAAACCTTAAGACGCGAGCATAATTGTGATTGATTATTTGGCAGCTTCATGAGATGAATGTCTAGCATAGCATCTATTTAATATCCTGCAGTCGAGCATTGAAATAAATAGTATTGTATTAAGTGCATTTCAACCAACCTGATCAAGACACACTGCCTCTATGCTCTTCTGCCTCTATGCTCTTCTGTCTGTCTGTCTTGTCGTATCATGCATAAGAAACAAAATATAGCAAAAAAAAAAAAATGCAAAGCAAATATATGCAACATGAGAAAGAGAATGGGAAAGTAAAACACAAGCTAAAGAAGAGAAAGCGAGAAATATAAAACTATAGTACATCAAACAGATATGGTATCAAAGAAACCCAAAATAGAAAAGCCAAAAAAAAAAAAAGGAACAAACAAAACAGAAGGGATGCGAAGCAATGCGATGTATACCCCTCTTGGAACTCTTTTTAGGGATATATGTCCAGTCAAGTCTGAACTGTCCAACCCAGCCTGCGGAATGTTGTCAGATCAGGATCGATATCTGGGCGCGGTTTCGCCCATATATACAAGTAATGCTTGATCGATAAATCAAATCAAAGTCGAAAGGAATCGAAATGGGAAAGTGGAGGCAGAAGAAAAGCAGAGAAAAAGGAGAGATCACAATCACTGCATCTCCTCCTCTTCCCCAGGAAGCAGAATCTCATGTCCAGACCCCTCATAAACAAAAATTGCAGCAACACACCCAAACACCGAAACCAGCGCAATCAACCACCAAGCAAATCCCACCGTCCCAATCTCCAGCCCATATCCATACCAACTCCCCGAGAAAATGGGCCCAATAGTCCGGAACGCCGAAGAAACAGACTGCCCGATACCGTGGATAGTACCAAGGACAGACGGGTGCGGGGAGCAGTTATTGAGTAAGATGATGGAGGTTGGTAGGGTGAAGGTTCGGGCTGTGACTTGCAGAAAGAGGACGACGATGATGGAGAACCAGACCCAGACGCCGTTGGCTTGGTCTGGAGGTGGGGTTGAGGAGGGTGCAAGGGCGATGTAGGGTGCGAAGGCGTAGGCGAGAGGGAAGAGGGAAAGGAAGTATTGGTAGCTTTTGGCTGTTCCTAGACGGCCGTTGATGGTGGGGTAGATGGTGAATTGGAGGAGCATTCCGATGACACCTAAGATGGCTGTGGCGAATCCAACGCTTTGGGGCAGCATTCCGAGACCGCCGGTGAAGATGAACGGCAGCTTCTGAGGCAGACTGGCGGGATCATTCGGGTCGTAGCGGGGGGTAGAGAGGAAAAGAAGCCAAAGGTTGTTGAAAGCGCTGTTTATGTTAGCTGTGTGGACATTACACAGGGGCAATGAGAAAAACTCACCCCATCTGAAAGTCAAAGAACGCCTGCGCAAAAAGCGTACAGAGGACATTCTTGGTCCAAATGTTCCGGAAAGACAGCACGCGGGCCGGCCGCGCGGGTTTTGCCTTTTCTTCCATCTCGTAGCTTTCCGTGCGGTCCAATGGGCGGTTCAACAACGGGCCTTCTTCGTCGTAATCGCGGAAGGGAAGTCGAGAGTATAATGGGGAAGAGGATGGAACGACCACCTTGATGACACGGGAGAAGAGTCGCATAGCAAAGACACCCAAGCCTGGCTTGCCTTTGCAGGCGTCCAGTGTCTCTTCGAAGCCCATGGCAACGAAAACTGCGCACGACGACAGAAAGATGGCATTGGCCAACATGGGCAAAGCGTAGGGGTATTTGATAAGCCATTGAACACCGGACTGGCCACCAAACGACGAATTCGGACCGAACAACGTAGGATAAGCCGTGACGGGATCAGAGAGCATACCACCCATGACTGTGAAGCATCATCAGTACCAATCCAGCATTTTGAACTCAAAAGGGCAAAAACCTACCGGGTCCAAACAATGAAGCAATATTGAAACCAATGGGCAAAATCAAAAACGCCCTGGAATGATACTTCTTCTCTTTAACATTCTCCGCAATGGCCGTCCGAATGATTCCCACAGTCCCATTAATCGCACCTCCAAACGACCGCCAAAACACCGCCTGCGCAAAAGACGTCGAAAAAGCAACTCCTAAACAAGAAACCGCAGTCCCCAGCAAACCAACAAGAAGCACGAACTTCCGTCCTCCCCACTCCGCATCCGCGACTCGACCCCATGGAATCGCCGTCGCGAACTGCGCAGCCGTAAACGCGCCCTGCAGGATACCCGCTTGCGTGGAAACATCCGAGTCTGAAAGATCCTGATCAAACGATTTGAGCTGGTAGAACATATACGCCTGCAACGAGGCGATCTGTAAGAAATCGAACACGCGACATAGACCCAGAATCGCAAGCTGCTTCTTCTTTGGCAGTGACATCCACGTTACAGGCCCGGGGCGCGTTGACAAAGATACCGGCGGGGGCCCAGAAGAAAAGGAGTGTGAGGGACCGGAGGGATTTGATGGTGAATCCGTCGCCGAAGTCGACGGGTGCGGCTCAAGGATGGGCAGTTCCTGCTGGCCCTGGCTCTGGGAGCGGCGACGGGCATGGCCCTTCCAATCCATCGACGTATTTCTCAGCGCCATGGTCTCGTCTGCGTCGTAGTCGTTGTCGTTGTCCACGTCGGAATCGTTACCGCCGCCACCACCTCGCTCGGAGACACTGGCGAGCGAGTAGTTGGATTCACGACGACGGCGTTGCTGCGTGGTGGAAGACCCGGCGGAGGATTCAAAGGTAGTGGAAAACTCGCCTACGGCAGGGGAGAGGATATCGCGACCAGTCGACCAGGAAGTATTGCGTGAATGGCGGGCATTCCGGTCCCGGTTTACGTGAAGTTGAGAACTGGCAGCAGGAGTGGTAGGTAGAGGGGAGACGAGAGGAGAGGATAGTCGGCGGTTGGTGGTGGTGCCAGAGACGGAGATGCGAGGCATGCCGACGTCATGTAAGTATACTGCCTAGTGCGTGGTATGTGAGAGAAAAAAAAATAGAGAAGAAAATGACAAGAAAAGATAAGAGCCTGAGCGTTTGGTTTACTTTCCTTACACTTATTTTTACAGAATACAACTGAACTTACTCCGTACTCTGCACACGATAACTCGGAGTTATCTTCCTTGGATCGGCGCAGTTGGGCTTGCGACGACTCCCCACTCCTCACTGTGCCGTTGATATGCTCATTAGTGCCATGTTCCTATCTCTATGGCATCTTCTATAATATTTCGCTCTCTGTACGAAGTACTCCGTACGCTTTACGGAGTAGCTCAAGACTACGTATCATGTCCGTATCATTTAAATAGTAGCCCGGATGATCACGGGACTGTTTCATAGGTATGGTATGGTATAATATGTATTATAGGCCGTACTGTACCACGTAGTACCGGTAATTTCCAGCCATGGGCCCCTGTCTCATGTGGGGATTATGGGTTGTGGGGTTGTGGATCGCAATGACTCGGCAGTGGCTGGGCGTATGGTATTGTAATCATGTGACTTGAAGTATGCAGACTCATATAGCACAAAAGTGATGATAGGATACAGGTATAAAATTATCTACAGTATATATACAGACAATAAATGAAAAAGGAAACAAGGGTATCATCACCTCCCCCGTCGCTCCCGCTCCTGCAGTGGCAAGTAATCATCCTCTGTCCTCCAATCCCACCACCGCCGCTCTCCCGTCTCTGACGGCTTCGGCTCGCCCTCCGGCATGTCATCCAGAGTGTCCATCGAATCGCGCCTGTCCTGGTACGTCTGATCGCGCCGTCGCGGTCGACGACAGCAGCTGACGATCAGCTGCACTGCCACGGCTGCAATAAGCACAACCACGGCACCGACGGCCCAATTGGTATAATCTGCAAACGTTAATCTCAATCCCAATAACCTCAGAGAACGGGAAGATGGAAGACAAAGCATACCGTATACACTTCCAGAAGCAGCATCAGCAGAAGAAGTCTCTTCAGGCTGCCCACCAGAAACCCCCCAGTCAAACAACTTCTCCGGATTATCCGGGTCAACCCAAGGCACTGTGTTGACTCCCATAGGCGGAATCAGCGGTCTGGTGTTTGTATCATCTGGGAAGCCGTAACCCAGTGCGTTCCCGCAGTCCTGCTCGGAGCAGTAACTTTGCAACTCCGGCGAGGGTGTGAATGTAAACGTGTTGGGGGACTTGCCCAACAACTTCCCTTGCCCGTCCACTGCTTCCGCATGGGTCCACGGGTAGAAGTTCATGTCGGTATATGCAGTCTCGAACCCCGCTTTGGGTAGTTCGTCGAGCAGGGTGTAAGGACCCGTGGCGTTCATGGAGCCGTAGAATCGCCAGAATTTGACGCGGGTGGCGCCATTCCAGCTGACATATAGTGTTGTTGGGGAGTAAGGTTCTGTAGATCTGGAATAGGACCATAGAGCCGGGACATCTGTTGGGTTGGCATCCCACTCGAATTTCTGGGCGCGGTAATTCATGAATCCTGGGTCCTGGGAGAGGAAGCCCCAAAAGACGAGGTTGCCGTCCGCATCGTGCTCAGATACGTACGCATTGTTGCCCCAGCCCATAAATACATGGCTGTTGTTGAGGACTTGCATGTTACCCTGGCTGGAGCTGAGCATGCTTTTGCCTGGAGGCATGTAGTCTCGCAGCTGGGTGGCCGTCATGTCCACATGGTCGATGAGGATGAGCATGCCCGACGAGTACTGATGGGTCTGGTTAAAGCCATTATAACCATTGTTGTAGAGCGACAAGTACGTGTGTGTCGCATTCTCGGACAACCAGCGCGCATCATGCTGCTGCGAGAAACTAAAGTTGATGTTGGTGAACGACGGGTTCTGGCCGTGCAGCTGCCAAATAATCGAACCGTCCTTGCCGGAGATCTTGTAGATGGCGCAGGTATGGCGCGACGAGATCAAATAGTCGCCATCCGCATTCTTATCAATCGAGTTTATATGGAAATAATCCCACGGCGCAAACGGGCTCAGTCCAGTACCTGAAGTATCTGTGTGATCGGGGTAGGTATAACTGAGCGACGGATCAACATGGTCGAGTGAGCGCCATTCGAACAACATCTTGCCAGTCTCGACGTCAATCTCCTGGAAGACACTCTCCATAACCCAGCCAACACCCTGTCGCACGTTCCAAGGACTCATGTCGAATTGACGCTGCTGGTAGACGGTCATCAGGGCGGATTTGCCGTTGTTGATAAGTTTGAACTCGTGCATGTCGCTCGACGCCATGCCACCACCGGGCTGCACCGAGCGCACGATGCGATACTGGTTATCCATGATAACGCCATGGCCGCGACAGTATCCTTTCTGCTGGTTCCCTTGGAAAAAGCAGAGATGGTCTGCTCCTTTATAGCGACAAACATGCAAACCGTGAGCGTTCCCAGGCCCTGAATTGCCCCAACCGCTCCATACTAGGTTCTATCCATCGTCAGTCCCATCATCTCCAGCTGTAGAGGGAAAGGCAGACATACCCCGTAATTATCATAAAGATACGGCCCCGGACTATAAGCCTTTTCATATGGCCCAACAAATATAAAACCAGGGCTAAGTTTTCTCGGATCGCTAACCTCGACGGTGAACGTTGGAGCGAAGAGATCGGGTCTCTGTCAGAATAAATGAAGAACATTAGACAATTAGCAAGACTGTCACGTCAATCACGTCAATGATTAAAAAAAATGCGGAGGTGACAATCAGGCAGTGATCATTACCGATTTGAAGGATGAGACTTCCTCTGCGACCGCTGTATAACAGGCGAGCAAGAAGGCAACCAAGAGAGGCGAAAGCCCCCCGGCAAGAAAGTTGAAGGCGAACATGAAGGCCCATTACTTGGAAATAGAGGGAATTGAGTAATTGAAGAGGAGAAAATGTGACTGAGGGAGTAAGAATACCTCGCCCCCTGGTGGCAGTGGCAGTATACAAAGTAGATCTGGAGGGAGAGAAAAAGAGCAACGATCAGCAACAGGAGAAGAATGGCTAAAATAAGACGACAGTCCAGACAGCGGTTATTCATCCAATCAGTATTTAGTTCTGGTTTTCCAACGGTCTACCAGAGTACTACGTACGTACTCAATCATAAAAGTACTATGGAGAGTATGGAGACCGGCCATGCGAGAGGATACCCTATTCGGAGAGGTGTATTTCAGGGGAGCACTTTAGTACTTACCACTATTGCATAGTCCTACTGAAGATCAACATCTCAAACACCCTCTGACTGACCATTATTGAGTGTTCTACTCTCCTACGTACAGTCTTCTGCTCTTACACTCTGTCCTCATAAGGTGAAACAAGTGAAACGAACGGATTCCACCGACGTTCTCGAAGAACTCGTGGGTGGCGTCCGTGCATTACATACCGATACAGCATAGATACACATACAGAGTGCAAGCACAGATCTTTCAGGAGACAAGGTTGGTATAAGCCATTGAACCACCACCCTACTGGTGTCCATCCATATCTACGAGTACTCTGGAATCTAACACAGCCATCCTGCACAGAGAACATTGATTTGAGTACACTAATCAAGCCACGTCACGCCCATTTCAGTGGTCAGACTCTCCCCACGCAAAGTGGAAACTGTCATTCACCGGATACATTCCATTGGCTCGGAGTATCAATACTTACCCGCCGTTTTCTTTTAGTGTCGCTTTTCTTTCTTTTCCCCTGACAATGCAGAGTTGTGTATCTTGGCAGGGAAATGCGTAGTGAACTACGTAGGCGGAGGCGTATACAACAACCTTCCTTAGCCACAGTCAACGTATCCAAGATCTAGTCTTGAGTGGTTAGTTTAAAGTACACGGCGTAATGCTTGTTATGATGCGTGTGTAACATGCTGTCAGGGCAAAGCAGGTTATGACGGTCTAAAGTGCATAACTTGCATTACTTTTACACACCTCGGCTACAAGGTTATCTCCGAGGTATGCATTGGCGCTGCACAGTGACGCCTGCCAAGGACTTCAAGGCTGAGAAAAACAGGGATTTCATCGCAAATAAGAAAAAGTGTATTTTATCGTTACTCCATGAGCACCCAGGCAACAGTGATTACATATCCAAACCAAACCCAAGTAAATAATTCTCTGTACAAGAAAGATAAACAAAAAGAAAATAAATGACCCCAATTGGCCATCGCCCAGATTATACGTATATGATAGTCCCCTCCCAATAAAAAAAAACAAATGTGGCAAGATATCCGAGAAGTATAGCAAAAACAGCCACCACACTAATAGCAACGCCCGCGCATACTACCGATGAGTGGCAATGAGGTCGATACCCCGTCAACCTCTCACCGGGCAAAGCGCTTGAAGGCCATAGTGGCAGCCAACCCTGTGGCCAGAATGGTACCGCCCATGGTGAACGCCTGCAGAGCAGCGTTGAGCATCTGGCGCCTGTTACGGCCACGGCAGCGCTTGAAGAAGTCGGCCATGTCGTTGCCGCGAGGGAACTGGGTGTCGGGGATGTCCTCCCCGAGGAACTCGCACAGCGGGGCCCAGCCGTCGCCGATCTGGTATTCGAGCAGGCGCTCGGGAGGCACCATGCTGCGGATCTCGGCGACGTGGTCCTCGTAGACCTGCTTGCCCTTGTTGGGGAAGTCGCCGCGGAAGAAGGTCTCGAAGAATTTGCTCAGCATGGGGTAGTACATGCCTGCAGCCCAGCTGAAGTTGGAAACGAAGCTGTGTTCCCAGTCGGAGACACGCCACCAGACGGTCTTCATGACAGAACTGTAATCAATTAGCATCCATCATTGGATAAGAATGGTAAATGGTAAACATACGCATGCCATGAGTCCACGTCACGGGTAGTCAGGATAACCTTGGCGTTGGGGTACGCCTCGATAAGCTCCTTAGCAAAGGCACAAGCAGGCCAGTCACACACAGCCTGGCAGTCACCCAAAAGTTGGTCCCATTCCTTGCGACCAAATTCACCAACACCATCATACTTGGCAAGCAAAGCATCGTGCCACATCAAACAGTCCGGAGGGTTCTCCATACTCGCAGACATCATGTGGTAACACTTGAGATATCCCAAGCGCTCAAGGGCAATCCGCAACGAAGCCGTTCCAGTACGTCCCACACCGAGGGCCAGCACCTTCATGGGCACCGTACGGTGGCACTTTCTTCGGTCAATGCATGTGTCGCTGGTGAAGACATCGGTGATAGGTTGCGGGGCGAGGTTGTCCGAGTAGGTCAAAGACATGGTGACGGCGTTAATATCGTAATCAGATTAAGGAATTAAACGTAGGATCTATGAGGTTGTGTATATTTGTTGATAACGAAGGTGTGTCGCGCAAAGCAGCGATGGGAATGGACTGGTATGGTAGGAAGGGGAAGATGAAGATGAGAATGAAAACGAAAGAGAAAAGGAGGTCAAGCCGTTTGGGAATATTCTTTTTAAAGTCCGTCACCCTGAGAATAGAACGAGAGAGAGTAGATCAAAAAGGATACCAGTAAACCCCGTTCTTAGATAAGTCGGGGGACAGCGGGTCTCCCAGAAAAGAACCAGAACGCTTCAAAGTGTAATGTGTAATTTTTCCTCTTCCCTTTCTAGACCCGCGCTAAACTGTAAAGTTACGTACGAATTGGTTGCCAGTGGTTGACGGTGGCGAGCGCCTTTTTTTACCCGCCCTTTGCTCGGCTCCTGGTCTTGGCTCCCACGTTCTGCCTGAGGACGAATACTAAGTAGAAGAGACTACGACACTTGTAGGTACAAAACTGTAAGCGCACAAGTGCTCTAGTACAAAGCACTGTGCTGTAAGTCTCTGCATTTCCGTAATTATAGCAAAACACACACAGACACAGATAAACAAACCACAACGTCACGAGCTGACGCATCCACGGACAACCGCTGATTGTCAGGGGGCCACAGAAGATGGCAAGTTCCCCGATCAGGAACAGTGTTCTTTTTTAATCTGAGTTGTAAAATGATTGGTCGGAACAATCAGATGAAACCCCACACTATGCAACCGACTGAGGCATTCAATAGATTACAGAGTATGTACCTGTACCGTATTGTAAATACGCCAAGTACGTAGTGCTCTCTGAACTTGTTCCCGCCGCCCTACCGGGCAGGGGAGGAAATGCCAAGACCGCCGCGTATAACACGGACGCTCTCAATCAGGCTCGACTCCACGAATCGATCATCCCTCCCCGTGATTGGATGCGGGGATAGAAAGGTCGACGCGTACACCCTAAATCCGGTAAAGTATGAAACGGGAGGTTAACCTCCACCTATTCCCGGTCGATAGTCTGTGAGGAAAAGTTTAGGGGCATTCTGGAACACTGCGCTGCAGTGAGCGGATGTATCGGAGTTGCATTTGCTGTGTGTTCTCGATTTTGAGGCGTAGGATCGTACTCCGTACATATTTGCAGGTTGATGTTAGGATAGAGTCGTAAGTATCGATAATCATTGTGCTCGCGTTCTGTTTCTGGTTTAATCAATCATTCTGGACATCTGCTTGACCCAAGGTACTTCCTCGGCTTGGTACCGTAAACGTGGTAACGGAGGGGACCCATCCGGAAATCGATGGTTGGGCTCAACGTGGAAAATAGTCTCCCGAATCATTTCTGAGCTTCATTTCAGATTCACCTGCCAAGAGGAGTAGAGGGGAAACGGCAACTGAAACTCGTGTCAAAATTCCTCCAGTGGGAGCAGTTGTCAACCAATCAGTTTACCAGCCACCATTCTCAGTTCTTGTGGTATTGTAGATAATCAGTCCAGCCATGAGGATGTTAAGAAGGCCAGTGCGGTCCGCCCATGACATCCAGCGACAGGCGGTAACAGCGACCGAGTTCCCACTGCTCCCGTCCAGTTCCACCGCGCTTCAATCAACCTCAAGGATCTTAACCGCTTCTTTCCTTTTCAGGAAGGCATTGGCTTCTCCTCTCTGCCGTCTGCCCGCCCGTGCCCGCTGGTTGGAGATGCTGTCATGGGAAATGCCAAGGTAACCGATCTATTATGCGCGGGTCCTGTACTCCATCTTGTAGTATTGTATCCCGTCTGAAAGATGGGATGTTGTAAGAATTCTCGCAATTTTCATGACGATCTTCTCCAGCCATCCCGTTTAGATGTGGCGTCCCAATTTTCAGTTGTGCTAGTATACCGCGGTAGGAAAGGGACTCTTCAAGACGATACAAGTCATCATAATGAAGCAGTGAGCGGCATTAGTAACAGTTTATCAGTGATACTGTTGTTTGGTATGGGAAGCAAGTTCAGATGAACGTCATCAATGTGAGAACGAACAGAATACCGCTTTAGGGTCGTCGACTATTGTCGGGCTCTGTGCTGTGTAAATCCAAGTTGATTGGGGTCCAGTGGCGGTTTAGTAGTAAGTAGGTCCGTGACAAAGTCGCATGTCCAAAGTACTCGCGTCAGTCAGCACGTTCGGTTCTCAAGGTTAGTCGACAAACAATTCTGTTTTTCTGTAAAGAACAAAGGAGAGCAATAAGAGCAATGAAAAGAAGGCTTTCAAAGGGGTAAGCCCAAAGGTGGACGCTCTCAGCCTTAAATGTACCTCGCCAAGCCCGGTCACGACATCCACTCGCAATTGCTATCCTTGATCACCTCATAGATAACCCCTTCCAAACTATTATAAAGGCACCATTGTTCTTCCCGCTGTCAAAATAAAGGTTCTTAAGGTTATCTAAGTAGAAAACGCGCGTTGGATCCCAGTTGCCTGCTGCCGGCAGGTGAACTCGGCTGTTGGGCTGTACTATCTAGTCATGAACTGTGCCGAAGATGACTAACTGCTCTTTCTGTGTACTTCTATATCAAGTAACAGTAGAGCCGAGTAGCAATTGCTTGTGCATGCTCAGATGATGAAAATTATACAATAAGGTATCATTAAGATGCAATTAGATACTGCCGCCCTCTAATCAATCAACAGCAATTGAGCCCCAACGGCCCCCTCAGACACTGTACATATCTGACATAAAGCATCAAAGACTCCTAACTCCAATCCGGTGGTAACCGTATGCGGATGCCAGAAAACCCTCCCAATTATACGCCGTATATAGCAACAGTCAACTTGAATGTCCCCGTATGCCGCTTACTCCAGTTTATCCAGATGTTCCAGCCTTGTCAGAACGACTTGTTTGCTGGTCTCTTCGATTTCACCCGCAAGGAAGACCTCGTCCAGAATCGCATACACCTGTACGACAACGAAGCCTCGTCAGCCGTGTCCGACGTCACAAGCCCAACGGCTGTACTGGAAAACGCACCTTATAGAAGTTGAAGACAAGATCCAGCTCACACACGTTCCCAAAAAACTGATCCAGGACCTCCACGAAGAAATGTATCGCCTCGAGATACGCTAACTCGTTGTCGTTGGCATCGACACACACACAGAAGAATAACCCCGCATATCGTCGGTACACTACTTTGGTGCTCCGTTTGAACTCGACGAAATTCGACTGGTACTTCTGATCTCTCGGCGCGACAAGACGGTGGACCTAGAAGCAAAATACGTTAACGTCGCTCCTGGCAACATCAAACAAACAAGCAGTATGCACCAACCTCGCCCTTAAGCTTCACTTTCTCCTCATCCTACCCACACGAATCCGTTAGCCAACGCTTCCATCGCAACATATTCGATTATTATCCCTTCGGATTCGTCTTCGTAGACTCACACTGTACGGCGCATACCATTTTGCGAGGCGCGTCTTGCCCCTATGAACCCATCAGATTAGCGCTCAAGTACAACAATCAAATCAGGACTCAGGGGCATCACACTTACTGACGATTCTGCACTAAGATAAAAGAGAGAACCATCCCGCCCACAACGTAGTGCTCCGGATTAAGCCGCTAAAAAAAAAATAAAAAAGATGTGATTCAGTTTCCGTGGGTTGCGCAGCCTGGAATTCGATGATATCGGAGCGTTCTCCGCGGTACCCCGTGAAGCTCATGGCCGAGACTCGATATTGCCGGTTCTTACCGCCTTTCGTTTATGTCATTGTTTTTGGTGATCTTCAGCAGCGTTACTGCGGGCGTCGAATATCTACAGGGGTCTTGGTGGGGATTTGAAGAAAAAAGAAAATTTTGCTATGTTTATTAAGTAGAGCTGCCTGATTCTAGTACTTGTGGTTGGAACAGAAAGTGTGCGTTTAGCTGGATAGAAACGTTGGATGCTTGCTTTTTTTTTTTTGAATATCTTAGGCTTTGGTATTAAATCGGGGGACTAGAAAACAGAAAGATGTAGTAAGGGTAAGACAAAGGAACTTTGTATCATCGTGGATCCGTATCAGCATGACATTTTCTCACTTCTCATGGAGTAGAATTGCTATTTTTCTTGAACAGCCTCGTGATTTTCTCCGAGAATCGTGACTAGAAGATAGGTCAGTCAAAACTATGGCCATTGAGAATAAGAAAAGGAATAAATACCCCCGAAGAAGTCTTAGGCCTTTCCGGTTCCCCGACGTTATTATTGGAGCCAACATCATTTGTATACTCCTCGTCCATCATGTCTTCATCATCTTCAATGGTCTCTTCATCCGTCTCAGGAAAATACCTCTCCGGATCCCCATTATAAACGATATACCACCCAAGCTTTTCCCCTGCGGCATATTTATCTCGAAACTCCGTTATTGCCTTGGATGCCTCCTCCGATAATCCAGAATCCTTGTTGAGCTCCTCCACATCCCAACAGATGTTGTTCCCAGGTGTATTGGGGTCCGGCATCTCAATCACTCTCGCCGCAGCATAGGCGTACGGCTGGCTAACCGCGGTCTCGCTCTTGGTGTCTTCGGGGTCGTACTGCTCAATGAATCGCAATTCCGGTAGTCTCGCCACGATATTTGGTTCGTTCTTCTTGAACGATTCGAGGAGCAGGCGTGTAGTTTCCGGTTGCTGCAGGTATTCGGCCGTCGCGTTCTCCAGGTTGTTGAGGACGATGTAGACCCGAATGCCTGTGAAGCCGGCGCGCGGCCAGCGGAAGCCGTAAAGGAGGTATACCGGCATGGTTACGATTTGCGCGCGCAGACGGGGGAAGGAAACGTCGAAAAGAGCGAGGGGAGGTGGCTGCGCTGCGCTGCTCGGCTCGGCTTAGATTGGAATTCAGCGGAAGAAGCGAGGGTGTAGGTGCCCGGGTGGATCGACGCGCAGGTTCATATTATCATTGGTATTGTCCACGATACATTCCCTGCCGTGTCACTGACAAGGCATCGTCAATTGAGGAGTTGTGCGTGTGCAACATTGACGGCCGTTTGTTGGTGCAGTCACGTGCTTTGTTCTGGATTCCGATGGGCGGCTACAATTTTTGATAGATCGCATTCCGAATTACGATATGTATTATTGTCGTTAACAAAGGAATTGTTGAGCACTCTGAACATTCCATATACGGAAACGATCATTTTGCTATGCGACTAGCATTCTTCAAATCTCATAACTTCTGCTAAATAATTCAAACCGAGGCTTCATCATTCATCATCACGAGCTCGCGCCATACGCATTCTGCCAGCACGCGTCGAAAGTCGCCTTGTCAACGGCGAACTCACGGATGTAATCCCTCTCAAGATCGTGCGTCTTCCGTCCCAACAAGACCAAACTGTGGAGCGGCCGGCCCATGTCCACCTCCGCCAGCTCCTTCAGAGTACCTGCCACCAATTTCTGGTCCGCAGCACCAACCCGCGCAGCGCCAACGGCCAGACTGTCCGGTCCGAACACACCTCCCTTCCGCTCTTCCTCGGTCTCCAGCATCTGGCTGGCGCATTGTGCGACCGTCATGTACCTTGGGGGTTCGTAGATCATCCGTCCCCTGGCGAGGTTCTCCAGTGATGGCTCCTTGACCTTGATGTCCAAGAGCACCAGTGTATGAAGACCCAAGTCGACGTTCTCCTTCACTCGGTCGTAGTACGACGAGGGCTTCCAGTTCTCAGTGAAGAACACCATGCTCACTGTTTGGCCGAAGTTGTAGAGCTGCAGACCGGTGCAACCGATACCGGACATGATCGAGGCGTTGGGGATTACTTTACTTTCGATACCGAGTTCGCGGGCCCGGAGGACCAAATCTGTATGCGTAGTCGCTCTGACGACCTGTCAGATCCCGCTTCTTGCTGTTCATGAATGGAAGGATGCATACCCGAAAGGATCGCCGACGACTAGGAATGCGACGTCGGTCTTGTCGGCGTCTGCGAGAATCTCATCGCTGCCGCTCTCGACCAGTTCTCTGTCTGCTACAATAACAGGGCGTCCATAGAAAGCTTCCTACTGATGAACCAACAAATATTAGCCTATGGTCTTTTCCATGAAGTCTCTCAAGACATGCGACAATAAGCAAACGAGAATCAACACATACTAGCTTTTCCTTCTCCACAAGCAAAATGCTGGTGTATGCTTCGAGGTAGACTCTTTCGGCCTTCTTGACAGCCTCCAATCCCTTGACCGTAATGTCAGTCTCATCGGCTAGACCGAGTCCCACGAGGTAAAGCATTTTGGTCTCTTTATCAAAAGATCGGTTTAGTATATCGGGCAGTGTAGTTGTCGCAATCAAAAAGTTTCCTCTTCACCCCCACCAAATGCGGCGGAGGGTCGGGTTGCGGAGAAACCAAGCCCCCGAGTATGTTATCGCGTCGGCCTCTCCTTCGGAGACATCATCTCCATACTTCATCGCTGTCGCAAACTATCAATTATAATTTATTGCTTTTACCAATTAGCATTGAACCATTTTGGAACGCATATTGTGTCTTTGGGGCTTTTCATAATACGAAGCCGTCGAAATGTCGGATCGAACTCCCAAGTATCGGCAGGAGATCCAGCAGGTAAGTCAGGCTTATATCACACATCGGAACATTGTTGGCTCTAACTATTTCTGCCTAGATGATGTTCGTCTCAGGAGAGACCGCAGAACCGTCCGTTGAAACAACAACTTTGATCGAAGAAATCGTGCGCCAACAAGTTATTGAGATTGTAAGAAACCCTCCCGTTGCGCCGCATATGCGACACATGCTAATCAGTCGCAGCTTATACGAAGCACGGCCTTAGCTACTCGTCGTGGAGTCCGTTCAATCTCCACAGATGATTTGATCTTCTTGATCCGCCACGATAAAGCAAAGGTCTCACGTCTAAGGACATTCCTTTCTTGGAAGGACGTACGAAAGAACGTCAAAGATTCAGATGACAAGGGCGGCGCCGATGCAGCCGACTTCGCAGGTGCCGATGACCCTCTTGCAGCTGGTGCTGTTGCTGGCCCGCAAGATATGGCATCTAAACCCAAAAACAAGAGGGCTAAAGTTGGCCTTGTTTGGGATGTGAACAGTTTCTACTCGGTTCAGGTTCCGGAAAGGGATGATGAAGAGGATGAAGAAGAGGAGGAGCAAAATTATGCGACACTTCAGCGTCTCGCTGCTGCGGATGAACGAACGAAGCATATGACGAAAGAGGAATACGTGTTCTGGTCCGAATGCCGGCAAGCGTCGTTTACATACCGCAAGAGCAAGCGTTTTCGCGAATGGGCTGGATTTGGTATTGTGACTGAGTCAAAGCCTAATGACGATATCGTCGACATCCTTGGTTTTCTTACCTTCGAGATCGTCCAGACTTTAACTGAAGAGGCGCTGAAGGTCAAGGAGCGGGAAGATCACGAAAAGAACCGACGCGGGCCAGCAGATAATGGGGGCGAGAACCCGAAGAAACGCAAGCGGGAGACTGGTCTGTTCGATCCTCCAGAAGAGGGCCGGACTCCCGTGGAGCCAAGGCATATCCGCGAGGCGTATCGCAAGCTTCAGGCAACTCCTAACAGACAGGTTGCCATGCTTCTTCATAATGGGCGCATTCCTTCACGATTTCCTTTGCGACTGGTGAGTAGATTACCCGGCTATTCAAAGTATAAATTGGTTGACTGACATCCATAACAGATTTGATTGGCGTTCTATACTATATTACTTTTGGATGATTGTTTATACTGCTTCTTAAGGAGTTCGGATTGGTCCTTCACTAGATACCCAGGGCAGACGGATGCATTTAGATCGATTTATAATCAGGGTTTGGTTTTCCCAACTTTATCTTCTACTTATATGTGACTTGACTATACTATAAAGCAATAATTACTCTGTGCAAGCTTGTTGGATTGATTCAATTAAGAGAACCAGACACTATTACACGATAGAACGGGTGAAAAAAGCATGGGCTCGTGAGATCATGACTCGATACAATTGGTTTATTTGTGCGTCCGGCGCCCTGAGACGATCCAAGTCAGCACAACAACTTGATAAAAAGGGAGTAATGAAGAATACTTACATTCAGCCAACTCCGACTGGCTCACCTCCCGAATCTTATTAATCGCAGGCACGTCACCCTTGACAGCACCCCTAACCTCATCAACCGCTCTACCAACAATCCCCTTCCGTGCAAGGGTGTACGTCGCCAACTTCGCCTCGAGCCTGATAACACCGATCCGCGGATCAGTAGGACCTCCATCATGCACGCCGTCACCCATATCACCTAGCCAAGTCTTCAGAACGGGCGAGTAATATTTCTCAACGACGTTCGGATCACCGATGATGTGGGCTGTGCCGGAAATGGATGCCCAGGCACCGCTGACGGGGTCGAGGAAAGACATGTTGGTTTCGGTGGGGTGGACCGTGAGATCCATGGTTTTGCCGGAGAAGAGGTTTGTGTGGAAGAGAAGGTCGATGCCGCCATTTTCCTGTCGATTCGGTTCTTTTCAGTTTTCTTTCATGGACTTGTTGGATTTGGGAAGTTGTACCTGTCCGGCCAGAGCCATACACCGCGAGGCCAAAAGATCCGAGTCGTTGGACAGCTTGGTTGTCAACATGCCATATTTGATTCCTTGGACGAAGCTGACCAGGTCGTTGATCTTTTGGTCAAGAGGGAGATCTTCGTAGTTGTGGGCCTTGTAGGGGTCGACGGCTGCGTTTTTGTTGGTGGTGCTGATGGAGTCGGTCATTTTCAATTGTATATGTCACTGAATAAGGATAGAGCTGAAATCAAATTAAGTATTCTATGGCTTCTGTGAAATAGTAGGTAATAACTACGGATTATAGAGCAATATATATACCTGGCGTACATTTCCCTGTCTGGCGTAGCGGTGACGTCAAAAGGTGACAGTCCTCAACCAGTTCCAAGTTGGGGATATGAACGCATCGAGAATTGGCAATTGAGATTCTGCTCGGTTATTGACTAATTGGGTGATGGGATCGGAATTGTTGATGCTATTATCATTGCCGTCGTGCTCAATCGAGTATGATAGTCCTATTATGTGGTTGTAGTCCATGTTTACACGGTACCCGTAAACCTATCCGATCTATGATGTAGTATATAGTATGGAATAAGGGGTAAAAGGCATAGGAAGGAAGATTTGATGCTATGGGATAATACAGCCGGGGAAAAGACTTAAGTCGAGCCCATATCTAACAACATAGTTGAGATATTAGAGCTCCTAGCGGCCTTCTGCGAGCTCTCTTTGCATTATACCTAGCAACACCCCAATAGCTCTAAATGCTCATATAATTATTGCGCTGGGATTGCCCTGAGATAGTCACTGTGAGGATCCGGAAGTATTCGAGTTTCCTGTGAGAGATGGGAGACGAGGAATCAGATGTATATTCCGATCCACTGCCGGACATTGTATAACGGCCCATGTACTCCGGACTCGGTAGAAAACTCCAGCATCTTGTCTTCGAAATTCAGCAGGGTTCTTTACTCAGCGAATATAAGCAACGGAATTTGTGAATTCTCATTCAATTACTACGTACTCCGTACTATGGTTGTATTTTAGGGGTGTCGTTGATAGCGATGGGGCGATAGCGGTGGATGCGCCACTCCGCCTTTATCATCGGCCAAAAGTTTCGGGTCATCTATGGACGGACCATCACCACAACAAACTATCCATTTATCAACAACTTATGAATTACTTCTAATACTTAATTCCTCCGTCTAATACCTACACTGAAGACAAACTAACATGACTGGCAAACAACCTACCGCCGCCCCCTCCAGCGACACCGCCTTCCGCAAAACCTGGGATCGCGAAGAGTACGCCAAAAAAGCCGCCGCCGACGAAACCCGCCGCAAAGAAGAAGGCAAAGCACGCTACGAAGCCAAACTCCTCGGCAAAAAATGGCATGCCCCAGTCGATTCCTCCACCCTTGAAGCCACAACCTCGCGCAAAAGCCGTCTCGATGTCGCGTCGATGGTTGGCAAGACGACGATTGTGCCCAGTGGTTCTGCGGTGGGCAAACGGGGTCGCGGGGCGGGGTTTTACTGCTCAGACTGTGATCTTACCTTTAAGGATAATTTGCAGCTGGTGGAGCATTTGAATAGTAAGCAGCATTTGATTGCGACAGGGCAGAGTGGGGAGGTCGTGCAGGCGGGTGTGGAGGATGTGAGGTTGAGGTTGAGGATGTTGGCGCATCAGAGGAGGGTCAAGGCTGAGGAGGACAGACGTGTGTGGCAGTTGGATTTGGGTGAAAGGTTGAAGGAGAGGGAAGAACAGGATGCTAAGGAGCGAGAGGAGAAGAGGCGCAAGCGAAATGAGAAGCGTCGGAAGGGTGGTGAGAATGGTGTGAAGCAGGAGGAAGAGAGCTGGGAAGGGCGACTGGGTATTATCGCATAACTCATTACGGGCGTTTGGGATTGTTTATCTTCTATATACAGTGGTTGCTGTATGACGAATTGTATATCCATGGCATGTTCGGCATATCTTCAACGGCGTTTTGGGCTTGGATAAAGGTACGAGAATCGAAAATTTCTTATGATGTCCATCGGTAAGATTGATTCAAAATATGTACCACTTATTAAACCAAGAATAGAAACAAAGCATATATGATTCTTAACACGCCTCCAACACCTCATTATGCCCATTACCCAAAACCAAAATGATATCCCAATCCGTTTAATCAATGCATTCAATACCTTCCAAAACGCGCATGGCCCGTCCTCCCTCCTTTTCGAATTGGCTGACAAGCCTTTCGCACTCCTGTTTCAATCGCTCCTCTCCGTTCTTTGCATTCCAGAGAATCCACTCCTCCACTGTCATCTTCTTCTCCGGACTAGTCAAGTTGCCGCTTGCTTTACCTCCCGGACTGGCGTTCTCCTTGTGGCCGTCACTCCCAAAGAGAATACTCTCGATATCAATCGGCGTCCAAGGGTGCGATGTTTTCAAACCGCCTGCGTTTGCATTCGGCTTGGATGGCGATGGTGTACTGACCGCCAAGGGAGTTCGCTCAGAAGGTTGTTTGGATGAAAATGGTGCAATGTTCCGTGACGCCGGAGGCTTAGTAGATGGCGGTTGGTTTTCAGCGTCAGAGGACTGTGGCGATAAAGACGCTGATTCTCGTGGAGTCGATGGGAAGGGCGAGATAGAACCGCTGGCCTGTCTTTCGGATTGTCTGGTATTCTTTGGCTGAACGGGGGTATCCGAGGTATGCGAGTCTGTCAAGCTTTTTGCAAATTGCTTGTCCTGCGGAATGTTGCTGTACCTTTCAATCGTTTTCGGCGGAATACCTGATGACCGGCGTGATGATCGGCGAGCAGATAAATCTTCGGGTTGTTCCTCATGCTCTGGTTCCTGTTCTGGTGTTGCCTCTCTCTGTTTCGGCGGATCAACTTGTGCAGGCTCTTGGTCTTGAACCTCTTCGACGTGCCCTTCGTCCTCTTCCTCTGGCTCTGGCTCCGGCTCAGGCGGTTCGGCTGGCGATTCACTTGGTTTCTTTGGTTTCTTGCTCTTGCCTGCAGACGCTTTCTTGGGTTTCGGTGCTTCCTCGTCGCTTAAAGGTTCCGCTTCGGTTAATTGCTTTGGCTTCTTGGTTGCAATTTCCACAGATACGAGAGACTCATGGCGTTCAGGGGCAGCTACTTCTGCATCCCCCCTATCAATCCCCGGTGAGTCCCGAGGTTTGGAGACCTTCTCTTGCGATTTAGATCCCTTGGCTTTGCGTTTGCTGGAGCTTTTGCTTGATTTTGCCTGGGTCCCCGGCTCTGTTTTGACAGGCTCTACCTGATCCTCCTCAGGAATTTCGTCGGGTCTATCTTGTCTCTCATCGTGTTCTGGTGTATTTGTGGGATCTTGTGTCTCTGGACTCGATTCGAATTTCTTGCTGGACTTTGATATTTTCGACGTCTGCTTAGTGGCTGTCTCTGCGTGTTTCTCTTCGGAGCTTGGCAGATCCGCTTCAAGGTCAGCTTCAAGTGCCGCATCCAGCTCGGCATCGTTAGGTGTCCGTGAGGTTGGAGGTGCCTTTGGTGCTGAAGCTTCAGAGACCTTGCGGCCTTTTGTTGATCCGTTCTTTTTGGTTCGACGGCCCTTCTTGGGCTCCTCCTCCTGGGGAACAACTTCATCTTCGTTTTGGTCTTCTGTAACCGTTGGGGCCGCATCGTTTAAAGCACTATAACCCTGTTGAATAGTGCTGTTTCGCGTTCTTGTTGCTCGCCTTTTTCGGGCTGGCTCAGGCTGTTCCATCGTTTCTGTGTCGACCTCATTCCCGTAGCTCTGGTTAACCTCTTCACTCGTGCGTTTCTTCCCTCTGGTCGCGCGCTTTGGCTTCGGAGGTTCAGGTTCTTCGTATGCGGCGCCATCAACATCCATCTGGTCATCCGTATCCACCGTGTCTGCCTTCTTGGACTTTGTGGGTTTCGCCTTGGATCTATATGACTTTTTGGTGTTCTTTGTCTTGGAGGACGTTTCTGACACAAGACTCTCATCAAATTGGTCGTCAAGGTCCGCCGTAGGTGTTTCCGAGGCGGTGAACTGCGTCGAGGGACGAGACGCCTTGGAGTTTCGTGGCTTTTTCGCTCGGGAGGCTTTTGTCTTTTTGCTGGGATTCTGTGCAAACACAAAGAAGGAACAATCTGAAGATCTTCGGTAATGTTCCTCGCTAACAGGGGTTAGAAGCACTCATGGGGAAGGAGCGACCATGTGCACCTACTAGGGGTCATCCTTCGGTTCCCATCCATCGAGAGACAACTTGCAATAGGCACAGCTGGCCAGGTCGTTACTCTCTTCGTTGGCGCAGAAGTACCAACCACCAGCGACCATCTATCGCAACAATGCGTATCAGAACCATAGCTTCAAGATTGGATGAGGAACAGGGCTACCATACCTTTTCCGACTGACACACCCAGCCCCTTTTCCCATCATGCGGCCAGTATAACCCAAATGTTGCTGATCTGGCTCCGGAAATCCTCTCGCTTGTGGGGTCTTCAATCTCGGCGGGGTTCGAGCTATGCCGCTCGATATTCTTCATAATCGCCCACCCACAGTTTTGCGATAATGTCAGGTGCTCTGTGATTGGATTGTCCTCTTCCTCCCACCCATCAAGTGCACTCTCGCATAGGAAGCATCTTGTATTATCAGGATTCGTCTCGTGGGGTTCATAGTAGAAACCTGCATGCGCCAGCTAGAAACAACCGTCAGTTATTGCGCCTCAAAAGACAAGGAAAATACAATACATACCTCAGCTGGCGAAGGCCTGCTATGTGGCCAGCTAATTGGTTTCGTGGATTTTGCACTCGAATTCCGTCGTCTGCCGGGCTGCAGTACCGTATCAAAGCTGGCAAGGCGGGCCTCCAACGTCTCCATTTCCTGGCTCATTGCTGCGAAAAAAGGCTCTCCGGGAGCAATTCGTCCCGCCAGCAAAAAGAGGACACAATATCTGTTTGAATGTTTTCCTTTTTGTGGTTTCAAAAAAGGGTTTGGAGTTGTTGCTATCGGCGTTGCGCTCTGTTTACTTCGTTGTTTTGATCTCTCCGCCAGTACGCGCCGCGAAGAGCGGAGTCACGTGTGTAATTGTGGCTTAATTGAACTGTGGCGCAATGCTTAGTAACGTGATTTTCAGGCCGAGAACGTACGTCAGAGTCCCTGACGGCAGTTAGTGCGGTTGTTGATCGAGACCAACTTCGTTGTCTTCTCGATTCGCCAAAATTGTTTACTCGTCTCTACTTCATTGTCCTGGGAACTATGGTGTGAGAGTGTGATTCTCCAATGCTCCCTGATTTATTCCATCCGTTTACAGCCCTCGCTGTGTTTCCCATCTTTTCCCTTCTGCCGAATTGCGATCATGCGTGAAGTCACTGTATGTGCGCTCCCTTACTTCAATGCAATTTCTTTGGCAGTTGAGTTCAAAATGCTGATTGATATCGTGTGAAGCCACTCCTTTCGAATACCGGTCGTTTGCGCTCGAGTTTCCCGCCGTCCTCGCGATGCTATCGTTTCCCGGTTTCCCGACGGTCCATCTCATCAGGGCTTCGCTTGACAACTCCCTCTAATGGGATCCTGCTTTCCGGTTTTAATGCCATCCAGCATAGGAGCGGATATTCGGCCTTAACATCCGTTGATCGAGAGCTTGGCCTGCCGTTGTTCTCCGCAAAGTTCTCTACCTCGTCGCGATCATCCGAGCCCGATTGGGATGCGAACCCGAACCTGGACATTTCTGCTTTCTCAGAGCTCCCAACGAAGGATTTCGGGGTGAACCAACATATGGTTATCAACCAAGAGTTTAAGGAAGCGTTACGTCAAATCCTTTGGCAATTTCGGGCACCGATTCGGTATGCGTTCGCATACGGTTCAGGCGTCTTCCCTCAATCAGGAAGCGCACCTGGGTCCGACGGATGCCACCCGTCAGCCCCCGCAGCGATCAAGAACATGCAGCAGGGCAAGGGAAAGATGATTGATTTTATATTCGGAGTCTCGTATAGTCAGCATTGGCACTCTCTGAACTTGCACCAGCATCGTGATCACTACTCCGGATTAGGGTCGCTGGGATCCTACGTCGTGTCTCAAGTACAGGACAAATTTGGTGCTGGGGTCTATTTCAACCCTTATATTACTATCAATGGAACTTTGATCAAGTATGGTGTCGTTAACCTCGACACACTCTGCAAAGATCTCAGTAACTGGGACACTATGTACCTTGCGGGACGGCTGCAGAAGCCCGTCAAGATCCTCCGGGATCACCCGCAAGTACGCCTGGCGAATCAGATCAACTTGCTCTCCGCTTTACGAGTAGCGTTGTTGTTGCTGCCCTCGGAGTTTAGCGAATTTGAACTTTACAGTACAATTGCCGGGTTGAGTTACATGGGCGACATCCGCATGTCACTGCCAGCCGAGGACCCCCAGAAGGTGAGGAACATTGTCTCTGGGCAAATGGCTAACTTCCGGCGGCTGTACGCACCGTTAATTGAAAACCTGCCCAATGTCGTCTTCAATGACCCGCGGTGCACTCAACGCGACTGGATTGACGATCCTGAAACCAATGTCCGGGTTTCTCAAGATATGGACCCCGTGAAGCGCGGTAACATGGTCAGCCGGTTGCCCCCAGCATTCCGGGAAAAGCTGTACTTCCAGTACCAAGCACGATACCAGATCCCACGGGCGGAATTCGAGAAGATGAAGGAGGAGAACAGCAGCAAAGAACCTGAAACTTTCCGCCGGAGACAAGGTGGCCCGTTTGAACGACGCATCGCAGATGACTCGAGCCTTAAACACGAGGTAGAGACATCAATTATGAAAACCATCCGCTGGCCCAGTATGGTGCAGAGTGCCAAGGGGCCAGTCACCGCAGGATTTGGCAAATCCTGGCGATACATGCGGGAGAAGCAAAAGAAGTACAAAGGGTCCGGCAGCCATTCTACGGCGTCAAAGCCGGAGGAGCGTCCTTCTGAAGCGGAATCGCAAAAGCCAAATCAAAAGCAGGAGTAAATACTTTCCTCTAGATCCACGGTTTCTTTTCGTTTTCACTTGAGTTATGACGGGCATATAATCTTCCCACGACGATGTTTGTAGATGAGGCATAAGAAGGCGTTCGTTGTTTCCACAGAGGGATGGGGTACTATGTATCTAGTGTTGATTCTCTTGGATATGCATTATTCCAAAACAGGCTTTACTTTGTCAATGCATGTATATACTACTTCTACTACTACTTGAACTGTGTCTTTCCTATTTCTATAAATTGAGTACCTGAGAGTCAAGATAAGTCATTTTTCCGTTCCCGACGATATCCCCGCCACCCCACTATCTTTGCCCGCGAGCATCGGCATTCATTCTTTCTCCCAAGTCAACAACTACAAGCGATTAAGAGCCGTCACAATGCCGTTTGATCTCTCCAAGTGCGCACGCAAGAATATCCTGAAATTGGAGCCTTATCGTTGTGCAAGAGAGTATGTTCAATCCTGATCCAACTATGACATTCCGCGATGGAAAACTAATGAGTCAGTGACTACAAAGATGATGGGACGAACGTTCTGCTCGACGCCAACGAGAATGCCTACGGTCCTGGTCTCGCGCTGAATGCAGAGGGTGCGCTGCAGCAGTCGACTGTCAATGGGGTTGCGACTGGGTCGTCGAAGCCTGACATCGATTTCCTGGGGTTAAACCGATACCCGGATCCGTGAGTATTGTCGCGCGATCAACCGTTACTTATATATACAAGGGCTTCATGCTAAGAACTATGGATGATTGAACAGGCACCAGGTCGAACTGAAACAACTTTTCTGCAACGTCCGCAACACCCACGTTCACACTCAGAAGAACATTACCTCCGATAACCTCTTCGTCGGAGTCGGTTCGGACGAAGCCATTGATGCCCTGCTGCGATGCTTCTGTGTTCCCGGAAAAGATAAGATCCTCACATGCCCTCCTACATACGGTATGTACGCCGTCAGCGCCGATGTGAACGACGTCGACATTGTCAAGGTCCCTCTGGACGCCGCCAATGGGTTCCAGCTGCAGCCGGAGAAGATCAACGAGACACTAGCGGCGGATGAATCGATTAAGATGGTGTACATTTGCTCGCCCGGAAACCCAACCGCAAACTTGATCCGCAAGGAGGATATTCAAAAGGTGCTGGAGCACCCCACGTGGAATGGTGTTGTCGTGGTGGACGAAGCATACATCGATTTCGCCCCCGAAGGCTCGAGTCTGGCTGAGTGGGTGGCTGAGTGGCCAAACCTGGTCGTTATGCAGACCCTGAGCAAGGCCTTTGGTCTGGCCGGTATCCGTCTCGGCGTTGCATTCACGAGCCCGCCAATTGCTCGACTGCTTAACAGCCTCAAGGCACCCTACAACATTTCCAGCCCCACCAGTGCAATCGCCAAGGCAGCCCTCTCCCCGAACAACATGTCCATTATGCGCAACTACCGCGAACAGATTGTGACACAGCGCAATCGCCTGCTCGCAGAACTTCCCAAGATCCCCGGTGTTGGTCGCTTCCTGGGTGGTTACGATGCGAACTTCCTGCTCGTCGAGCTGTTGGACAAGCCGAATGGACAGGCTAGTAACAAGATTGCGCTGGCTACCTACGAGGCTATGGCGGAGAAGAGGGGAGTCGTGGTGCGGTTCCGTGGTAAGGAGCTGGGTTGTGAAGGTGCTCTGCGGGTTACTGTTGGTACGGAGAAGGAGGTTACCAAGTTCTTGTATGAGATCCGGGTGGTTTTGGAGGGGTTGTACAAGGGGGCTGGTATTGAGTCATTGCGGGAGGAGGTGAACAAGACGGAGGCTAACTGAGCCTTTCATTTATCTTTTCATCAATATCTTATTTGTTTTGCATTTCTGTATAGACCGGTAATCAATGCATTTGATACGCGAACTTTCTTGATTACCTAACCCTTCCTAGATTTCTTGTTGGATGGGAGGGAATGTCTACTTGGGATTATCCCCAATCCACAGTCAAAATAAAAGCAGAGGCCTTGATAATACCAAAAAAAAAGTTGTTGGCTTGTTTGTTTTATAATTAAATACTCCTTGCATGCATATTTATTTACCATATCAACCCCGACAATGCAGTTTCAGAACTCCTTCCCAACGCGAAAAACCATCAGACGGAAAAGGGCGGTTTGATATTGTAAGACAAACGGCACCTTACTAGTCTGAGGAGCGCCGAGGTAGCACCCATTTTCCGAGTCGACGTTCTTCTTAACCAGTTCGAGGGTTCCGCGTATCTTACCCAGGCACGGTACGAATAACCCAACACCAGCTGCGCTTCATCGAGGCTCCCACGTGCAAAAATGGCCGGCCGCTGTGCAGGATTTAGCTGCGGTTAGAAAGGACATTGCAGAAGTGTGGGTTGACCTTCTGCACAATGCAATAGATTAGATAGGCCTGGAGACCCATCTCAAGAATATCCATCTCATGGTCTGGCTCTTCCATGAGGCCCCGGTTGCGAGAGATGATGGGGCTTTGCAGTACAAGCGAGCGAACGATATCGAAGAGTTCGTGCGGCATGCTGTTGAGGCGCGGGGCCACGCCTGGCGCTCTCCAGTGTCTTAGGTCGAGCAGTATCTTGACCTTCAGCAACGCGAGAGCGACGGCGTGGGAGAGGCCGCAGGATTCACGAAGACTCAGAATCAATATCTCCGCGAAGGCGTCGCATCTTGACGTCCAGGAAGTTCAGGTTCATGCTTTCCCAGTCGTAATCTGGCTTGGCCCCCGTAGTGAACCACCACTTGACGAAGTCGTAGCACTCCTGGTCCCGGTCTGTGCGGAGCGTAAGGGCACGAACTACCAAGTATTCATGTTATCAGCCCGGCACTGAACGGATTATGTCCCGCGTATTCTCGAGCTGCGTTACCTTCATGTACCGCAAAATCTCCTGGACTTGGCACGCAGTACTGGAGCGGCAGATTATACTGTTATTGTGGTCCATATTAGAGCACGCAGAACTGGCATCATTCATTTACCGTGTGAGAATTCTAAGCTCTCCGGGCCGACCCTACGACAAAGCTTGGGAGCATCCGCCGCCTGATTCGACCTGAAGCAAGGAGTTCGCGAACTATGCTGATGTGATTGAGAAAGCTCAAGTCATTATCACAAAAGCTAAGTTTCCTATTCCTGGTAGATGGTATCGAACGATTGAGCTGCTTGGGGGGTGCTTACGCCTCTACTACGACCATTCTCTCACAGCTTCAGGAGCTTAGGTCTTTGCAACTTGATTAGTCGTTTGTCCGCGCTGTAGGATATCCAGGGATTATGCTAAGACATACTTTGTTGACAGCCCCTCCAGAGATTCTTTCAACATTCAAATCTCGATACGGTGGACTACGGGGGCAATATCCGCTTAGCAGAGGGCATAAAAGAAACCGAGGGCTTGGGAGTCATCAAAGGCTACCCTTACAGCCATTCAAAGCAACTTACATCATGATTCTATCGGCGATCCCAATGCCGCAGATTGGCTCAGCGGCCTCTTTCGTCCATAAAAAGCTATTTTAAATGCATTATAATCTTTTGGAAGATCATAACTTTAGCCCTCCCTTCTTACGTCCAGCTTTCTACGTTGACGTTCAAACTTTCCAACAAAACAACCCCCGAATCTAAACCCGGCACCAACGGCATAAAAGGGTCCATATATTTTCAAGAAGATTGTGGGGCAAAAAGTTAAGGGTCTTGACTTCATCGCCGAGTTTAAGGATAACTGGAGGCGGTGAGGCTTCCAGGGTCTTTGAGATGGATGACCAAGAGATCACTGATTGCCATGATGGGTCATTGTTAAATAAAGAACTGACGGATATGCATGGACCAGAAATGATAGAATACTAATCTCATCTTTTTACAGTTTTAATTGATGAGGCGCAGAGCGAAAAAGGATCAAATTTAAGGCCATAGGGGCATAGGGCTGCTTACCGACTGCAGCTGCGCCTACGGGTCTTGCACATCATTTCGGTTTTGGTTCTATTAGCCCCAAAAGGGCATTCACTTCGCTGCTTGTGTCTCATTTAAACAATAACTACACGATGAAGTCAAGGCATACTCTAGTTTTGAGATGAAGACTTTGCGTGCCAAAGTAACAGTTTTGAGAATGGCCTTGTATGAGGCGAGGAAATGCTATTTGAACATGTTCAATGTCCTCACCATCAGTCTATACAATCTCAACACAAACACAACTCAATCAATCAATACATCATACCACGTTCCATTGAATAAAGCAAGCCACCATGGTTGCTTCCAATTCTCTTCTACTTGTTGCCCTCATGGCTGCCACCGCCTTTACCAGCCAGCCAACTCCCGGGTCTCAAATACAAGCGCAATACTTCCATAATCGGCCTGCCATTGAGTCACATGAAGGCACAATTCGGCAAAGAGACCCTGGAGGTCTCTCGGGTAGTCTCTCAGATAACCTCTCGGATAGCTCTCGGATAGTGATCTCTCGAACTGCGTTCTAACTATTGTGATGATTGTACCGCCCCACAGTTCGAGCAAGCGAACCCCAACAACCAAAAGAGGGAACTCCGTATGCTCTTGGGATGGGTGACCGGCCGATTGTTGGGGCAAGACAATACGGCTTCGATGATGCATATCAGTTTCATAGCCAGAAACGCCACGTGCCATACCTTATGGAAAGCACGAACCAAGTGAGGAGTTAGTCCAGCCCCAAGGTGGAGCCGGGAACAGCGAGAAGGAAAAGAGGATGGTGGTGCTTCCGCCAGGGTCGCCAGGCTATGAACAGCAATCGAAGTTCATGGAAGAGGCAACGAAGAAGGGTTGGGCAATTGGAAAGAGGAAGCCTAGCCCTGAACCAGAAGATTTCAGCAAGAGATAGTATGCTTCTGAGTCTATCACCAAACCATTGTGAACTGGAAATGCCCCTCTTGGCAACAACGCATTCCCACAGAACCTGCCATCTGTGCAGAAACAAGGCAATGAAAAGAGGGAATCTGGGCGACCACAGAGTTCAATGCTCTAGCATTATAGGGGTCTATGATAGTGATGGCCCATTCCGGAGCATCCTCAAGGACATCAACAAGAACCATCAAACCTGAGATGCTCACTCTCGATTCATGAAAATGAAGATATGGATTTGACTCTTTTTATGTCTTTTCTTTTGTTCTTTTGTTTGTTTATAGCATAGCATGGATCGGTTATTACTTTTATGCATTTGTTATGAGTGTCTTTGGAATTTGTGCTTTACAAGCGTGTCTGCAAATGAATTGAGATCATGAATCTTTCTATCGAATTTTTCCTACAGTTACACGACATTTAGGCCAGAGTCTAGGGGTAATAGTAAAAAAAAGAATTAAATTCGTGTTTTTATATTCGCAATTATCCATGAATACTCATATTATTCGTAAGTTATTCCTTTCAGAACTGTAGATGGTCAAGTGCTGCCGTTTACGGCCGCTGGCTAACCGTGTCAACGTTAAATGGGTGTAACACAACGTAGATATCCAAGTCTTGCCAGAGTCCAGAAGCTTAACATGCGATATGTGGCAGAGGACATAAAAATAATAGAGATTTTGTCTGGAATTTACAGCAAATGATTAAGAACATGACATGTGATATAAAAAATGACAGAGCATCCCAACCATGAATGTTTCTGTTTCGCCCGTACGCCGTGCTCCCCGTAATACGTACAAAAGTATAGCTTTTTCTTTTGATTTTTCCCTCCTGTTCCCTGTCTCCCTGGCCTTTCGCTCCTCTCGATGCTATTTGCTCCCCTAGCAGCAAAGGGGATGCAGTGCGGAGGTGACGTTCCATCTGGCACCGTAGGGCAGAATTTGCCGTTTGCCGATCTTGACGTTTGTTGTCGGAAAAGTTCCATACTGATAACATCCAAAGCCCATGTCGAACAGCCCAGCTTAGATGACCCAGCGGTAACTGGCGTACCGTCCTGCCGTCTCACTCTTCCGAATGATCTTGACAACTTGACCCCGTCGCAAACCGAGGTATCGTGCCACAGGGTCCGAAACCTGCATACGAGGCAACTGCGATTCCTTCAGACGATACCGTTCCAGCAATTTGGCCTTCTCCTCGGGGCTCAACAAAACATGCTTCGGGACGAGTTCGTGGCGAGTAATGTTGACCAGCAGATCTTGCTCCTGAAAGTGTTCGCAGATGCGGCCGGGGATACCGCTCAGCAGGCGCACGGCGGAGGGGGAGATCGGGGTTTGGGTGATGAAAACTCCGGTATGGAAGTTGTTTTCGTCGACAAAGTGGTTGAATGCACGGACCTGTTTGGTACCTACACCAGAAGCGTCGGGGCAGAATTCAACGTAGACAGTCCCGCAATCGGGTTGAGGGTCGGGGTTCGATTTGCTAGGTAGCGGTGTGTATTTGGCTTGCATAGCTTCGGTGGGACGAGCGCTGACTTTCATCTTGTTGCGACTGTAAACGGGACGGCATTGCGTTAGAAATCTTGGACGAGATTATATCGCGAATGAAAAGGGAAGTCGCATACTCAGGATAACCTAGAGGGTCGGAATATTTGGATTTGAACTCATGGAGAGGGATTTGAACTTCTTCTTCGGTGACTTCGTAGCCCTGTTGAACACACTTGTTAGCGACATATATTCCCCCCTTTCGAAGCAACGAATCTGAATTGCATACCCGGTCCTGCAGCATCTCGAAAACTGTTCTCCATGTACGCCAGAGTCTGGTCATCTCGCGGTCGGCATCCGCGGAGCCGGTCGAGTAGTCCTCATCCATGGCTAAATTCAAAGGGCGCAACCAGGCGCTGCTCAATAATAAACACTGCGGGAAAAAGAGAAGAGCAACAATTCAAGGACACAGCTAGAAAGAGTAATTAGAATCTGTGCTGGGCTGCGCTGACAGGCGAAAAATGGCTGCAATGGCGGTTGAGAGAGAAGAAGAAAAAGAAGTTCTCGAAAAATCGGCGGACCAGCGCTAAGAGCGCCAACAATAAGCGCCGCCCCAAAAAGACCAGACTATTATTTCCCCCCAAAAACACACATTAGCTCCGGGTCCAACTGGCCTTTTGTCTGCCGCTCATCCGCTCGCTTTTTTATTCAGTCCTAGGAGATTGATTCTTTCCCGTTTTCGAGTGTTATATACTATCATTCGCTGACAAGATGGCTGCTGCTGCTGCCAACCCGGCTCCTGCAGTCGACCAGAAGGTCAAGCCTCCCAGGCCCGATGAGGAGGCATTCAAGAGCAGCTTGGCTGCAGCTGAGAAGGAACACTCTGCTGTTCAAGATAAGCTGGTATGTGTGTCCTAATAAATTAGTAAGATTGAGTTTGTTAGATCACAATTGGGCACTTTTTTTTTTTTTTGTTTTGCCGTTGGAGAACAGGATGATCGTTCTTGGTGGCTTATGATTTTATCTATCATAGTCTGCAGTTTGATACTAATCTGTCAAAAGAACCAAATCAAGGCAAAGATCGAGACCGCAAAGCCCAACAACCAGGACTCCCCCACGGCTAAGAGACAACAGGAGCTCCAATCTGAGCTCTCGTCGATCCGTCAGAAGCAACAGGGATTCAAGGCTTCGAGATCCAGCACCCAGGAGAAGATCAATGCTCTTGACTCGACCCTCAAGGCCCGCCTGGCTGAGCAGAACAACTCCCGCAGTCGCATGTCGTTCAAAAATGTTGAGGATATCGACCGGGAGATTGCTCGTCTGGAGAAGCAGGTCGACTCCGGTACAATGCGCTTGGTTGATGAAAAGAAGGCTCTTTCGGACGTCTCTACTCTGCGCAAGCAGCGCAAGAACTTCGCCGGCTTGAACGAGGGCCAGAAGGTTATTGACGACCTGAAGGCCCAAATTGCCTCCCTCCGGAAGACGCTCGACACCCCCGAGGCCAAGGCTCTCAGCGAGAGATACACGGAGATCCAGAAAGAGCTGGATGCCATCAAAGCTGAGAAGGATAGCGTCTTCAAAAACCTCAACTCTCTGAGAGATGAGCGCACCAAGCTGCAAGGCCAGCAGCGGGAGAAGTGGTCCGCGATCAAGGAAATTAAGGACAAGTACTATCAGGGACGCAGGGCGTACAAGGAGTATGAGGACGAGGCCTGGAGAGTCCGACGCGAAAAGGCCAAGGCTCAGCGCGATGCCATCGAGCACGAGAAGAAGAGGAAGGTTGCGGATAAGAAGCTGGAGGAGGCCTCGCAGCCCGCCTACAGCGACGAGATATTCACTGCCCAGGGTCTCATCCGTCACTTCAACCCATCTTACGACTTTGCCGCACTGGGACTTGACGACAAGAAGGACCAGGGCTCTAACTTCCGTGCGGGAGTTGGCCGTACTGTGGATGATTCTGACATGAAAGGTGTCAAGATCGTCAAAAAGGAGGACCGCGGGGATGATTACTTTGTTGGCACCGGCGGCAAGAAGGGCAAGAAAGGCAAGAAGGGTGGCAATGCCAATGCTGCTTCTGGCGCTCCCGCGGAGAACAAGTTCAACATGAACATTGGTATCATTGAGGAATTCGCCAAGATCAAGATCGACCCGCCTATGAACCAGGCTGATGTTCCTGCGGTGGTTGAGAAGCTTGCTGAGAAGATTACTGAATGGAAGAAGAACCAGGCCAGCAAGACGGAAGAGGTAAGTTTACTTGATTCTGGCTTCCTAAGCCACATGTGCTAATTCCTGTACAGAACATCGCCAAGGCCAAGGAAGAGATTGCCAAACTGGAGAATGAAACGTCCCAGGCCGATCAGCGTGCTACTGACGATGCTAAGAAGCCCGCTCAGCAGCACAGCGGTGTCAACGGCAAAGCTTCGGCTGAAGCCGAGGAGAACCAGGAGAAGGATGCCGCTGCTGACGCTGCCGAGGATTTGCAGAAGGCCTCGCTTGAAGACAAGGCATAGAGGAAACACCTTGGTATATAACAGTCCATCCATATGTGCACCTGTATGATGGTTGGCATTGCTTGGACAAGTCTTCTGGGCTTGTCTGGAATGGTCTTTTCGAAAAGGAAAAAAAAGCACAGCATTTGTATCATTTCTTCGTTGATTTTGGTCCTTTTGCACGAGCATAATCTTTATACGACACTTTCCTTGCATTTATTACCCAGATTCCTTCATCTCCCTTTCAGAGTCTGCTCTGACTTGCATAGATGCTATCTGCCACTGGGAGTTGGTGATATCTGATATACCCATTTCCCTTTCTTTTTCTGGCCCTACTTTCCTGTATATGATTGATTTGCTATTATGAAATGCTTACTTGCTTAGCCTTCAGAATCGATGGCATATTGCCTCTTGTGATTCGGACGATTCTTTTTATCAATGTTCATCATCCACCAGCAATGCAGTCCACTCTAGGTACTGCAAGAGCATCTTGTGAGGACGGTTCCCCGTCCTTCTTCAACAAGGTGTTCCTAACAGAGTGCTGGGAGAGCAGATCGCAGGCCCTGTCTGGGTATTCATTTGTCCCTTGTCGACTTCGATTGGCACAGGGCGATGTTTGCGCTGGCAGGCGTCTATCTGAGGATCAAAGGCATTAGTTTCTGGGCTCTAATTGGGCTTGGCCTTGGCCGGTGAAACTGGTGCAGGAGAACCTCTCGAACATCTCGTATCTTGTTGGCTAGTTTGCTAGATATTGTAGGGTGAGTAGGTCAGATTTAGCGCTCCCGTATTCATCTGTTGCCCTTGAAGACAATGCAAAAATCGCTACATAATCCACAACGCTATGGCCAAAAGCTCCATGTTTCCTGTCCTTGAAGTGCACATACTATATAGCATAGAAGTCAGGTACAAAATCAGGCTATCTATATTGAAAGGCGCCAAGACTTCCTATTCCGGACTCTCCGCCGACCATTCTTCCCTTGGCTTTCTTCCGCTCTTTACTTCTTCCTTTTCTTCTCCTTCCTCAGTTTATTTCCCTTTACTGGTTCCACTTCTTATTTTCATTTATTGCGCTCTCCTGTCGTATACACAACCTTATCACCGTCAATTTCCATCTGACAGCACATCGCAAACTATACGACTACCGAGCTGTCGCAAAGGCAACTCCATTCTCCCATCGCAACCTCTACCACCATGTCCTATAACAAACCAGTCCGTTCATTAACCTTCTTTACCTTCTATCCTACTAACAACAATCCAGGACTACCCTCCTCCCTCCTACCCGGCACCCGTCCACGACGCCGGCCCCTACCCACCCCAACAATCCCCATCCGGCGGCGGCGCAGCCAACGACTACTACAACCAAGGTGGCCAAGGCGGCTACCACCCACCTCAACAAAACTACGGATCTCCTCCTCCTCCTCAACAAGGCTACGGCTACGGATCGCCGCCGCCCCCGGGCCAGCCAATGTACTATCCACCGCAGGGTTATCCGCAACCGCAGCCGGGGTACTATCAGGGTCAAGACCGCGGAGGGTCGACTGGGGGGGGTATTTGCGCGGGTATTATGGCGGCGTTGGCGTGCTGCTGCTGCTTGGATTTGATCTTCTAGGGGGCTTACGGGTCATTTTGTCGTTTGGGCTGGATGCATGAAGGATGGGTTCGGTTTCTTTCGGGTTTAAACGGCGTATACGGATGGTTGGCTATCGCGGCTTGGGATTACTTTCCTTGGTCTTATTATTATTCTAATTTGTTATCGTCTTTGGTTGCTACAAGGGTTATTGAATGACGAGTACTTTTATAGCGATCAAGCATGGATCCCAAATCAAGCATTCTTATGGGTTAAGATAACATCAACAAGGGGTATGTAAGTCAAATAACAGGGTATCAGGGTCAAATAAAACACATCAATAACCGTACCGTCATTAATCACACATCACGCGTTAAGCATTACCAACAACCCATGATCCTCCACAAACAAACCCACCGCAAAGAATTCTCCTAATCGACACTTCCTCCAGCAGCATTCCAATCCTCACTCCCCCGTTCATACGGATCATCCGTCCTCCTCGCCCTTCTTGACTTCCTCTTCTTCCTCCTCTCCTTCTGCATCGGCGCCGGAGGTGGCATAGGCGGGGGCGGAGGCGCATAATATCCATCCCCTTCCTCCATAACCTCAACCGTACCTCCATCATCCGACCGGTCCTCCGCCTGCTGACCCCTACCCCATCCCCACCAACTCCTTCCCGCACCCCTGTCCCTCTCCCTCTCCCTAACAGGATCCCTGCGCGGGCTCTCAACGCTCTCTTCCTCGTACACATCGACAAAATCTCCGCCTCCTTCCTCACTACCGCCGTAGCTACCGCCGCCACGGTCCCAGCCGTTCCACCCGCGACGTGGGTATGGACGCGGACGCGGACGTCTTACCTCCTCGACTTCGACGGTGGCGGCATCGTCGATTGGTTTTTTGGGGATGAAGGTTTCGTATAACAGGTAGAGGAGGAGGAGGAAGCCGGCGACGGTGCCGAGAACGATACCCGCTACTGTGCCTGGTGTTGGGGAGGTGTCGAGACGGCCGTAGGCGGTCGCGGGGAGGGAGACGGTTTGGTAGCGGCGGTTGAGCGTATGGATTGTTGAATTGTCCTTGTTGGTGTTGGTGTTGGTTGTTGTTTCGGAGAGGCGGCGGAGGATGAGGAGGGGTGTGTTTATTGATGAGGATGATGGGAGTGGTCGTGAGTATGGCGTTGATGAAGATATCGAATTCATTCTTTATCGCTATTCCTCGATCGGTTTTAACAAGAAGAGTTCGGATGAAAGAATGCGACGCAGGTGTCAGAATGACTGGTATGGCAGCTAGCCCTATTCGCCGGTGGTGAGGAGTTCCAGCGACGAAATGCTCAGGCACGATGACATGAATACACGTCTGTCACACGTAGTAGCAATAGAGTAGCGTGAAGAGAAGAATCGCAGCACAGGACAAGAAAAGTGGGAAAATGACGGGGCCAGCAATGGGGACGGGTGACGGGGATGATGGGGATGATAAAGCGGTGGCTGGGGATGATCCTCCGATTGAGTTAGCTCGGGATAATGACAACGACACCAATTTTATTATTGATGTACTCCTTAGATTCGATACTATTCAACTGATTCTCTTGCATAATCGATGGCATTTATGTGGATGCTCACTTCTTCAGAAGCCTTCAACCTACTACTATATACAACACCCCATACTACACCGGAATATCATCAATATACCCCCTCCCTCGCTTCATACTTCGGCTGCTCAGCCGCTTCCACCTCTTTCAATCCCGTCTTCACCGGTGTCTCATGCGATAATTCAAAGCTACTCAATTTCGCACCCTCCTCACCCAGCGCCCAAAGACTAACCGCTACCCAGTTCGTTCCACGGTGGTTCAAAATCCCCTCTGGAACCGGGAAGCTGGTCTGCGGACCAATGTTGCTAATATATTTACCGTACTGGTACCCATTCACATAAAGCTGTGCTCTGAATGGCGCTGGGTTGGAGTCTGTGGCGTTACCGAAGTTGAAGTAGATCGGTACGTCATATCCGCTAGGGATGGAGAGGTCGAAGTTGGTGCTGTAAAATCCGATGCCTGGCTTCGAGAGACCGTCTAGCGGGCTGGACGATTTCCAGTCTGCGCTTGGAGGTTCCGGCTGGTGGAAGCCGTATCGCTCTGCGTATAGACCACCCTCGTTGAGAGGTCCTCGCACCTTGTCCTGGTAATCCTCACCACCCAGGTTGCCAGTTAGCTTCCATGTGATCTCGTCCTGGCTTCTTCCGGAAAGACTATAGTTCAGGATTCCGCGAGGGTTCTTCATAACATCAGCACCGACGTCGAGATTCTCGTCGAGTCCCATGTTGTCAATGACAACGGTGAAGACGTAGTTCTTGCCGCGCTGGAGACTAGGCAATTTGTAGGTCGAGTTATTGTCTGAGTTTTGGTTCAGGCCGGTCCAAGATCCCAAGAGGGTCTGGTTCAACCACACAGAGCTTGCGAACGCTTGTCCGCCCTGTGTACGGATGAAAAAAGTAGTCTCATTTCCCTGCGCGATAAACGAGCCCCGGTAGACCAGGTAGCCGGTGTGGAAGCCATAGTCGGATGAGTAAAGCGATGTTGGTGTGTCCAGGGGACGATGGTCATTGTCCGTCGTAGGCTTGTCTGCTTTGGGCCAAGCAGAGTCGTCATATGAAGACTGGGTCTCTGGAAGTGTGTCCAGGTACTTCCACTCGAGGTCTTCCAGGCTGGGCAGGTTGATTTCCGGGGCCGTGTACTCGACCTCTGAGGACCAGATTCCGTTCTTGTCTACCTTATGCGAGACCTTTTCATTGTTGATGTAGAGGTCCTGGGCCTTTTCTGGGGCCCCAATCACTTCGATGGGAGTTGTTGCATTGAAGTCTGCGGTGAGGTGAAGGTCAGCATCCTTCAGGTAAGCTGTTCGTACAAGATATCCGGCTTTGACGATGATCGACGAAGCAGTGTTCTTCTCATTGCTATATCCTGGTGTTGTCCCTTCAGCAGTAATCTCCGGGACCCAGTAGTTGTAGGCAGTGTTCCGATCTGGTTGATGTCAGTCTTGTGCCCCCTATAGTCTTGTGGAAGCAAGTCTTACCGAGGAGGAAGATCTTCAAATCGTCAACTTGAACGATACGACGAGCGGACGAAACGTCCCAAGAGATGATCACATTGTCCCCAATCTGCTTCGAATTGACACCTGACTGAGATCCCTCAATAACAGATGCCTCGGACTTGGATGCAATAGCCAGCTCATGGTGTTCTCCAGGGCCGCCGTACAAAACCAGAACCTTGCTATCTTCGAATTGCTTCCAAGTGAAGATCTCCGCGGTCGAGTACACGATCTTAGTCCCAGACACATCGTAATCAGCAACGTGAACTTTCGAGTCCCGTCCATTTAGAGATAACACCCCTCCCAGCTGTGGGACTGTCACATCTCCAGAACTAGTCGCGAGTCTGAGCTCATACGAAGTTGATTCCTGACTACTGTAGTCTGTATGCCGGACCACGTAATACGAAGTCGATCCATCCCCTTTCAGAGGAGTAACAGTTAAGCTAGAGGTGTTCGTGTAGTCCGTTGTCTGATTACCAGGATCAGCCAGTAGATATGACGGAGAGACCTTGACAAAGTTGCCGAAAAGCTTGAGCTCGCTGTACTTTTCTCGAGTGATATTGCGGGTTTCGCTCAGCACTGAGCCATAGTCGTAGGATGTATATCCACCGGGGTGACCGAGGTTACCCCAGTTGGTACCACCAAATATCATGTAGAGGTTAAAGATGGCGACCCGGAAGCTGAAGTTGTTCTTATAGAACACTCTCTCGAACTCGTGGTTCACTAGGTCTGCACACGCAGCAAATCCCGGTCCACCCCAGGGATCGTAAGCTCCAGCTTGGAACTCAACCAGAGAGTACGGTGTCGTTGGGCTTTGCTCCTCGTGCAGGGTCCAGAAGTTGGTTGGTAGGTTTCCTTCTGGCCATACAGCCGGGTTTGCGCAATCGAATCCAAGAGGATAACTGTCATGACCGTAAATATCAGCTGCTCCCTTGCCCGTGCTTGGGGCATTATGTCCGTCAGGGGAAGCATCATTGCTGATCATGGGCACAACAATGCCAGCATTGCGAGCCTGGTCAATCACATATTGAAAGTAGTCGGGATCAGGGAACTTTTCGCCACAGCAGCCATTTGTGTATTCGTTTTCTGGCTGATAGAGGATGACTGGCCCACCATTCGTGATTTGCGCTTTGGAAATGGCAGCACCAATTGTGGCGATGTAGCTATCAAGCAGTGTCAGTAATATCTGTGACTATCGCATTATGGGGAAGCATCGCATACTTGTCAGTCGCATCCAAGAACCCCTTATCCGTCGTGCGAAGGGTACCATTGACCCTCTGCAGCCATCCGGGAAAGCCACCGCCAGAGCTTTCAGCGTTGACATAGGGACCAGGACGAGCAAGCAGGTAAATGCCAGCCTCTTTTGCTGCTTCGAAGAAGGGCTCTAGAGCGAATATTCCCTCGGCCCGGTAATCACCCGGCTTTCCTTCCAGCAAGGCCCAGTCCGTGTAGAACGAGATGCAGTTGAATCCTAGCGCTTTGACCTTTTGGAGAACATCGAGCCACAAAGACGGGACTGGAAGTCTGGCATATGCATTAGGTTCATGAAGTTTTCTAGCTTCCCTGGACAGCTCATGACACACCTGTAAGGATGAAATTCACCACTGAAAATCATGATCCTCTCTCCATTGATGAAGAGGGACTTGTCATCCCAAGTCACCTACCATAGCCGTTAGCACACACTTGCTGGTAGTAAAACAAAAAAACACATGCATATTTCTGCAGCAAATCCCGCTTCACCGGATCCGGATGCTCCGTAATAGTAAAGCCATTGAGCTTGTGTTTGATGGCTGCGCCGACTGCCTGTGTAGCCAGCGAGGCGACTGCCCAGAGCGCGAGAAGCTTCATGACGTCCCGACTCGATCTGCACTCAACACTGGAGCTAGCTAGCAAAATTCGGGGAGGAGCCCGGGGTATATATAGCCCTAATGAGTTATTTCCCCCGCATCGAGCGTCATTTGCCTGGCAAGAAGAGGAGAAGTGGAGTTCGGTTAAAAAGCGGATAATAGAAGTAGAATCAATACTAGTGAGATTAATTTGCAGTAAGATCCTTTGTGCAGGGCAAGAATTGCCCGTGGGGAAACGACGGGAAATGCCGAAGATTACCCAGATCGTCATCTATAACCCCGCATTAGGAAACTGGCTCTTCTACGACAGTAAGCACATATATCGAGCCATAATATGAGCAAAATCACACTTCATTTGGGATGCTTTTGGCTTAAATGTAAAGGTACTCGGAAAAAGTACGTCTTTGAATATAGCATGCATCTCCGGTAAGTCTGGGCTCATGGTTTCCTCTTCGCGAGCCTGCATGAGTTCGAAGTTGACCATGGTAACCGAACGCATCCCCGGGTCGTATAAAACATCGTGCTTTCCGCAGTCCACCACAACAACTAAAATGTTTCTCAGGATCTTGATGGCCTTGTAGACTTGAGAAGGGCTATGCTCTTTCACACACCCAGGGATCATATTCCACTGCGTGACTAGTGACTCACCCTCAACCTTTACTGATGACCAATATGTAGCCGTCGGGAAGATAGATGATCAGCAGATCCTGCCATGGCTGAGCATGGTTGCAAAATGTCCGCCTGGTTGTCGCTCGTGTATCTTTTCGTATGTAGTCGCCTCGTCAGAGTAACTACAAGCAATAGCCCTCCGTCCAAGTGCTTCTTATTATCGGGATAGGGACGATGACCAACATTTAGCGATTGGAGGCTTGTCGCCCCAAATAACCTCGAAGATAGTCTTTTCCTCGGTCATTCGAATCAGCCGCTTACAGTTCAACCAGCTTCGCGCAACACCGCCGTCGCCACCGAACATAATGGTGTACGAGCCGATTGCCTCGTATACTGTTGTTTCTTGAGCTGCAACCTAATTTGCAGCGGGGGGTTGCAGGAAGAGGCTTGCGCACATGTTTGTGCTAAGGTCCTCAGCTATTCACGGTTGGTTGCATTGGGCCTTGTTTATGTTCTTTGATACGAATCAACCCACCCAGCCTTCATAAAACCAATAGGATTCGATGAATATAGAGCTCTCTGAAGCGAAACGAAGCTAGCGTCAAAAGACACTATCTAAGTGTTGGGTTTGTTGCGCATGCTCTAATGGACAAAGAAAGACATTTCAAAACGATATGCATTGTACATTCGGCCATTGTACACACAGATCTCCCTCGGTCCCCTTGTTTTGAACTCAGTGTCTACGGGGCTTTGGTCATCCATTACGGGATGCTGTAAATGGAACTAGCTCGATCAGAGCAAGGTTGCAGTAATGAGGTGAAGACTCTTTGGTGGGGAGTGATTTTGATGAAGCGTGGTTTCGTGATCGCTCAAGTAAAAGCGGAGCTCGGACTACTTAAAGATATAAAATTAGTATTGCTAATGGAGCTTAGAGACTTACCCAGATGAAGATTAGACGGCGTTGTAGTCTGCAGTCGTAAGGGCCGAGGTCAGGAGAGTGTTTGTCGAAAGATATCAGCGGACACTTGTCAAGTTGATAGCTTCTTGAGCTTGCCAGAAGTAGCGTGGAAGTTAGAAGCCGCTGTATTGTTGGAGAAATCGTTCTGAGCAGAGCTTTTGGTTGAGGGAGCAGAATGACAATAGGGAAGGAGGGCGAAGTTGTAATTGCCGGTCTAGTAACCGCCTATCCTAATTTACTAGAAGAGCAAAAGTGTTGACGGCCTTATTCCCCTAGTATCTACTATCAACAACCTTCTATTGTATATCAGTTCCATTTTCAGTCACACTTGTCTAGTCCATTACTCCCATCACCCTCGTCAACAGGACCAAAGCCCCTAACAAGCCCTTCCCTAGTTCCTCCTATCGCTCACGAAAACCAGCCATGAAAGCTCTAGCAGAAGACAATACAGAATGCACATGGTTGGATTCATGATTTGAAGGACCTTTGCAACGTTTTACTTGCTGACAATGCTGCTTGAGGAACAGGCAGAGGCTATTGAGAATGATGCTGATACTGAAAAGGATAGAAAGTGAATGTCAAATAGGGAGATCTTTGGGATCTAGATCCTTTAATGTACCATGAATTGAAAGGAGCACATCACATGTTGCATGTGGTAGGCTGTGAGGGTTGTAGCTGAGGGGGGGAATATCAGAGATGGTAAGATGAATGGTATAGCATTCCTGTATTATGAAAACTATTTCCATCGTCTCTCTTCCTTCTCCCCTGACGTATATTGGGCCTGACGGAGATAAAGAATAATATAAAGAGTCAATTGCAATTGGGGCTAAACATCCAAATTAGGATTAGCGCCCATGTACACCTCTCCCCATTACTCCACCTCGCCATCTCTATCGTCCTCATTCCTCTGGTATTGTCTTCATTATACTTTACCACAATACCTAGAATTCAGCAACATGGAAATATCGACTGGTGGTGTTCCTTTTCATCCAAGATATTTAGAACAAGGTCAGTGTTACATCAAAGATGGGAGAATGGTATTCCCGTGTCGCTCATCTCTCAATCATTCCAACCTCGACGTCGATCATAAGATTAATCACTGTTCTGAGCAACTAATTGGTAAACTTGTTCTTCTTAATGACTCCGCATTTGCTATCAAGTCTGGGTTCGCGGTGACACTCTGAGAAGCGGCGGCAATGAAACTCGTATCCCAGCATACATCCATTTCTGCGCCAGAAGTCTTTTGCACCAATTTCGTTCCCGGTAATGGAGGTATCAACATGTTTCTAGTCCCTGGGTTCCCCTTAGGAGGAGAGTGGGATAGATTGGACCAAAAAAGACCAAGGAGTCCGTGTGCCGTCAAGTCTAGATCACGATCTCAAGAATACGGGACATCCCACCCCCATCGGAACTCCTCGACGGACCTTTCCAATGCAAGGTCGATGATCCTCTAGCGAGAAGTCCGTTGCTAGAGGATTTGAACCCGGGCTCACCCCAGCCCCTTATCAGTGATGCTGACGTGCGAGACCGCATCTACGACCGCTATCTATACTTCGCGGGCCGCCTCTATCAACACCAGATACAACTCATGCTGCCTCAATCCAATTATTCTCTCTTAATGCACAGTATATCGCCCCTCGCAATATAATGGTGGACGAAAATGGTAATGTCACGGGGGTTATCGAATAGGAGGACGCGGGTTGATATCCGAATTATTGGGAGTGAGCGCAAATCATGCGGCCCGCTGTCAATGCAAGGATTGGCCTGCTTGAATGGACAAGACGACACCGGAGGAAGTGGGATCTTAGGGGGCTCAATGCAGCAAGGAAGGTTCTTTTTTGATCATCCAGGAGACTTCAGGACTGCTTTCTTTCCTTTTACTCAGTCGTGCTCATAAATATCCAGCGTTCTATTCAAAATCGGCGGGTGTTTACCAGGGTACATGTCGTCTAGGGCGTTTGAGGAGACTTTAGGGGGCAATTATCCTCTGGCTGGAATGCTAAATTAGCATGTTTCCTGAAGAGGGAGGGCCTGCTGGATTAATCCCCTGTACACCAACCCTGGCGTGGAAAGTCTTTGCCGTGTCAACTTATCAAAACTTATTAATAATGTCATATCTTTATTCTATGGCACTATATTCGATTCGTGTTGTCTACGGCTTATCTCCGTGTTTCATATCCATAATCAATTGGTCATATTTGATCCATTCAAGGATTGCTACATGCCTCGAGCACCTCGAGGCCACCCATAGAATGCCAATCGTTGAGGTCAACTCGTATGTGGCCATCGCTTGAGTACTTGTTTCCGAAATATTTCAGCTCCTATCTTGATTGATTTTCGAAGCCTCTAGAGGATTAACAGCACCCTTAGTGCAGAGTAAAGCGGCGGCAGCTTTACAAAGGTGACACACGGGACAATAACCGTGACAAAACAAACAATTACTTTTCCTCTATCTAACATCAAATGCAAATACCTACACTACACCGTCGTATTAAACCGATCCTCCTCATCCCCAGCCTTGGTCCATGTCTCCCTTTGCTCCATCTGCTCCTGCTGATCCTGGCCCAGGATGAGATTCTCATCCTGAAGCGCCTGCTCCTCAGTGGCAGTAGCGACGCCAGCCGGCTCTGCGTTATCTTCGGTAACAGGCGCCGCGGAGGCGGGGCTATCAACGGCATTCTCACGTTTCAGGGTGGTGTTGACGAGGTTGACATCCTGGTTGAAGACTCGGAGGAGCATTGCGCGACGCTCTTCCTTGGGAAGCATGAGGTTGACGGAATGGAGAGATCGCCAGAGGGGGAAGACCATTCGTTCCCTGTGAAAGCTGTTGTTAGCTTCTTGCTTCAAAGAAAAAAGAGAAAGGGAAGCATACTTAAGTCCGTCTTCTTGGCCATTAGGCTCAATGTACAGGATGCTGCAACCCATATCAATATCCCTAACCCGCTCACCAATCTCACCCAGCTCTTTCCAGCCCTCGCCATCGACCTTGGGAAACATCTCCACCAACAGTCGTCGAAGAGTCTCCTTGTTGGTCAAGGTAACGCTACGGGCAGGTCCAAGCCATGGCTCGAAGAGCCTTAGGCCGTCAGTCTGGATACGCCAGCGGCAGACTTCATTGCGCTGCGCATCCTGCTTGACGAACATCTTGACACCGCAGTGCACGAACTTGATACCCTGGCCTTCGTTCTGGGTCAGGATGTCCCGCGCCAGAGCACTGGAGTAGTAGATCGTTCTGGTTGGGATTGCTTGAGCATTCCGGACCAGGAAGCGGTCTTTCGGGAACCGGTCAGAAGCCTGGTAGAACCGGAAGATAGGGGCGAGTTCCTCATGGTTCGCGTCCAGGTACTTGAAGGGCTCCTCGAAGGGTTGGCCCGGCTTCTTCTTGGGCGGGGGCTGCGCCTGGGATTCAGCGGGCACCGTGGGTTGAGCTGCCTCTGTGGGAACCGGCCTCTCAAGCTCAGCACCAGCCGCAGGCGGGGGAGCGTGGATGGGGCGGTCACCCATGACGACTTCACTGCCATCTTCAACCTTGACGCGCTTGGTGGGAAGCTGAGGTTCATCGTCTGGCTCCCTCTTGGTAGACGTCGCTGGGACTGACGATTCGAGGGTGGCAGAGTACGGGATCTGGTGCGAGGCCTGCGCGACGGTTTCATTCTTCGCGGCCTCTTCCTGAGCCTGCGCATCGGGAGCAACCAGGTCGTCCAATGCTTCGATCTTCTCCAGGGCTTGACCGCTTCCATTCTTCTTGTGGTCAAGCTCTTCGGAAAGCGCAGCAACGGTTCCCTTGGGAATAACCTTTGAAGAGTCTTCCGGCTTCGCCTTGATCTCAGACAGCTTCTCCAGCACAGTGATGAAGAAACCACCGGTGTCTTGCAGGTGAGGGTAGATACGAGTGCATCGCTCCAGAGGGATATCAGTGTTCTGACCAGTAGGAGGGAACATGCCTACCGCAATACGGCCAAGTCCGTTGATGCCTTCTTTTTCTCTTTGCTCCTCAACTTCTTGCCAGTTGTTCCACATCCGACCCTCGCGGTCCATAACCTTCCAGGTCTTCAGACCAGGAGCCCGCTTGAGGCCGGCAAGTTCGTTGCTAACATCGATGATCTTGACGTTGGCCGAGCCACCGCATCGGTCAATCGCGCTTGCAATAATGGCCTCGTTCTCCACAGGGTTCATACTGCAAGTCGAGTAAACGACCCGTCCGCCGACCTTCAGCATCTGCAATGCGCGAACAAGAATGCGGGCCTGTGTGGCATGCAATCCCAAGGCGTTCTGAGGATTCCACTCCTTCCAAACACTGTAATTCTTCCGAGCAGTACCATCACCGGAGCAAGGCACATCGGCAAGGATACGGTCAAACTTCAAGTATCGGTTCTTCTGGGGCTTTCCGTCGGTGGCTGGCAAGGGAGGTAGTTTAATAGAGGGGTACATGGTAGCATCGTGATTCGTGACGATCAAATTCGGCGAGTTCAACCGCTTCATCTGGTGAATCAACATATGCGCACGCTTGTAGTCACTGTCGTTCGCAATAAGCAGGCCGGTAGTCCGGCCATCATCATTCAAGCCCTCAGGTCCAATGGGATCTGGTCCCGCAGTCCCGTTCTCAATCTCCTTAGCAGCCTGCAGCATGGTGTCCTCCTCACCCGCATGGAGCAGTTCCATCAGCTGCGCAGACTTGCTACCTGGCGCAGCGCACATGTCCAGCACCGTCATACCAGGCTTGACATCAATCAAGAGCGGAGGAATCATGCTGACCACCTCCTGCCGGCTGATATTTCCGACCTCCGTCTCTGCGACAAGGAACTTCTGAAACGAGGCAAACGGCGCGAAACGACGGACGACATTCTTAGGCGTGGTCATCGACCAGGCAAGCTGGTCCGGGTACCAGGGAACCGGGCGCGGCGGCTCGACATAGTTACCCTCATACTGAATGGAAGTGATCTCCGGGATATAATGCTCCCTAAGGCGTTCTTGCACAGCAAGCGCATGCCTTTATAGCAATGCGACACCGGTCAGTTATCAACCTATACAAATCACAAACTACACATGACGTACCCTCGTGACCCCGTAAACCGGAAGCTGTTTGGCAAATCTCTGCGCAATGCCTCCCAGAATGCCTCTTTCTCCTCTTCTGGAATGGCTCCAAGTTCATTGTAATAGCGCTCGAGCTTCTCGTTTTGCTTCGGGATGTCCTGATAATTCTGGCGCGGCGCACGCCCGCCGCCTCTACCGCCGCCTCTGCCAGACTGCAACGAGGGGAAGTATGTTAGCGGATGGTTCAAATATACATACATATGGATGAATTGGGTCAACTCCTACCTTCTTACCGCCGCGCTTGCCCATTGTGAATGATATTGAGTATTGGGGGTATCACGCTTTTCACTCGCGCTCGTCTCGAAGCTCCAAAAATCGTCCACCGGAACAACACCGGACCGATGTCGATTAGATAAGCCATTGGGGTTTCATGGGAATTGCTAAGGACACCCCCGACTTTGCTAGGGGCACCCCTAATTGGGTTTCATCTTGTTTATGAAAGCAGAAGGTTGGAGGCCGTAATACTTGGAGTTGATATATAGTAAGAACAAAAAAAGAAAACGTATTTTTGAAATATCAGTGGAACAGTTTATACTGTACATACAAGACAACGCTGCTTCCGCTGCGACTATCACATCCCCTTCTATCTATTAATCACCAACATAACAAAAGGAAATGAAGACAAGACAGTGGTGGCCATAAAACATCTTCGAAAAACACTGTTGCTAGCGTAGGGGCATTTTTACAGAGTCATCCGGGTCATGTCGTTGCGGATTCTCTGGTAGTCAAGGATACCCTCAACGCTGCCGACAGCACTCATGGCGACATCCTGGTCCCAGAGCTTGCGGTTTGCAAACTCCATGACGTCCTTCTCGGTGATCTGGCCGATAGTGCGCTCAATGTCCTCGGGCGAGAAGCGGCGGCCAGTGGTGATGATCTGACGACCAATGTCCTCAGCAACGGCAGTGGTGCCGTCAAGAGAGAGGAGCATAGAGGCCTTGAGCTGAGCCTTAGCACGCTCAACCTCGGCGGCGTTGACGTTGAAGCACAGACGGCTCCACTCACGAAGGGTGAAGTGAATGAGGTCGTCAAGGCGGGTCAGGTTGTCGGAAACAAGGTAGATACCCCAGAGACTGTATGAGTTCGGTCAGTCGCTGCTTACCTAAAATGGTGTATGTCAAGAGAACTTACCCAGTGTCGCTGTAGCTAGTGGAGAAAGACATGAAGCTGTTGGCAAGGCCCTGGTAGTTGACCAGAGAGCTGAGCTTGCTGCCGAGGTAAGGAGAGTTACCCATGGCACGGTCCCAATTGCCAATGATGGCCTGAGCAACCAAACCAGTGAAGTAGTCGTCGTCCTTCCAGCTGACACCCTCGACGGCAAGGGCAATGTGGGCAGAGGGGAGGGTGTCATCACGGAGTCTGACTTCGGAGCCGATGAACTCAGGAGCGCGCTTCTGCTCGGCCTGGATGGCCTGGGCAGCAGAGGTCAGGGGCTTGTTAGGGAGGCTACCGAAGTGCTCCTCGGCAAGTCTGACGAGCTGGTCGTGGGGAACACCACCGGCACCGACGAGGACCATGCGGTCAGCGGTGTAGTTGGTCTTGATGTAGTCGACCAAGTTGTCCCGGGAGATAGTCTGGATGTTCTCCTTGGGACCGAGGATGGTACGACCAAGGGGCTGGCCCTGGAAAGCGGTGGCATGGAGGTGGTCGAAGACAACCTCCTCGAGCTGCTTGTCAACCTCCTCCTGCTCACGCAGGATCACATCCCTCTCACGCTCAATGGCACCGGGCTCCAGCTTCGAGTTCTGGAGAATGTCTGCGAGAATGTCGACGGACTTGGGGACGTCGCTGTTGAAAGACTTGGCATAGTAGACGGTGTTTTCTCGCTAAGCAAAGCCATTAGTGTGCTTCTTCCATTGTATCTTCTTCCCGAATCGTACCGATGTGTAGGCGTTAAGGTGCGCACCCATATTCTCAATCTCGAGCTCCAATTGGTGCTGGGATCTCTTGTTGGTACCCTAACCCATTGTCAGCAAGCTTTGCGTACTAAAGATAACCGTCATATGCCCGTACCTTGAAAGCAAGGTGCTCAAGGAAGTGCGCAGTTCCGTTCGTCTTGTCGGTTTCTGCCCGGCTACCGGCATCGATCCACACACCAACGGTAGAGGTCTGAGCCCATGGCGAGTGCTCGGTCGCAATCTAGTATCTCACATTAGTATACCGGCGAAACAATTGGAAAAATCTCGAGATCTATAATCGCGTACCGTGAAGCCGTTAGGGAGAGTGGTAGACTGCGTGGTGGAGGGCAGGGAAACCGGCGAAGCAAAACCCCGTCGCACCGGCTTGATAGCGTTAATAGCCTGGCGACTCCGAAGAGCCTGTTGGAAGCTGTATGCTAGACGGCGGGAAGCCATTGTGACCCGTGTATGGCAAATAAATCCAAAGGAAAAGCGGGGAGGAGGGAGGGAGGGATGATGGTAGAGGTGCAGCGACGGTGAGGTTGAGGTTCGGAAGTCAAATTGTTCGCCAACTTGCCCAGCCAATCACATGACCCGCTTTTCCAAACCTGCACATTCGATCCCGAACGTTTCCTACGGCTAAAGGGAACAATAGTAGTCTATTTTACGGTTACAGGCTATGAGAAAGGACGATACGATTAATGTTGGATGTGACGAACAGTACTGGGGCTATCGTTTCTCAGCCAGGACCATGATGTCCTTAATCATCAATATTGGGGCTCACGGCCAGAATGGTCTGTTTTCGTCGGGATTACAAAATATGGCCCAACTTAACTAATTCCAGTCATGTTCTTCCAATTGGGCTTATAAATGCTAACAGAAATTATAAAGACACAGAAAATACAGGGCGACATCAATAAGCAAGCGAAGCCGCATACTGTCGAATATTTTCGACCATGGAAATATCCTCCGAGAACCCCAGCTTCAACGCACGCGCCGTCTCGAAATCTGGAGTCCACGTCTGAACGATCCGATCGATATCTGCATCGTACTTCTCTTCCACCAAACCCCGTCGTTCCGGTCCCCCGATCTGCTCCAGCGCATCAAGCATTTCCTGGATACTGACCTTCAACCCCGGAAGATTGACCGATCTTGACTCCCCAAATGCCTCCTTTGGAATCGTTCGGGCATGCAACAGGTTCTGGACGACCGTGTACGGCGAGCAAATCCACATCTCGACCGCTTTGTCGACTGGCAAGACAGCCTTCTTCCCATTGAACGGTTCTCGAATGATATCACTGGCGAAACTGCTAGCAGCCTGTGTAGGCTTTCCAGCTCGCACCGTCACTGTTGGCAATCGAACAGCCCGGCCGTCCAAGAATCCTCGTCTCGAGTAGTCGTTCAGTAAGGTCTCCACGATCAGTTTCTGCGATCCATAGGAAGAGGACGGCACGGGAGGGAAGTTGGTCTCGTCGATGACCAAGCCCGAGGGTGCACGGCCATATACAGCCAGAGACGATGTAAACACAACCTTAACACCGGGCATCGTAGTGCGCAATCGATCCAAGATATACCGTGTTGCGTCTAGGTTGACGCGGATTCCCAGCTCGAAGTTGGCCTCGGAGCCACTGGACATGATCCCGTGGAGAAGGTAAACGGTGTCGAACTGGTTCGCCTCGTTGATCAATTCGTCGACCACTTTGGTTGAAGTGAGGTCGGCCTGGACGCTCTTCGCGCGTGAGGCATGTCGAGCGGCAGACTCCGGTAAACTGGGTGCCACCACATCTGTCAAGATCACTGATGCATCAGGTAAACTCGAAAGAAGCGAAGCAGCCAATTCCTGGCCGACATAGCCGCTGGCTCCGGTGATCAGTATCGACATAGTTGGCTGTAAGAGTAGTGGAAGACCAACACCGTTGCCCCTGAGGTGAAAAGATAGCGATATAGATCGACTGCAAGCACAGAGAGAGAGAGAAAAAAACTATGTCAGATATCTCAAAATTCGGCAGTTTTAAATACCCAAGGCAATCTCATATACAATCGGCGCTCGGGCATGCCACTATCCTCCGGTAACTTCTTTGCGGGGTTGAGCGGAGGGGAGAGCATCTTTTCATCTCGTAAACAGACATGTCTATCTCGGATTGTTTCCTGAATGGCATTATGCTGAAGTGACATGCACGCAGATATTCCGAGGTGATCATGGATTCAGGACGGCGAAGCTCCGAGAAACGGAAGTTTAATCGGTTTTTTTTTTTTTTTTTTTCCTGAAGAGTTCTTAAGACAAACGAGTTGTGAGGTAGTAAATTTGTTGTAAAAAGGCAAACTATTTGAATTGCAACAGGGTCCAGATTGAAACTAAGCAACGTTTCCAGACGTGTACATTCTTTATAAAAACCAGAAAGAAGTACATGTGTAGAACACCTCAACATACAGCCAAAAAGGAAAAAGATAGGAAAGCATTTCAGCATATCACAAAACACTCGACGCCAGATATAAAAAAGACAAGACAAGAGCATGAAATGATTAGACATGACAAGAGAAAAGATAAGAAACCGGAATTAAATCACCACTTTTATGCAGAACGCTTGTAGATACCAGACACTATACAGTGGTCACGTTCGAAAGGCTCAAGGGTCAGCTGCTCCCTGGGCTTTATTCTCTCCTCACGCATCTTCTGGACCTCCCGGGCGAAAACAACCTCGGGCTTGGCGGTACTGTCGATACAGTTGGCCTTGACGGAGACAATGACACCACCCTCTTCCTTGAGGAACATGTGGGCGTTGAGACCAACGATACGGGCCTGGTCGGGCTGGGCAACGTCGGCGAAGATGCAGTCAACCATGGGAACGAGCATACGGTAGCGGAGAGGGTGTCTGGCGTCCTCGACGATGGGGATAACGTTGGTACGGTGGGTGGCCATGCCAATCAGGTCACGGCCGGAACGGTGGGAGAACTCAACGGCATAGACGTTTCCGGTGGGTCCAACAATATCGGCGACGTGACTGACAGAGGTACCGCTGGCGGAACCAAGGTAGAGAACCTTGGAGCCAGGGCGCATGTAGATGTCGTCCAGACCACCAAGAACACCGGCAGCAAGCTTGCTACGGAAGGGGTTCCACACACGGTACTCAGTCTTGGTGACAGCGCCGTCGTCGGCAGGAGTCTCGACGGCAATGCGCTTTTCACCGTAAACAGCCTCACCGGGAGTCAAGTTCTTGGTAACGAGCAAGTCTTCCTTACCACCGCGGGCAACGAAGATACCACCGTGACGGTGAGGTTCCTAGAAAATAGATTTGTCAATTGGTTTCGCACATCAACTCCAACCGCTTTCAACAAGTACTTACGACGATAACCTTAGCACCACCTTTGGCACCGGGCTTGCCGCCGCGGCCACCACGGGGAGCACCACGGCCACCACGGGGGGCACCACGACCGCCGCCGCGAGGACCACCACGTCCACGAGGAGCACCGCCGCCTGAAGACGCAATGAGTTAGCAACTCTATTCCCTCAGATGAACATCACAGGGATATGGCATTGTCCGAGCGATGGATTGAGGCTTTTTGTGCCGTTGAGATTGGTATACTAACCTCGGCCACCGCGAGCACCACCACCACGGGGAGCACCACGACCACCACCACGAGGGGGTCCACCACGTCCTCTAGGAGCGAAAGCCATTGTATATTATGATTTCGAGGTTTGGTTGGTTTGATTGAGGGTATCGGATCGCTTTTTCGCAAGCAATCTAGTTGGCAGACAACCGGGAAGAGCTCTGCAGAAAATTTCGAAGAGAAGACAGGCGATAAAAAAAAAGGCAAAATGCGAGTCGGAATCGATAAAAATCGAGAGTCGCAGGCGTCAAGAGAACAGAATTAAGCAAATTGCGCAAATGTTCGCACCTGCACTAGCTATCAGAACTCGGTCAAAGCCGTGCTGCTCGTCGTTGTTGCGGTCGAGAATTTTCAGTCGGAGCCTTTGGATCTTTCGAAAATCAGAACGCGCTAGTCTTCATCTAGAATAGCGCATTTCCGAAGTGGTGTGGGCACGTGACTGTCACGTGTGATTGTCTAAAAGTATAGCGAGGTCACATGATCTCACCAAGCCCTGCTCTCATTGGTCTCGATGAAGAGGTTCAATTACATTAGACGGTAGGGGAGGAATGGTCAATGGCTATAATGCTTCTATTACTATACTTTCCTTAGGGATATCAGGTTGGGAAATGAAGGGGCTGCGCCGGATGACCTTTCGGCTGAGCTTCCCCGAGAAATCAATAAAAGTAACAAGGCCCAATAAAATTCATGCTAGTCTATGTACAAATAAAAGCATATAAATGCTATACATCATGATATCTATCCATAAAAGTAGTAATTTGCCGCATATTGAACTGTGATGACGGACGGCATATTCTCACAGGTCTTAGGCGCTGCTCCTCCGGCCGTATTAACCCGATAGACGCTCTTATAATCTCCAACGGTACCACTGATAGTCGATAAATAAAGCCACTCCACGGCACCATTATCGCCCTGCACCGAGTCAGAGGGTGCATCCACTTTCTTTTGCACTTTGGTTAATGCGATCCCGTACTGCTGCGCTGGCGTGGTGTCGAGGTTGAAAACCGGTGTTGAACCCTGGAAAAAATGATGACCCAGCAGGCCAACATTTGCAGCACGGAGAATAGAGGAATAGTTGTTGATCGATGGCATCTTGTAGGCCATGTTCGGAAGTTGGGCAGCCATGTCCGGGTCATTTGCTGCGATGCAAGTGGCATTGTAGAGGTTTGCCACAGCTCCGATGGCTTCGGGAGTCGAGTCGGATGTGGAAGTTGCGCAGCTGTAGTTCTGACCTTGTTGTGAGATTTTCAATTTCATATGAAATGGTATTATCTGCTTACCTGTGTACCGCGTCCCACTGCAACATAAATGGGCGTCTGGCCATTAGGAACGGACAGATCAGACCCTGATGTTGGTAGTGAGATACGAGATGTATTGCATGTAGTCGATGTATCGAGTAGTTGCTTTATGTCTTGGATTGGTTCAGTCAATGTGCTCAAGACGTTTGTTAGCCCGCGTAGGAGAGTTGGTGCGGCAATGGAGCTCGTTGCCAGGCTGGCACTAAGAAATAGAGCTGGGCGCATATCGAAATCTTTCTGAACAGGATATACCGTATCTAAATTGCCGGTGCGTACTTGATAATTGAGATGTGCCTCGTAGAATCAATGTTGGGATCGATCGATGGCTTTGTCTATGTAGCTGAGAGCTTGCTCCGGTCAAGGACAAGCGAAGTGCTAATATCAAAAGCAATTGATTGTTTAATTGCCCTTGGAAGTAGAAAAGGCAGGATGTAGAGTTAGGAAATGGACAGGGGAGAAGTGACGATCTCATCCAAACCAGGCGACCCCATATGAATATATATACCCAACATGTCAGCACCATATCAGGCCCCACCAAAAGGGCCCCGCGTTAAGAATAGAAACATGTAAATTAGACCGATGTAGAGTCCAAGTCATGAATCTAACACCAGCCTCAGGTAAAAGATCTTTCTGCAGCCGTCCATGAAAGTGAAGGTGGGCTGGTGTCATCTCATTGGTGAGAGTTTAAGCGCCTGGAAGGACCATGCGCCGTACGAAACTCTGCAGACTTCCGATACCGACCAAGGGTAAGATTTGTTCGATCGATTCAGCCCTATCCAAAGCCGATGTCCAATAAGGTTTCTCTTTGAACATCCCAGCGCTTAAATATATCCCAGCTTCAATGTGTTGTCCTACATTATGGTCAGCGGCTAACCTGACTACCAGAATCGGCTAGTGTGAAGAAGTGCAAGAGGCGGCGGGTCTGTGTCCCATTTTTTTTTATTTATTTTTCTAGTGCTGCATGTGGTGCAGAATGTTGCAAATTGCAATGTGAACACAGCCAATACCGATCTATTTTGGGACATGCAGAGACACTCGAGGTTACCCGGGCGCCAACTGAAACGACATTTCGGTGCTGATTTGCTATATATTTATAATCAAGACATATTCTTGCGGGTGAGAAATTTTTAGACGCAACTGTGATCAAATTGTAGTTGACATGACTTGTCACGCAGATTATCCTATGTAGTTTAATTTGAATCGGCAAATACAACAACAGCCCGGGTGGTCTAGTGGTATGATTCTCGCTTAGGGAAATAACCCAAGCATATCTGCGAGAGGTCCCGCGTTCGATCCGCGGCTCGGGCCGTTCTTTTTTCTTTCATTTTTTTGCTCCTTTTCTTCCAATCTTTTTTGTTCAAAAATTCTCGTTAAGGGCTAAGCCGCAGCCTGTAACAATTCTCGTTTCTGTTTGACTCAAATTGCGTTATAAACAGACAATACTGGCCATATGAAAAAGGGGATGCGTGGCGGATTGTTATGGCAGCAAATCTATATTGTCTGGGATATATCTAAAACTACAAGGGGCTAAGTAAGCATCACAACCCGGACCCAAATCACCTTCAAACGCCGATATCGCCAAAGCAAAGAGTATCTGTAGATAACATACGGATGGGGTTCCGCGCAGGCGATAAAAAAAAAAAGCACATCAAACGCCGACAGTACATCGTACAGGGAAAGCATAAGGATCATGCACCATTGAACCCCTCCGGCTGCCAATCATCACCCCGTAAATGCCCTCCAGCAGCATAACCACTACTGCCACCAGAGCCAGCAGCGCTCCCGGCCATTGCGGCTACTGCGCCCAGACTGGAACTGCTATGCTTTTCAATCTCGACCGTGCTCATCATATACAGCATCATAAAAAGGAGAATGTGGAGAGCAAAGCAGTAGCCTGCAAAGAGGTTCCGGCTCGTCCGATTGGCAAGTATGATGCGGGTGAGAGAAAATATAATCCGTTCCGGGAGACTCATGCGTTTATATGCCCGTGCTGATTCACGACCCCGGAATGCGGCAAATGGAGAGATCTGTGCCTCGTAGGCAGATTGGTACCGGTCGAGAGACAACCCTGATGGCGTGTCTGGTGAGAGATGAACGGAGGTAGTGTTCGATTTATTGCCGTAGGCAGAAACGGAGGATGACGCTCCATGACCCCGGCTATATGCGGATACATATCGAGTCTTTTCATAGAGACTGAGGTTGTCTCGCTGGAGAGAAGCAATCTCCTGTCTCAGAGATTTTACGGTATCGTACACCTTCGATAATTCTTCCTCAAGCTCCGAGTTCTTCTTCTTAAAACGGTCTCGCTGAGCTTGGATCATAGGCAATATGCCAGAGCCTCCTCCAATAGGCTCACCAGCACGCAAGGAGTCCATTGTGTTGGAGGATGTCATAGTCTGATCAAAGCCTGAAATGATGGACGATGTTGGTGATGTTTCTCCTCTTCTCGATGAGCGAGGATGTCTCGATGTGTAGGTGCCGGCCACAGACATTGCCGAAGTTGGGAAAGCATTAGCTGCTTCTTGTTGCATTCGCAAGAGATCATTCTCAAGGGTGGTCGAAAGACCCTGAGATTTTTCCAACTCTTGTTTTGTGCTAGTGAGATCGTTGCGTAGTGCTTCAAGTTGACCCTGGAGATCACGGTGGGATACCCTCAGGATAGTAAGTTCATCCGTTAGCTTTTTATTCCTAGCCATCAGCAGCTGTTCCAGGCTACTGTTTTTATTCCCATCTTTCTTTCTCGATGCAGTGCCATTGGATGCAGCGTCGACGGAATCGTCCTCAAACTCTGCCGTATCGTCATCATCACCCGCAGCAAATTCGATAGACTAAATCCCTATGTTAGCAGGTACACTGCATAAGAAGAACAGGCAACCCATACCTTTATCATTTCAAGTTCCCGGCGAATATCTTCATAGTCAGCCATCTTCTCCAACTTCGACCGCAGCTCATCCTTCTCAGCGGCCGCCTTTGAGCTCTGTCTTTCTGATTGCAAAAGCTTGGTCTCCCATGAATGACGTTCAGAGTCTCGATCGAACCGGGCTGCATCCAACTTGCGAAGCAAGGAAGAATTCTCCGACTGCAGGCGAAGATATGACGGGTCGTCCTCAACAGACGTCTGCTCTGGCTGTGGATGCGAAACGGTCTGAGCCAGTTCGAGTCTCAGCTGTTCATTCCGAGCTTCCACTTCTGCTAGTCGCAAACTAGTCTTCTCCAATTCGGTAGAGACCAGCTCCAATTCGGCTGCGGTGGCGCCGTTTCGAGAATTGTCCCCACCATTATCCTGGTCTAAACGCTGCGATACCTCATAGCTTGCTTTGACTTCCTTCAACAAACGCTCTTGGTTTTCCACTTTCTCCTCCAAACTCTTCTCTTTCGCAGCCCAGTTATTTGTCTTTTCTGTCAACACGGCTGACCATGATGATTCGACTTCCTTTATCCTAGCATCTTGGTTCTCTTCCAATTTCTTGCGCGCGGCCCGCTCTTCTTCCAGTCGTTTCTCCGTATTCTCTAATTGCGTCGTTAGGCGATCCACGGAACTCTGCAGCTGCACTTTCTCCGACGTCAATTTTGGTACCGTTTCTTCCGACACAACATGCGAATCCACCGAGGCCTCAAGAAGTGGGTATGGGTCAGGCGCTTCCGATAGCGAAGAGTATAATTGTAGGAATGCCGAAGATGAAGATTTGCCTTGGTTAGTCAAGACGTCGATAAAACCTTGGTAGGCTGTCAAACATCCTGTTAGCCCCTCCGAACCCGAACCCGAACCTTTGAATGGGAACACCGCTAACCTTTCAATAGACTCTTGTGCTCAGCTAACTTCGATGCATCATCAAGTTTCTTGAAGTCCTTTGTCTTTTGAGCGAGATCCTTCCTTTGGACGAGGGAATCACGTTGATGTGCGACAATGTCCGAAGCGGTGCCGTCTAGTTTCGCGATAGTGCTGGCCAGATCAATGCCTAGTCGTATCCCATATGTTAGTTCTATGCCTAGCAGCTCAAGAATGAACATAGCGATCTCTCCTCATACCTCGCCAGGCTGCAATGGCACGCTGGAACTTGTTAGCCCCCTCGGGGAGTTTCCCGGTGTCCTTTTCGGCATCTTGGTTGTTCGACCCGGGAACGATGCCTTCTGTGATCGCGAACGTATCCATTTTCTTCTCCTTGCGAGTAAGCGGATATCAAAGCAGCACCCCCACTCGAGCACAAGAAAAGCAGAAACCAAGCCGAAAACGGGCCGCGTAGATTGAAGACACTCTGGCTGCGAGACTGGATGATTATCTCAATGCGGAGGACACGCGGAGCGGCCCGATGATAATCCGACCACGTAAGCTGCTTGATCCTTTGTCCAGAATAGGCAACTCGTATGAAACGGGGGACTATACGGGCTTAATATAGAAGATACAGCAAGACTAAAAAAAGGGGTCTCGAGCTTTACAGTCGCTGCGCTGACGGTGCATGTTCTGTAGACGAAAGTTACAATATGCGCTGGACGTGGAGATCCTCGGATGATTATACTTGTATGCCCCTGCCAAGCGCCAACTTATAGTGTATCGAGTGCTCGAATAGAGAACACAGTTATAGGGAACGAATTTGAAACCCGAGAAGCCACTACAAGCCTCCCCAGATCATCAGATTCAAATGACATCGATTGATATCAACCTGCATGCAATCACATGGCTGAAGCTGACTCAGCAACACCGACCCACTTGTGACATCCATCATCGTCCCATGGCTGGCGGAGGGACAACTTCCCCGGCGTTGACTTGCTTACTTTATATTATCTGCGAAGCTTTGCAGAGGATCCTGAGGGAATTGAGCGGCCAGGAATGGGCTCATGATGAGACCAGAAGATGATGCCGTCAGTCCCCGCAAGAGAAGGAGGATCACTCCTCCCCAAGCGGCTCCGTACATCCTCCGAGAGCTGCTCGCCGACTTGCCTTTAGCCAACGATGATCACAATGCGGACGTCCACATCACCTGCGTGGAATACTGGAGTAAGCACTCTGCCCATTTTGCCTGAGACATTTAGGATCAGTTTGATTAATCGCTATGCAAAACAGATGACAACCTCTACATCGGTACCTCCGCTGCGGAGGTTCTACATTTCGTCTGTCTCCCACTGGATCCTTCTGACAGGTCGAGCGAATCATCCTTCATCCTCGCGTCGCGATTACCGATCTTTTACTCCCATAATTCCACCGCATCTATCGGCCAAGGCGTTCAACAAATAATCCTACTTCCGTCGGTCAACAAAGCCTGTATACTCTGCAATGGCACGCTCACATTCTACCTATTACCGGAGCTCAGCCCGGCATTTGGCAATACAAAAGTCAGCAACTGTCGTTGGATTGGTGGTATTGACCTCAATAGGGCGGCAGAAGACGTCGAACCACCTGCGCTTATGGTTGCGCTCCAGAACCGAATCATGCTGGTCAAAATTGGTGATGATGCTCGACGTATAAGAAATATTGAATTCCCAGGATGTTTGGTAGCAGCGCGGAGGGGGACAATTGCATGTGCTGCAGATACCCATGCTTATTCATTGCTTGAAGTCGAACATCAACAGAAGATACCCCTGTTTCCTATATCATCATCGAACGAGATATTCGAGTCTGGTCACGTAGAGGAAATGCCAGCGGCACTACCTGTCCCTTCGAAGACTTCTCCGTCATCATCTAACTCCAATTCTTCCCCTGTGGAAGGCCAGCATAGTCAGAGTGTGGGCTCGCCGTCGGTTTTACAGGATCGATCAAGCTCCGTTACGCCAGAGCCATCTTCAGCTTCTGAGACACCACGGCGGTCAGACTCGCAGGATCAAGATGAAAATTCGGAAGATGCTCCACAAGATCCTCAGTCGAACAATGCCGATAAGAAGCCACTACCGCCCTTGCCAAAACCACTACCGACGCGCCTCAAACCGCATGTGGTGTCCGCGAATGCCAATGAATTCCTACTAGTCACGGGAACCGCAGAGAAAGAACCTGGTGTTGGAATGTTTGTCAATATGGACGGTGATATGGAGCGCAGCACAATCAACTTTGACAGATACCCTGAATCGGTTGCTATCGACACAAGGGATGAAAATGATCCTATCCAGTCTGTTGGGGATGGCAAAGAAGAGCGCATAATTGCTGTCTTGGAATATGGTGAAGATGAGCGGTTATGCAAACGTTTGGAAGTGCAACGGTTGGACATCGACCCCAGCGAAGCCGAGAAACAGAAGAGATGGGTAGAGATACCCTTGGACAAAGTCTCGAAACCCGTCCAGGTTGGCCTTCGCCATACAATCAGTTCTAGCCAGCTTGAACTCTCTGAAATGGGAGGCTTGCTGCGCATGGTGCGCCTTAAAACACCGTCACTATTGCCCCACATTCCTGTGACAGACCCAAGAACTCAAGCATCCATAGAGCAATTGCAAAAGGAGAAAGAGCTATTTGAGACTCAGGAGCTAACAGACCCTGAAGTATTAAGAAAGGGTGATGGCTCTTCAGAGCGCGACTGGGAAGCTGAGCGCAATGCAGAAGAGGCCCGGTTCGCCCGTGGGCTTGGTAGAGGCCAAAGTAGCCTTGTTATGTGGGCTGGGAGCCACATCTGGCGGATAATGAGGAACCCATTGACCGTTCAGCTGGATGATGTCCTACAGAAGGCGCAGGTGGCCGATGATGGTGGTCGTCAAGTCTTGGATAGGGATACTATCATGGGCATCATTCAATCAGCCCAAAATATCGAGCCTGCATCTGAGGCGGACTTTCTTGGTCTTAGCTATGTGAAACAAAAGGCAAGCCTGATGCTATTTGGGGATCTTGTCTTTATGAACCAGGAAAGCAGGGATGACACAGTCATTGAGGCAACAGAAAGAGCACTTGTGGATGGAAATCTAGATCCTCGTATGGTCTTGATATTGATTCCATTACTGCGGAAGGAAGTTTTGCAGGGCCCCCAGGGGATCTGGATCCAAGCAGGCCTTGCAGCGATTGCAGACAAATACATACGGCAATCCGAAGAGACTGAGAATAGCTCGGTGAAAACTGGTGCTGCTGATAGCAGTGTCTTGGACATGGTTAAACGTTTTCTATTATCATGGCAGCAGAAGAGGGGCTACGGTAGCATCACAGATGAGACATATGTCTTTGACAGCGTCGATGCCGCACTTCTGCATTTGCTCTTGGACCAGGATTCAACTTCGACAGCGGAGCAACGAGCATCGTCGTCCATTCGCAGTGAGCTCAATCGGTTAGTGGACAACTGGAAGGGTAACTTTGATCGGGCAGTGGCATTGCTAGAGAGCTATAGCCGGCTCTTCATTCTGAGCCGCCTGTACCAGAGCCAGAAAATGTCCCGGAATGTGCTCAAGACGTGGCGGAGAATCATAGAAGGGGAGGAAGACGTAGGTGGAGAAGTGACACCGTCTGGCGCTGAACTGCAAATGCGCCGGTATCTGGTTAAGATTAAAGACGCACAATTGGTGGAAGAGTATGGTCCCTGGCTGGCTGGACGTAACCCTAAGCTCGGTATCCAGGTCTTTGCGGATGGTACGAGCAGAGTCAAACTGAAACCTGCTGATGTGGTTGGGATGCTCAAAGATCAGGCGCCGAATGCAGTCCAGGCGTATCTGGAGCATCTCGTTTTTTTCAAGAACGTGAGTTTGCCTTTCTTATGAGAGTGGCAGCAACAACTGACACTCTTCTAGTACTTCCAATACGCGGACGACCTTGTTTCGTACTATCTGGATACAGTGCTTTCTGTTCTGCAATCTTCGCCTGAGGCTCGAGCATCACTATCCGAGTCCTACTCGACATATCGTGCGCTACGGCCTCCCAAGCCAACATACATGAGCTTTATTACGGCTAACATACCATCTGAACCGTGGTGGCAAACGAGACTGCGCCTGCTACAGCTGCTTGGCGGTGGAAGCAGCACTCAGTTCTCGTCGATGTCACCAACGCCATCCAGTCTTTCCTATTCTATTCCAGCCGTTCTTGCTCGGATTGAACCCTTCCAGGATGAATTAGTATCTGAGAGCATCATCCTAGACGGCCTCCAGGGGCGTCACCGGGAAGCCCTCCGGCTTCTTACGCACGGCCTAGGTGACTATGATTCAGCAATCCGTTACTGTCTTTTCGGAGGGCCCCGTAGCACCAGCTCTACAGGAGTCCTGACAGAGTTCGCGGAACGGCCAGTGCAGACTGAGTTATTCCGCCATCTCCTGGACGAGTTTCTGCGGATCGAAGATCCCACTGACCGTCTCGAGAGAACAACCGATCTGCTATCCCGATTCTCCTCCTGGTTCGATATGCGAGAGGTACTAGAACTTGTCCCTGATGATTGGAGCGTTGAGATCATGAGCGTGTTCCTTGGTCGTGTGTTCCGGATGTTGGTATCACAGACGCGGGAGGTAAAGATTGAACGGGCTCTAAGTGCAGGCCTGAACCTGCGGGTTGGTACAGAGTACATTGAAAAAACGGAGAATATAGGAGGATGGATTGAAGATGACGAGGGAGTACGAAAGATACGTGGGAATGAAATGCAAGTGCCGGGGCAAATAGATGGAAGTGATTTCGGGGATATGGTGGATGCCGGCACGCATGATAACGACGTTTGGCTTGAATGATTTGATACGTGATAACAAGTGTGTATATTCTTTACTCCAGTGAACGTCCTGAACAAATGAAATGCACGACAGTACAATGTGTCCGGATCTAAATCTACAAGCAAACAACCACAAAGAAAGCTGACTATGATACCAGGCTCGGGTCGTATCTTTGCCCTAAATTCTGATCCCCTTCTGTACTCAGTACCTGTAATAATTGTGCTACTTGACAACGTTTAGAAAATGCTGGTAAATTGCCACTGCTATTGCTTTCAAACTACTCTACAAACGAGGCTTAATCCAAATCCGGCACAGGCAATCCATTAACAATTTTGACCTTCCTCCCCAACTTATCCAACGCCTCCTTCGAATTCTTCGCCCGTAAATCACTAGTCTCCGTATCCGAAACCAACACAAAATCATACGTCAATAACGCATGATCCTCAGAAACCCCATACTTTCTCGCATACTCCGGCCCCGCCCGTCCAATATCCACAACCAGCGAATTCTTCACCCCAAACACCGCATCCGACGTCTCATACGGATCATTCCTTAAGTAAAGCGCAGTGATTAAATGATCATACCCCTCCTTCTCAAACATAAAATGCATATGCGACGGCCGGTACGGATGCCGATGCAACTTCTTCAACAACTTGCCCACAGGCCCGTCGTGCGGGATCGGATACGGCACGGGTGTGATTGCGTGGAACCAGAAGACCCCGTCCTCGCCACTGCGCATGACGCATCGCCCGTCCGGCTTGTCGCGGCCGGGGTACTGCACGTCGTAGTGGCCTGTGGAGTCTGTTTCCCAGATGTCGATTTTGACGTTGGGGATCGGGCGGCCGGTTGTGTCTTTGAGTGTGCAGACGACGAGGAGGGGTTCACCCTTGGGGTCGTGAGACATGGAGTCACCGGTGGTGATTTCTTCGGCGTCGTGTGTGTGGAAGGGGCCCAGGACGGTGCCTTCGGTTGAGCCGGGGGGTTTGGGGTGGTCGATGCTGTCGACTAGGAGGGAGAGGCCGAGGACGTCGCTGAGGAGGATGAATTCCTGGCTTTATTAGCTTATTTATTCAATTCACGTACTAGAGTAGGGTAGCTTACCTGTCGGACATCAGTACAGATCTTCCCCACTTCCGTGAGGAACAGCAAGCCCGTCATCCATTCCTGGGTGCTGAGTCTAGTCTCGCGCGCAAAATCGTGCAGGTGCGTGACCAGTCTCTCGAGGACGTACTTCATGCGCTCATCCTCGCATAGCGAGTTTATCGTGTGGACGTTCTGGGTGATGTTATCCGCCGTTAAGTCTTTCATAGGCGGGATCTTGACTTGTGAGGGGTCCATTTTATCAATTGATATACGAGTGAATATCTCTTTTGCTACAAAGTACGGAGTGAAAGGAGGACACAATCCAAAGGACGGGAGATCCCTTTTATGATTCCAATTGCTCACGCGCTCCCCGCAATCCCCACCAATTGAAGATTACATATCGGTCAGTCATCCCAAAGTAAGAGTTACCAGTTTGGAGATGCGGGTTTACGGATTAAGCATGGCGGCCAATCAGCGATGGGCGATTCTAAGGACTCGGAGAATTCCCCGTGACTCAGCAGAGGAATTGATTGCGCTCGGCATCCATGGATACATCTTTAGCCGGTCATGTGCACTAAAGAAGTATACAGTGGTTATATCAAACTACAGCTTCCACATAGTCTCCCTCGGTGTCTCTGCCGACAACACAGGAGTCAATCCTGGATCCCCCTTCTCCATAGCCCTCCTGAAAGCCTCCCTCTCCCCAATTCTCTCCAAATAACTCACAATATTTGGATACTCCTCCAGTCCATACGGGATAAACAACCGTCCCGTCGTCAACGAAAAAGCAGTAACACAATCCGCAGCCGTAAGCTCATCCCCTGCCAAATACCTAAGCCTTCCCAGCTGCCTCTCCATCGCCTCAAAATTAACCCTTAGCCGCCTCTGCATCATCTGCGACACGCGGTCCTCGTCGCTCCCGCCCCGCAGCTTATTATACATGACTGACATGAGCGCGGGCTGGAAAGACCCGTTTGCGCGGTGCAGCCAGAAGACGTAGTCTGGGTACTGCGGGTGACCTGGGGGATAGGTGAGGTGACCGTTGGCGTATTTGGTGAGGATGTATTCGAAGATGGCGCCCGTTTCGGCGAGGGTGATGGTAGTGCCGGTGTTGGTTTTGTCTTCGATTATGGGGGCTGTGCCGGCCCAGTGCAGGGCGCGGTAGGATTCTGGGGCTTGGAGAGTGGGTGCTCGGTCGTGGCAGATTAGGGTGTAGGAGAGCTTGAGTTCTTCGCAGAGCCAGATGACTCGTTCGGATTGAGAGCGGCGGAGGTGGTGGATTGTGAGGCTGGACATGGTTTAGGGTATCAATTGAGTAGTTTCAGATGATCGAGGTAGTGATGAATGGTATGATGCTACCTAGGGACCATGGAACCCCTAAGTATTGGCGATCTCACATATGATCAGCTTATCTAAAGTACGGAGCTTTTACTCCTTTCCGTGATTGACGTCATGCGTTGGGGTTTTATGAACGGTAATGCATGCTTTTATGTGAAGATATCATGTTACGTCTGAAATAAACATAACCTCTGGTATGATCGCCAATTCTAGACGCATCTTATTAGAAAGAATAGTTGGGTTTCATTTATGGTACGATGCGAAGCCTTCCGGTAACTGGGAACGGGCAATACTTTATTTGCAACTGCGCATCCCAATATAAGGATTATGCAGATGCATATTTCCGAAGTATGCTATCAGAGAAAGCATTGTCCTCGCCCGACATGACTCGTTCAGTTGATGTTCATAAAGCTTCTTCGTATATCATTGTAGAATCATTCAACAAAGGGATATCCGCTAATCGCTAACCAGGCAGACAAAAAAGGACCGAAACCTCCCCACCAAAACCCAAGAAATAAACTTTATATACAAAAAATGTGCCAAAGATGCCTAAAAATCATGCTCATGCCTTCACCATCTTATGTTCCCGTTCCCGCTCTCGTTCCCGCTCTCGCTCTTGGGACACATCGCTCTTCCCGTCTGGCGTCGGGCCAGGTGCCGTCCCACGGGTGTGATGATCTACCGTATCCCAAATCGCCTGCATAAGGCGCTGGTTGGCATCCGGATCATCATCTTCGGGGGCATCGCGGCGGTGGAGATTGACTCGCCGGTCATGATTTGGTGCGGCGCCGCTGTGGATTTCACTCATTGCTCGTCGTGGAGAAGGATCTGGGCCCATTGACGGTCCTGAAAATCCATGTGCCGTCGTGGGAGCCGACTCTCTCCGTGCGTTGGAGTTCTTGATTCTCGCGGATTCGTAATCGGACGCTGGCAACGGGACCGGAGCTGGAGCAGGGGCAGAGGCGGGAGTGGAGATAGAAGCAGGGACTGAAGCAGCAGGAGTAGAAGTAGATATGGAAGTGGGAAGCGGTACCGCAGGTGATGATGCGGAGACAGACTCCTTGCGAGGTCTGGAGGATTCGTCCGCTGAGACCTCGTGGAGAGGACGCTCGGATCGAGTCTCCCGAAGCTCCTCCTCCTTAACGTCCTTCCAAGAACACTTGGCATGCTTCTTCGTGCAGCCCATGCAGGCAGTGAGGTTCTTCAAACAGTCCATGTGGAGACGGCGACAACGATCGCAGGGAGGCATGATACGCTCGCCCCTTTGAAGCTCCTCCATGCGCGCCACCATCTCCATCTTGAACGGTCCGCCATCATCCTTCTCGGACTGATTGGACTTGGGGGGAGGCAATAACGAGGAGGGAGTGTTCGGGATGGCGACCGTCGCTGGAGATGGGTTGTAGAGACTGTTGTATTCACTCGCGTCCGAGGGTCTAGGCCGTGGGCGCGAAGAAGATTGTCTACTCATTTGCGTCGCAGCAGCAGCAGGAGCGTCCTCGTAACCACGGGCTTGGCGGTCTGCAGTCGTGAAGAATTTCTTCATTAGCTCAGCGCGCGTTGTCGGAGAGGCACCCTTGATGGAAGTTCCGTTGATAATTGTGACATTCTCGGTGTTAGAATGCGAAAACATAAAAGGCGAAGGCAGGTGACCGTCTTCTGTTGCTAGAGCTGGCTCTGCGCGACCGTTGTGGGCATTGACGGCGACAAAACCGGCAGACGGCGAGTGTGCGCCTTGTCCGTTGCCTTCACGCCAGACAGGACTAAGCGAACGGGGTAAATGTAGATTTGCATCATTCTCACGACGGGCGATAATGGCGGTTCGACGGTTCTTGAGGCGGTGATTGAGTTGTCGTGCTCGAGCAGAGACTAAAAAGTTAGCTTTGTCGTTCAAAACTCGAAAGAAGAAAAGTACATACCTTGATCAGCAACCGAAACAATTTGTTGTAGGTTCTTTTCTAAAATCTCCAATGCGCCAAGCTCCTTCTCCTCATCCTCGATGATCGGCTGTGGAGGGATCATCTTTTGCGGCATGCCCGATGCGATCAACACAAAGTCTTCTTCACTGATCTCAACGCGACACTGCTTAGTATAGAATTGGCAAACACGGACCCCATTGCGAGTCTTTTCCAGGTTGAACTGCTCTGGTTTGTTCTTGGCGAACTCGACAACATCAAGCCAAGTGATAGTGTTCGGATCCTTGCCGTGCGACTTGAGAACGCGCGGCGGTCCGTCGAACAAACGCTCAAATCGCTTAATTAAGATCGGACCCAATGGACACGCACCCAAATTACCGGCAATACTCTCGTGACGCTGCAGGACGCCGTCGTACTCGCCGATTAGGTGCAGAATAGCGGACATGTTATCATCGACGGCGACAAGGGGCAGGTTATCCGGGTACTGACGCGCGAGGTAATTGATCTGAAGGTGATTCGAGACGGTCTTGGGGATTTTGGATGCGATGGGAGGAAAGTCACCTGAAGGTGAACGAGGCCGTTTGCTGGCACTAGCCGGTGCCGGTTCTGTTGGCGCTGGTCTTGACTCCATTGCGACGGCAATTTTTTCTTCTTTCTCCTCAACACCGTGAAAACAAAGGATATGAATCTGCGACAGAGAACAAACTCCCTAGCCGCAAGGTCAAATGGCCGGAGAATAGGGGGAAAGCCTCAGAGATACAGTTGACTGATATGCGGCGATAGCGAGGGCCACTTGGACAGCAAGCACGTAATTCAAGGCGACTGACGAGCAACGACAGGCGGATCAACTGTCGCCAAGTGAACAACGCAGAGCAACAGATAGCGAGCGATAGGGTTTAGTAGTAGTGAAGGGTGAAAGATGCGGTGGGAGAAAGAAACAGAGAACGAGAGGGAGAGGGCACAAGAGAAAGAAAGCGTGGGAGAACCGAGGGAGGAGAGGAGTGAGGGCGGAAGACTCAGTGTGACGGGGCCGACAGGGATACAGCGGAGTCCCGCCGGGCGATTCCGCTGGCCAGTCGGTGGGGGCCGGGACTTACGAGGCCTCGGGGGTTTACTAGGCAGCATGAATGTATTGGATTATATGAAACAGTTATAACCTAGTGAATACTCTGTAGTTGTACTTCCTACAGAGCACTTATGGTAGAGCATGTCAATGCTTACAGTACTTGTACAATGCGTGAGTTACAAACATGGCTGCCTCAGGTATGACTCCACCCGCCAATCATCGCCCGCCGTTCCTCCCGGCCGGTCCAGCCTCTCCGGTGACCGGGACGCCTTGCTGGATACGGGCGAGTCCTGCCGGTATCATTACCGTATTCTGACACTCCGTGCTAGACTTCCGCCTGCAACGTAGCCAATAAAACGCCACTAAACCAGGTCTTTTCAGTCAAATGATTGCTCGTGCTTTACAATACCATTACACACGCACAAACACAGGCACAAGCCACGAGCGCCGAATCTCTGCGAACCAACCAACCCCTCTCTGAAAATCCCTCATACAATTCCCTCTCACAACAGCTCCTCTTTTACTCTACTTTTGGGGTTTGATCTGATTACGCATACCCTTTAATATCAACAACTAACTCTATTGACTCCGGTCTTTAACATGTCCGAACGAGGCTCGTTCCGAGGAGGTGGTGGTCGTGGCCGGGGCGGAGGTTATGGCCGGGGCGGTCAGCGCGGTGGCGGTGCAGGTGGCGGTGCAGGACAGCCACACCAGCAACAGCAGGAGCGGCCTAAGAAGGAGAATATCCTTGATCTGTCCAAGTATATGGACAAGGAGGTTAAGGTGAAGTTTAGCGGCGGTCGCGAAGGTAAGTTTAACTAAGTGCAATGAGTATCGTGCATAGGGCTAATGGATATACTGTAGTATCGGGAACGCTCAAAGGTTACGATCAGCTTATGAATCTGGTTTTGGATGATGTTAAGGAGTCTATGCGCGGTAGGTCATTTTACTACTCTGGGAACGGCTGCCTTCTAACATCGGTTAGATGACGAAGGTAACGAGACGACTCGTGCCCTGGGATTGATCGTGGCCCGTGGTACCTTGATCGTGTTGATTTCGCCCGCCGATGGTAGCGAGGAAATTGCCAATCCTTTTGTCCAGCAAGAAGAGTAAATATTTGCTCTCTTTCCTTATCTCCTTTCTCAAGCCAAGGAACCGGTTCTTCCGATATTCTTCCCCTTGTTCAACACAGAAGACAAGGAGCGGTAGCAATCATCATAGCCGGGGTAATGATTGGCTGCTACCTGCATCTATCTATTACAGAACATCCTTTATGCCATAGCTGGCAGTTCTACGCCAATAATGATCATACGGAACGATTGAAAACGAGACACGTCCTCATGTCTATTGTGTTAGTTGTGTAATATAATGGAGCGCAATCTTATCTGATTGAACGAAATAGGAAAGCAGAATTTCACTATGCATATGCATATCTGACACACGGATGTATGTGCATTTATGCCGTTTCTACTCACAATTGCATCATTAGAAGTCGCCATTTGCCGTTTCGTCATCGCGTATTCGCTTCGGGATACCAATACGAGTACGAGATTGCAATATGGGCCGATAAGTATAAATGATGCTCTCGCTGGCTGGCTCAAGCTCTCTTTTTCTCACTGTAAAATATCTTATTGTAGACGCTTTTCATTGGATATATTTCTGTCATTATGAAACTCCTCCACCTGCTGCCCCTCCTCCCCTTCAGCACGGCCTATGTCATTCCATCCGAAGACGTCCTCGAGGACTTGAACATCGACAAAATCAGCCATGAAAAGGCTCATCTTAACCAGAAACAAAACATTCCGAACATCTTGGATGACACTCTCGACTCCTTCAATACGAATAAGCCTAAAGTCGACGCCGATTCCCGGATCGACTCGTGGATCAGCCGCCTGAAGGACTATGCCCTGGATTCCCTCCAGGACGAGGGAATCGATGATGAACAAGGATACACCGCAGACGAAGATATAATCGACGGCAACCTCCCTTTTCCCCTCCCTCACCTCCCGTTTCCAAAGCATGACCACCACGGAGACTCCGACAAGACCATCTACCAGCTCATCTCGTCAAGCAAATACACAACCAATCTCACCAAGATAGTCGACGAGGACAAATCACTCGTCCACCTCCTCAACAACACAAACCACAATTTCACCCTCTTCGCACCCACAGACCATGCCTTCGCCAAACTGCCGCCGCATCTCCCCGAACTGCCCAAGGAATATATCCGTGCTGTGCTGCGCTACCATCTCGCTGCGGGTTTTTATCCAGCCCTAGATGTCTTCCATCATCAGACGCTACCGACATTATTGAATGAGACTGCGTCTGGACACGAGCTCCCGCAGAGAGTTACTGTTCGTCCTGGATTGAAGGGACTTAAGGTTAACTTCTATAGTCGCTTGGTGGCTGCTGACATTGTACGCCCCCCAACATGATTTCTCACCCTAACAAAACTATAATGCTAACGGAGTAGACCGCCTCAAACGGCCTAATCCATGGCATCGACTCCATCCTCCTCCCACCCCCACCAGCCCTCTCCCTCTTCACCATCGTTCCCACCCAATTCAGCACCTTCACGCTCGGCCTCCTGAAAACCGGCCTCGCCGCCACGCTCGAAGACGCAGATAAGCGCGTCACCATCTTCGCCCCTTCCAACAAAGCCTTCGAGCATCTAGGCTTACACATCAATGCCTTCCTCTTCTCCCACCACGGCACTAAGTACCTCCGCGCGCTCTTGAAGTATCATATCGTCCAGAACCGTACGCTCTACTCGGACGTGTTTTACACGCCTGACGGACAGGTCCGCGAGCTGGGTACTAAGGGCTACACGCATCTTGATTTGCCGACTTTGTTGGGCGAGAAGGGGCGGCCGGGGTTGGCGGTTGATGTTTCTAGATTTGGGGCGTATACGTCGATTAAGTTGAATGGGTCCCGGAGGGTTGCGTTTGCGGATGCACTGGCTCGGGATGGGGTTGTGCATATTTTGGATCATGTCTTGGTTCCGCCGTGCAAACATAAAGGTCATGTTGCTAATGAGGATGAGGGTGAGGATGAGTTGACTGTAGAGGACTTGAAGGATCGGTTGAGTGACTGGGTTGTTGATGACGTTCCCAATGGCGTTTGGGGCCATGATGGTGAGCTTTAAACCATTCTAAAAGGGCAGTATGCAAGCAAAAACACTTAAATACTGTTTTCTGTTATGGCCCCTTACCAGACTACAACCAAAACCACATTGAAAAGTATATAATTTGAGATGAATTTGAAAAATGAATATTTCTTAAGATATATTTTGTATCTTTCTGTAAGCAAGATCCTCCGAAGCATATCCCGTACATCGTTGGCCTGTGGTGCCGTAGATAATTCTAGTCTCCAAAATAAGCGAAGCTAAGGATCAAACAGGCCAAGTCTTGACCCTCCAGACACCTCATTTTCTCAGACCAAGATGCTGCTCCAAAATACTCGGGCCAACAGTCTCCGTCTGTCTCGACCGCTCCTAGCATATATAGTATTCCTCTCGCTGAAATGAAGCAAGAACAAAAGAAACAAGGGGCAAGTCATCATAATTAAGCCATGTATCCAAGAGTCCCAAGTGTTATATCACCAATAAATTCAAGGGAGCCTTCTTCCCGGCTTCATTAGTGCCTGGAAAGACGATTCAAGAGCCTTCTTGAGCTCCTTATAGCTGACGACAAAGCAGCTCTGCTCATCCCGACTCACCAAGGTAATTCTTTCGTCCGATCCCGCATCCAACTTGTTCAAACATGCGAGCACATGCCCGAGGTCAACGACTGGATCTCCCTGGGCATCCACTTGATGGAAAACAAAATCTCGGAAAAGCTTCAGAAAATACCGCTCGCCGTTCTCCGACCATTGCCGATCGTGGTCATATTCGGGCCGCTCGTTGATGAGATTCAATTTCGTCATCATCCGTACAAGGCGACCATTCTCAAGCTCACGGCTAAGATCTGATGTAAGCTGGTCGTCCAAGTGAAGGGATGAATCGAATGTCGACATGAGCTGCGACGAAATTCCGGTGATGAAAATGTCAATGTTCCGCTCTTGATCCTTCTGCATGCCGTTCAGTAACCAAAATACCGAATTCTTCAGCTGCGGCGTGTAGGCACGCGTAAAGTGTTCCATAGCCCTAGTAGGATTACCCATAACACTTGGCGAGTTCGCTCCTAAGGTAATAATCAACTGGCCCAAGCTGACCAAATCCTGGCGTTGCAGGTCCGTAACCGATCGCTGAGCTTCGTACTGGACCACATCCATGATAGAGCACGCATTCAAGCGAATACGATTTTTGCCTGTCAAAAGAATCTTGCTGGGCTCAATGATTCTCGCAGCAAGCCCATTACTGTGGATAGCCTTCAACGCATTTGCAATTTGAGTCATGTAACTCCAAAGCACCTGTTCAGGAATATGTGCAGGGTGCCGATTCTGAAATCTGTTCCCAGCCCCAAGATGTTGCTCTGCAAGTGTTTTTGAAAGTGGGTGGTAGTCGGTGACGAAAATGAGTGAGCTATCTTGAAAGCTTCTGCTTGTGAAGGCATCGTGGATCGTCACTACGCTGCCATTACACACTCGCTTCCACGCCTGAACAGATCGAATGGCCTTCTCGTTCGTCAAGCGGAAGCCTTCTAATCTCCGAAGAGCATAGAAATTCCCATCCTTGCTGGACTGTGCTTTGTATACCCAACTAGGGAAACCAAAAGTGGCTGCATTCTTTTGGTGGTTCAGGTCCAGTGGAACAAGAGAATGGAAATAATCGACTTGAGCCGGCAATTGCGTGTCTAATCTGGAGTTAGTTGTCTGTCATACATCAAGTGAACAGAGATAACCGCACTGGGAAGCATTTGCAGCGTTGCGGCTGCTTTCTTCTGTAGCTCTTCTCGAAAGTCATTAGGGAGAAAGAGGTCGTGAATGTTGCGTTGGTAGCCCAAGGTATTTTGATTATGTGGTCCGATAGGCGCATAGAGATGATATTGTACCTGCAAAGCGTTAGACCAGGCTAGAAGACAGATAGAAAATTGGCTTACTGGCTGTTGAAATCCACTTTGGTTTGCAAAGAAAGCTGCGCCATTCAATGCTGCAGCTGTAGCAGCAACTGCAGCTGTGTCAGGTGAATATGGGTTTCCCGAAACAGTACCAACCCCTGAGCCAGGAAGGGGAGTCGGGGCCGTCACGAAAGGATCAAACGCAGCCGTAGTAGCAAGGCCGTTGGCACCGGTTCCCTGGAGAGGAGTCTGGGAGATTGAGTTAGCGTGAGATCTCCTGGAACCAAGACGCATGTCGGAAGTAGGCAAATTGCCACGTTGGAGATAAGGATTTGTGAAGTGCGGTAAATTTTGGGTGAACATCAGCTAAGGAACAGGGGCAAGAGCATTTAGGTTCTGAAAAGTGCCACTATGAGTGTTACTGGATATCTGGGAGCATCCAGTCCCTAGAGCTGAAACCAGAGTGTCGCTCGAATATGTCCTTGTCTGAATCGCCGCGAGAGGGGCAATGAAAGGAATTCAAAGCTCTGCGTGACACGAGAAGTTCGTGTGTAAAGCAGAGACCCAATAACGTGATGAGGATGGAGGGGATGATACCGGAAAAAATGCTATCTTACCATAGGAGGGGCATCAAAGCCTTGTGGGACAAACTCCTGAGCTTCTGCTACAGTCCAATCAGGGGTTTGCGTGTCTTGACGAGAACTTGGAGTGCTTGAATTAGAACCTTTTTCTCAGTCAGCTAACCGGTTCTGTTCTTGATCAAGGTATATCGAGGGCATACGCGACGAGACATTCCTAGGCTGGAATGGAGCGGCATTGGCAGCTTTCGGTGATATAGTTGCCGTTGTTTTCTTCGTGGGTGTCGTTGATCCATTGGTAGACAATAGAGAAGGGGTGAAGCTAGGAGAATCGACATTAAATCGTTTTCTATTGCCGTTACTAGAAAAGCAAGTCAGCCCACTAGCCAATTATTTGTATAAGTTTTGGTTCCAGGACTCCACAAGAGTCATTATATGAAACCAGCTGATAGTGTATCCTAACCTGTCGGTATTATTTGCGGGGTTCAGTTTTTGCGGATCGTGATTGAAAGCGCAGCCTGGACAGAGCAAATGCAATGGTTAAATTATACCCGCAATTGCTAATGTAGAAGGGTATTAGGGATTCGCGCACCTTTATCTTCATAACGACATCGGCCATAGATGGTAACGTTCCGACATAGGGTGTCCTTGGCATTCTCTGGGTACACTACTTCATTAATACATCCAACCAGAACATCTAAACAACAGCAATTGAACAGAACCACTCACCTCGTGACTTAGGTTTGGGCGACCCCATTCCCCGACGGGAATCTTCTGTATTGGACTTCCCCGTGGAAGCCATCGCATGAAAAAAAAAAAGAAAAAGAAAAAGTGATTTCGGTGTGATGCGGCTCAGCGCAGAGAAATATCCATTGAAGTCAAGTAGAGGAAGATCGGGCGAACGAGCGTAGTCAGAGGAAACCACATTCCCCCATCAAAATAGGCGGACGCGATAGTAGTTGTACTTGGGACGAAGTCGGCGTTGGGATTCACTGCCGCTAGGGCAGATAGCCAAGGACGGGCCTGAATGGGACCTCTCCAGATGAACTAAGCTCTCCCCAAAATTCCACAGAGACAAATGATCAAAAAAAAGAAAAAAAATACCAATAAGGAAAAAGTAATAGTTGGACGATAGCAGCACCGATGCCACTTCACGCCACGGGTAGAGGCCGAAGGGCGGAGGAGGCAGCGAGGGATCGAATGTCCGCGGGGAGGGGAGCCTAATGCCTGGCGGTGCACGTGCGGGATCTAGGCGCCAAGCGCGCGTCTATCACGTCACACGGCAATGAGCTTCAGGGCAAGAGGACAGCTTACGGTATACCCCCGATTCGCTCTTTCATTTTCCAACAAAGACGTAATTAACCATTCAAAGCGCGCCAATTCTCTCAGCTTTTATTATCCCCCACGCCACTTGCGTTTGGTTCATCAGGACAGTTCGTTATCTTTTGATATAAGGTCGTCTATCGGAGCCTCGGAGTTGGAGGATCGTCCTAAATCCTGGCTACTTTTATGGATCTCCCGCGTTGATCTAAAATGTCTTCCTCTAGGACTGACATTTCTCAGCTCTCCGATAGCGAGAGGGCTGCTCTTGAGACTTACGCGGCGGTTACAAGCCAGGACGTATCCGAAGCCATTCCTCTGTTGCGCCGCTCGCAATGGAACGTGCAGGTCAGTACTGGCAAGCTTCTTGGAGGTAGTCTGTGAATCCAGACATACTGACATATTACTGTGAAGATTGCTGTCTCCAAATTTTTCGATGGCGAAGGTCCAGACCCCGTCGAAGAGGCTCGCGCTGCTCTCGATAACCCCCCACCGGCACGACCGACACGACAGACCCAGAACCTCATGAGCGAGGACCTCTCTGCTGGGCGTCTCTCCCCGGCCATGGAAGCAGCCCCTCGAGTACATACACAATCAGAACAACAACGAGCCTACCGACCTCCATTCTTATTGGCTCTACTGTTCGCCCCGTTCAACCTCATTTACCGGCTACTCACCAGCTCCTTCCGTCTCTTCGGGACATTGTTTCCATTCCTCCCACGATTATTCAATCTTACCGCAAATCCTGCTCTTCAGGGAGCCCGACGAAACACTACAGGACGCAGGGCCTTGAGTCCCCAGGACACGGCAGCCCGATTCATTCGGGAATTTGAGGAAGAGTACGGCACTCACTCTGTGGGCTTTTTGGAGAATGGATACAACATGGCGTTGGAGAAGGCCCATCGGGACCTGAAATTTCTGCTTGTGGTTCTTTTGTCTCCGGAGCATGACGATACAAGTAGCTGGGTACGGGATACGCTGCTCTCACGCGAAGTGACGGATTTTATCAATGATCCACAGAACGGAATCATTGTTTGGGGAGGCAACGTGCAGGATTCTGAGGCATACCAAGTCAGCCACTCTTTGCGCTGTACCAAGTTTCCGTTTGCTACGCTGATTGTTCACACACCCAACGTTTCTTCGAGCGCCATGTCCGTTGTCTCTAGAATCTCGGGGGCATCTTCACCGTCTGAGTTTGTGGAGAAGCTACGAACGGCCACCTCGCAAAACAGAGAGCCCCTGGAGCAGGTCCAGGCCACTCGTGCTGAGCAACAAGCTTCACGTAGCCTCCGAGAAGAGCAGGACTCGGCTTACGAACGCTCGTTGGCCATTGACCGGGAACGGGCTCGACAACGGCGGGAAGCAGAGGCAGAACAACGCCGTCAGGAGCAAGAAGCGGCGGAACGACAGGCGGCAGAGGACAAGCGACGTCTTGATCACCAACAATGGAAGCGTTGGCGAGCACAGTCCATCCAGAGTGAGCCTGGCACTGACGTCAAAGAAGCCGTGCGCATCAGTGTTCGACTCATATCGGGAGAACGGGTGATCCGCAGATTCTCACCTGAACTGGACATTGAAGAGCTCTACGCGTTTGTGGAGTGCTATGATGTCTTACAGGATGCAGAGCAGATGGCCACGGGAGGCGAGAAACCAGAAGGTTTCGAGCATAAATATGGATTTCAGCTGGTATCTCCTATGCCTCGCACTGTTTACGAGGTTGAAGCTGGAGGGTCGATTCGGGACAAGATTGGTCGTGGCGGCAACTTGCTGGTGGAAACCATTGACGATGATGACAATGAGAGTGACGCCGGAGAAGGCGCATAGCTATAGATTTACACGGGATGGATCATGTACAACCCACCTGTGGGTTTTTGGCCAATAGCATGACTCTGAACTTAATCTTGTACTCCGCGCGGAATGGAAACTGAAACTGAAACCCCACGAGTTACGAACCATGATTGTCAAGGTGAGGTTAAAACTGGATCTGTGTAGAGATCTTGTCACTGCAGAACACCTTCGTTTGTGCTTTGAGATGTCCACAGAATTGTCGCTACGTATCCTAATTATGACCTTAGTTTGCTTTTGCATCAGAATGACCGAAACTAAGTTGAAGCGAAATAATGATCGAACTGCCGTGTCGGAGGTGCCAACGTTCTAGATTCCGAGCATTATCCGAACATAGCTGAGTCAGACAGCCTTATACTCCCCAATGCACGTGGAATTCGGATCTGTACGACTCCGACCCCGGGCTTGGGACGGACCCCTTTCTATTATTGTGACTCCGTCGGGACTCGGGATTCCACCAGTCCGCCCCACTGTCAAGGTTACGCTATTCCTGTTCAGGTAAACGAGTCTCGTTTAACGTGTTGCCACTCCGGAGCTATGCCCGAAGTGGTTAGGGTTACCGGTGGCCGATGCAAAGCAGGACGTGGGTGTCAAAAGTGCTCGTTCCACTCCTACAGCTTATTCATGCTCCTTTATCGTATCGATCTAACTTTCTCGGCATGATGAGATGAGTGCATTACGGGGAACTACGGAGGTTTGGGCGCACATGTCGTTATGCATGCGCATAATAGCTCCGATGTAGCTGTACTATGTGTAGAGCACTGTACGTAATAGTCTGTAACTGGCATCATTCAGATAGCAAACGCTGTAGGTACTATGTAGTGTTCTTTTAGGGCTATCAACAAAGATAAGAAAGACTACGGAGTATTACTGGAGCTATCACGGGTCAGTATCCGTATTCGGAGCGGATTGAACGCTTCCCGCATTCCCGTTTAGGAACTTGCTGAAATCTTCCGGAAAGATGTTTGAAGCGTCGCCCGTTGGACGCGATGGGGCCCGGAACCTAACAGTCGCGCACCCCGATTGGCTCGTGACCTTGGAGACTTTGATGTCCTCCTGAATATACGGGAATACGAGTGGGGCATGAGGTTTTGTATATTATCCCAGTCTCGCCCTCATTTTCCCTCGGAGTGCCTCTGCTTCTCTGTTTCTCGGTATATGTTGCTCTCAGGCTTCATGCTTGCCTATTACGTTAATAGCTCTTTCATTACAGTTAATGCCTAATTCGAATTACTCTTTTTCTTTATGAGCCTTGACTACTAACTCGCCTAATCCTAATTCTGTCGACCTCTGAGACGCTCGTCTCGTTCGACCTCCCTCCCTCCTCCTGACCTCTACTTCTCTTTCCTCGCTATGTCATCATCAGGATCGCCAAGTCCTGTATCGACCCCGGTACTAGAAATACCACAAATTGGCAACCGAAATTGCCCCAGCTTCAGCACAGACGATACGAAGGTGGATCAACGACGCGAGATGGGCAAGGAAGATGACACTGAACGCGAAGTGACCCGACTGGCACAGCAGCTTACCCGCCAGTCGACACACTACTCGACATCAGCAAACCTAGAAAACCCATTCCTGGACGTTGCGGAGGGCTCGACGTTGAATCCCAATGGAGATAACTTCAAAGCGCGCGATTGGATGAAGAACCTGTTGGCTTTGACGGCCCGTGATCCTGAGAGATTTCCTCAGCGAGCGGCAGGTATTTCGTTTAAGAATCTCAGCGTGCATGGTTATGGTAGTCCTACGGATTACCAAAAGGATGTGTTCAACTCGATTCTCCAGATCGGGCATCTGTTCCGCCTTCTCACTGGTACGGGGAAGCAAAAGATTCAGATCCTGCGCAACTTTGATGGTCTCGTCAAAAGTGGTGAGATGCTGGTAGTTTTGGGACGGCCTGGAAGGTATGCGGAACTTATCGTTTTTGAAGTGAAGCTTGAGGAATTATGCTAACAGACGCATTAGTGGCTGTTCTACTCTGCTGAAAACCATGGCCGGTGAGATGAACGGTATCTACATGGATGAATCCTCCCACTTGAGTTACCAAGGTACGACGCCATATCACATGCACCTTACTGAATCGATTGACTGACTTGAACAGGCATTCCCGCAAAGCAAATGCGCAACCAGTTCCGTGGTGAAGCCATCTATACTGCCGAAACCGATGTCCATTTCCCCCAACTTTCTGTTGCCGACACTCTGAAGTTCGCCGCTTTGGCTCGATGCCCCCGGAACCTGTTGCCCGGCGTTTCGAAGGATCAGTATGCAGAGCACATGCGAGACGTTGTCATGGCTATGCTTGGTCTCTCGCACACGATCAACACCCAAGTCGGAAACGATTTTGTTCGTGGTGTCAGTGGTGGTGAACGGAAGCGTGTCAGTATCGCTGAGGCAACTCTCAGCGGTAGCCCTATTCAATGCTGGGATAACAGTACCCGTGGATTGGATAGTGCCAATGCCCTCGAGTTCTGCAAGACCTTGAACCTGATGACCAAATATGCCGGCACTACCGTCGCTGTTGCCATCTACCAGGCCTCCCAGAGCGCTTACGATATCTTCGACAAGGTGACAGTCCTCTATGAAGGTCGCCAAATCTACTTTGGCCGCACTGATGAGGCGAAGAAGTTCTTCACCGACATGGGTTTCGAATGCCCTGACCGTCAGACAACCGCCGATTTTTTGACTTCACTGACCAGTCCATCCGAGCGTATCGTGAAGAAGGGCTATGAGGGCAGGGTCCCTCAGACGCCCGATGAGTTCGCTGAGCGCTGGAAGAACAGCGAGGCGCATGCCAAGTTGATGAGGGAGATCGATGAGTATGAGCAGGAGTATCCGCTGGGCGGCCAATCGGTGGCCCAGTTTACTGAGGCCCGCAAAGCGATGCAGGCAAAAAGCCAGCGGATAAAGTCGCCCTACACCGTGTCTGTTAAGGAGCAGATCCGACTCTGCATGATTCGGGGCTTCCAACGCTTGAAGGGCGATGCCAGTTTGACATTGAGTCAGCTTATCGGTAACTTCATCATGGCCTTGATTATTGGAAGTGTCTTTTATGACTTGCAACCTACCACCAGCAGTTTCTATTCTCGCGGAGCACTACTTTTCTTTGCTGTTTTACTTAATGCCTTCTCTAGTGCTCTTGAAGTGAGTTGACTTTTTTGACCATAAAGAAAACGAAAAAAAAAAAAAAAAACTGTCACTAACATGACTAGATCTTGACTCTGTACGCGCAACGTCCCATTGTCGAAAAACAAGCTCGCTACGCCATGTACCACCCGTTCGCCGAAGCCGTGGCCTCGATGTTGTGCGACATGCCCTACAAGATACTCAACGCGATCATTTTCAACATCACATTGTACTTTATGACCAACCTGCGTCGTGAAGCCGGTGCCTTCTTCGTCTTCCTGCTCTTTTCCTTTGTCACCACCCTGACCATGTCAATGCTTTTCCGTACGATGGCCGCATCCTCCAGGACCCTATCTCAGGCTCTGGTGCCCGCTGCTATTCTCATTCTCGGTTTGGTTATTTACACCGGTTTCACGATTCCTACGAGGAACATGCTTGGCTGGTCTCGCTGGATGAACTACATCAACCCAATCGCATATGGCTTCGAAAGCTTAATGGTCAATGAGTTCAACAACCGGCCATTCACGTGTCCGCCAGAGGGTATGATCCCGACCAAATTGCAATACACTGATATGCCTCTGGAGAACAAGGTTTGCTCCACGGTGGGTGCTATTGCCGGTTCCGACATCGTCCAAGGAACCGACTACCTTGCCCAGAGCTTCCAGTACTATGCTTCTCACAAGTGGAGGAATTTGGGTATCATGTTCGGTTTCATGGTTTTCTTCATGGCAACCTACCTTATCGCCACCGAATACATCTCCGAGGCCAAGTCCAAGGGTGAAGTGCTCCTTTTCCGCCGTGGACACGCCCCCCGTCACCAGGGTGATGATATCGAAAACACCTCCCATGCAATCTCTGGAGAAAAGACAGACGAGTCTAGCGGAAAGGAGGTCACTGCAGGAATCCAAAGACAAGAGGCGATCTTTCACTGGCAGGATGTGTGCTACGACATCAAGATCAAGGGTGAGCCGCGCCGGATTCTTGACCATGTTGATGGTTGGGTTAAGCCGGGTACTTGCACTGCGCTTATGGGTGTTTCTGGTGCTGGTAAAACCACGCTTTTGGATGTGCTCGCTACTCGTGTAACCATGGGTGTTGTTACTGGTGAGATGTTGGTTGATGGACGTCCCCGAGACCAGTCTTTCCAGCGGAAGACTGGTTATGTGCAGCAACAAGATCTCCACCTTCACACCACGACGGTGCGTGAAGCGTTGCGCTTCAGTGCTACTCTCCGCCAGCCCGCCCATGTCAGTCGCCAGGAAAAGCTCGACTATGTCGAAGAGGTTATCAAGCTTCTTGGAATGGATTCTTATGCGGATGCCGTTGTTGGTGTCCCTGGTGAAGGCCTCAACGTTGAACAGCGGAAGCGTCTTACCATCGGTGTTGAGCTGGCAGCTAAGCCCCAACTTCTTCTGTTCCTTGATGAGCCTACCTCTGGTCTGGATAGTCAGACTTCGTGGTCGATCCTCGATCTCATTGACACTCTCACTCAGCATGGACAAGCTATTCTCTGTACTATTCACCAGCCGTCGGCCATGCTCTTCCAGCGCTTCGACCGTCTGTTGTTCCTCGCCAAGGGTGGTAAGACCGTCTATTTCGGTGACATTGGAGAAGAATCCTCCACTCTTTCCAGCTACTTTGAGCGGAACGGTGCCCCGAAGTTGCCTCCTGGCGCGAACCCTGCCGAATGGATGCTTGAAGTGATTGGTGCTGCTCCCGGATCTCACAGCGAAATCGATTGGCCGGCTGTTTGGCGCGATAGCCCTGAACACCAAGGAGTGCTCGACCACCTTGCTGAACTGAAATCGACTCTCTCGCAGAAGTCCGTTGACTCGTCCAATGTGGACCCTGGTAGCTATAACGAATTCGCCGCTCCCTTCATCGTCCAGCTCTGGGAATGTCTCGTCCGTGTCTTTTCGCAATACTGGCGCAGCCCGGTATACATTTATTCCAAAGCTTGCCTGTCCATCCTCACGGCCTTGTACATCGGTTTCTCCTTCTTCCAAGCACAGAACAGCCAACAAGGTCTCCAGAACCAAATGTTCAGTGTTTTCATGCTCCTCACCATTTTCACCAACCTGGTCCAGCAGATCCTCCCAAACTTCTGCACCCAGCGCTCCCTCTACGAAGTCCGTGAGCGCCCGTCAAAAACCTACTCCTGGCAATCCTTCATGACCGCCAACATTCTTGTCGAAATCCCCTGGAACACCCTCATGGCTGTTATCATCTTCGTCTGCTGGTACTACCCCATTGGCCTGTACCGCAATGCAGAGCCCAACGATGCCGTCCACGAACGCGGTGCCCTCATGTTCCTCCTCGTCTGGAGCTTCCTCCTCTTTACCTCGACCTTCGCACACATGATTATCGCCGGTATCGAACTCCCAGAGACAGGAAGTAATCTCGCCAACTTCCTCTTCTCCCTCTGTCTCATCTTCTGCGGTGTCCTCGCCACCCCCGAACAACTCCCGGGCTTCTGGATCTTCATGTACCGCGTCTCCCCGTTTACATACCTCGTCTCCGCAATGCTGTCAACGGGAGTCTCGGGCAACGACGCCATCTGTGAACAAGTCGAGTTTCTAACCTTCGACCCGCCCGCGAACATGACCTGCCAGTCCTACATGCAGGACTACATCGACTTGTCTAGAGGATACCTGCAGAACCAGGATGCTACGAGCAATTGCAAGTTCTGTAGCATCGATAAGACGGATAGCTTCTTAGAGAAGATTCACTCTTCCTACAGTGACGCGTGGAGGAACTTTGGACTTATGTGGGTGTACATTGCGTTTAACATCGCGGCTGCGGTGTTCATTTACTGGCTTGCGCGTGTGCCCAAGGGGAAGAAGGGTACTGCCTAAGCCAGCTCGAACAAAAGATAATCGTTTGATATGAAAGGACGAATAATGGTGTTTACGGTGTTTTACTTTTACAAAAGAGATTTATGGTTAATGTGTTTCCTTTGTCTTATATCTCTTCTCTTTGGGCGGTATAGCGTGTTGCATATTTGGCTAGATTAGTTTTATACCTGGATGTCAATGACTTTTTCGCCTCACAACCTTTTTTTTGTTGGTTCTAGCGGAATTAATATCATCAAATATTCCCACCACAACCATGTACCTTTGTTATTTCGTGAGAATAATCAATTTCTACACCTTCTAGGTGAAATAATAACAGATGGTAATCTCAATTCCCAAGCTTCTGGGGATATGAGATGGATACAGTTTCTCCCACCAGGTCAGAGTAATTTCCACTTTCGGCGATCTGATTGGCACTTGTCAAGGAAATTAACGCTCTAGGCGTAGCTTTTTCTTCCAATCCTTGTCGTATAATCAGCAACCAATGGGGAACCATATTATTGGGAGTAGCCATGTAGGGCTATAGCGCAGCTTGGCACGAATACTTCTAAACAACCCATGGCAAGATGGCCGAGTGGTCTAAGGCGCTGTGTTTGGGCTGCAGTACGAGAGTGCGAGGTAACTATTCCTCGTTTATCAACATATGTGGTTTTTTACCCTTCCTCCCTCTCAAGTGTCAACTAATTTTTGATTTTCAATACCCTCTTAATCTTACTGCGTCCATTGCAATTAATTGCTATGGTTAACCGTCACATCGTTAATTACGGTGGTTGTAGTCTTTCAACATTGACCCATAGATACAAACATAACGCATAATCTTAATGAATAAAAACCAACCAATTTATAAAGCCCTTGGGTATTGTACAATCTCGCCAAAAATGTCCTCCATAATAAGCATATACCAGAAGCAAATAAACAAGATGGACGCATGTCCAATCTCATCACCGAAACCAGTCGGTGACAACGCTGAAAACCATTATATCGACATATCCATATCCCATCCGTAGAAATCAGAAGTTAAAATGCTATAAAGAAGCATGAAAAGGATGAAAGCAGAGAAAAAATAAGCAAGCTGGCGCATTGGACCAGCGATGAACGGGATTAATAGCTATCCATCTCAACATCCTCCCGGCGGCGCAGAAAAGACGCCTCTTCAAAATCGTCAACATCCATACACTGCCCAGCAATCCGGTTCTGGTTCTTCAACGCAACGAACCGCCGTCTCTGCTGTCCCAACGAAGGAGCAAGAATAGTCCGATTCGAGGCACCATGAAAATCCTCAAACCCATCTTCCTCCATGTCATCAGAGTCATATGACCGCTTTTTTCCTCCGCTAAAGGACGAGGTGAGCGATCCCTGGCTACTCGACGGAAGCGAATAAGCGTCATTCTCATCGGTGACGGGGTCGTGCTCATTTATCGTAGAAGGACGCGAGAAAGCTTGCACAGCCAGATCCTCCGTCTTCGAGTATCCGCAGAATGGCGCTAGTTCCGCATGATTTGCACCATTTGCAGTGGTGGTAGGAGTGATTGTAGCGGCCAAGTGCTTCTCCAATTCCTTCTGCGTCTTGTATCCCTCCGCAACGGATTTCCGGACGCGCATACCGACACTCAGCAGCGACGACTGCACTTTCGCAGGGACGACGGGTGTAGGCGAGCAGGTAGCGGCGGAGTAGTGGTAGTGGGAGACATGGGGAGCGCCGTTATAGTCATCAACGTTAATATTTGCGGTAGGGGTCGTAGAAGTAGAAGCGGAAAAGAACGAGGTGATTGGGGGCTGAAAGCGTCTGCGCTTGGTCGTGTCTTTTGTGATGTGTTGGATGGACATGTTGTCTTGTACTTTTAGAGATTTATTGACTGATTGATCGATCTTATCGCACGGTATGACGGTGAGGAATGTGTATATATGCGGGCAAGCGGCAGGGCAGCGGTCGGGATTTGGGTGCCTAAGATGAGAGCTAATTGGACGTTCGGCAAGATGCAGGATGTGGAATGTGGAATGTGGATGCAATGCAGTATGCACAATGTGTATTAGAAGAAGAGTGGAGAGTATCTGTGAATGAACAGAAGAGAGAGGGGAGAAAAAAGAAAGAGGGGAGAAAAAAGAAAGAGGAAAGAGGGAAATGACGATAAGAGAAATTGTGGCTGGGGACGCGCGCGACGCGCATTGCGCGCAAATCACGTGGACGCGTTTCAATATAGCCGTTTTCGGATAGTAATTCGGGTCTATGGATTGCCTACTCCGTACTCCAGACTGGAACGATCATGTGGTTTCAGGTATATAAATTGACTATTCGTGATATTCATAAGAATATTGTATATTGCAAAAGGTACAGCGAAACTAATATACATGAGCACAACTTAGTTATATTGCTTGACGGTAACTAAGTCACAGTGGAAGACAGATCTTTAACTATCTAAGCACCGTAGTTGATAATGCTTCTCACAAGGTTAGAAACCCAGTTGAGCTGCTCCTCAGAGCTTCCATTCTTGGGAATGGAAGCTCCGGAACTGGCAGCAGGAGCAGCCGAGGCAGTAGCCTGCTGCTTAGCAACGGTCGCCATGGTGCTAGGCTGAGAAGCAACCTTGTTGTTGGCAGCAGCAGTGGTGGTACCAGTGCTAGAGGCAGAGGCGGTGCCAGAACCAGAGCCGCCAACGGTAAAGTCGACGCAAGACTCATAGGTCTGGTCAATTGACTCGGCGAACCAGTACCACTGGAGCACACAGTCACCGGCGGTCGAGCACTTGCTACCCAGGTTTTCGGGAATGGTGACGCTGAAGTTGGTCTCGTCGTCGGTGACACCGGTCTCGGTGGAGGCGTACTTGTCCCAGGACTTGAGCGGGCTACCGATCACGGTGTTGGACTTGGTGTCGACGACGGAGACGTTGGCGACACCAGTGTGGGGGGCGCGGATGTCAATCTCAAACTTGACGGTTTGGCCGGCGCTGTAGGATTGGACGTTGTCCTTATTGTCGGCGAACTTGTAGCCTTTGCAGAGCCAGATGTTACACTCCTCGGCGTTGTAATCATCCTGGCCGTTGGCGACCTGCAGCTCGCCCTGGACGTTGCCGTAGTTGTCGGCCTTTTGGTTGTTATAGACTTGTTGACCGCAGGCGGATGACATGGCGGATCCGGGCATACGGGGCTCGGGGGAGCTGATGAAACCGTGGCCGTGAACCAGGGAGACAATGCTGGCAAGAGCGAGGACAGAGCTGGCTTGCTTCATTTTGGCTGAGACTTGATGATGATGAAAGAAGAGTTTGGATAAAGACTGAACGAGAGTGGAAGGATCAGGTATACCAGTATACCAAGATTCGAATGAGAGACGAGAAGAGAGTAAGACAGAACGGTCACAGACCAGAACCAAAAGACAGCTTCAAGAAAAGAATGGGAAGGTTAACGAGGACAAGCCTGTGTGCTGGAGAAAGACGAAAGAACCTGTCAGAGCAGATACCCTTCCCTCTATATACCCTCGGATTAGGGCTGATCGAAGCAACTCCATCGGTCAATCTTATCATGAAACACATACCCTGGACTCGGGCATGGTCTGGCTCCCCCGTGGATCCTCAATCATATCGGATTTACCTCTAAATGGAGATGTCTCCCTGGTGAGACAGAGGACAGACTCCACGGGTGTGGGAGACGCCCGTTCGTTCTGTCAACCCCGACCCCATCACTAATTTCACTCTGCACTGCCAAAGCAGTCAATCATCAACCATAAACACTAGAACAGTCGGGATGGACCCGAAAGTACATACTGGAGAGTAAACGAAGTTGTAAAGTGCCAAAAGCGCCCATGACGGGGCCAATCGTTTCACATTGATTGTCATGAAACATGCAAATTAACGACCCCTAAATAGTTAATAAAGAACACCCCCCGAAAGAACTATATATATACTTGGCATTGAGGGTTTCAGCTTCATTAAGTTGGAGAAGGAATATCAAAAGAAATGCCACCAGGAGACATTGTTGTCCAGCCGGTCTGGTCGAGTCTCAGGCATCACTATCAACATCATTCTGCTTCAAACATGCACTCCACTTGGGAGGCGCCGGCAGGTCCTGAATATTTCGTAGTCGTGCCAAGGAGAAAGCAATATAGATGTTTGATTGCAGAAGAACCGGTTAATTCGGGCCCTGCCATCCGGTATCCGAAGTCCGAATCTTGTCCCACTATGCATGAAGCAGTCAATACAAACAAGGATCAAAGCGCTAATCAGGACAAAACAAGAAACCAAAACAGTGATATGCCAGGAGGTATCTGCTGTATATCTAGATTGCAAGAGGGTATAACTATAACAATAGAGGAGCATGAACAGATGTAAGAACTGTAAATAGCATCAATCGTGATCGCTGAGGGGCCAGAACAAAAGGGAATAAACAAAAAGTCGAATCTCAAGAAATTATGTCGCCAATATATCCCTATCACCATCTTGATCAAGCCGTCCGTTCGGTGGTCTGATGCCACTGTCCATTTGGTCCGTTCGCCCCGTACGCATCGGTATGCTGAATTCTCTCATAGTGCGAAGGTGCGCCGTAAATGCCATTGCTGTCTGCGAATGGGTTCTGAACCTGGAAGTCCTCCGATCGATATTCATACCGACCGGCGCCAGTACTCAAGTTTGTCGTAGGGGCTGGCGCAGGCGCGGGCGCGGTTGCAGGGATAGGGGCAGGAACAGGTGCAAATGCAGGAGCGGACGCAGGCGCAGGCGAAGATGACTCCGCAGCCATGGGCACATCCCTTTGCGGAAGAGGAGGAGCTGGGACTGGTCGTGTGTTGGTACTCGATGCCGCAACCTCGCCAGATTCAGCAGGCGACTGATTATTCGCACTACCCAGGGCCTTGCGGGCATTGAGGACCGCACGCTGGTGCTTGGACAAGGCCACCGAGATTTCATCATTTGTCTCAATCAGCGTCAACAACGTATCCTCGTCCGGCGCTGGATTAGTCGAATTGATATATGCCTGGATGGCACGGGATGCGGATTGGCATCGATGAGAGAATTCCGCGATGATCTCATTCTCGAGAATCTCCGCCGGCGGTGTCGACTGGACGAACTGCAGGAGCAGTTTGCAGGAGTTCCTGGCTTCTTCAACACGCGCAGCCAGCTCATCGGGCGGAGGTAGAATCGTTCCATGAGCGGGACGATGTGCGCCAAAGTAATTCTGGTCCCGCTGCTGCGACTGCGACTGCTGTCCTCGTGACGAAGCCCCGGCACCCTATCGCAACAATTAGCACGATGACTATATCCAAAAAATCGAATCGCTTACCAAGAAAGTCCGCGCCTTGTTGTAACGCTCCTTCTCCTTCTTCCACATAGCCACGAGCGTTGCCAGATCCTCATCCCACGACCGCTGCGTTTCCATGAACTCCAGCGTCTCGCGCAAAAACTGCTGTACGTTCATGTCCCTTCCCTGCCGGAGGAGATCCTTCACCGTCGACGTAAATTTAGCATCCAAATTGCGCGCAAATGTGTGGCCCGGATTATCAATGAGGATGCGAATCAACATGATGGCGTTGTATTGCATGTGTCCGGGGGTCTTGACAGGGTCGGAGAGAATCCTGCGGATGCGATGGGCGGCCTCTTTGGCAGCATTGGGACTTGATTCGGCACTTTCGACGATGGCGGGGAGATGGACATAGTCTGTTCCTTGCTGTCGAATTGGAATAGGGGTTAGTCAACGAAAAGTGGTAGATGGGACGATAGGAGATGGCGGAGGTCGAACGTACAGAGCTGGTATTCCCCGATTCACAGAATGCAGCCTGGTTGACAATATCAAATATGATCAGTCAAGGTCGATAGCAATCTATAACGCTTATTGTAGTTTGTCATACCACTTCCCGGAGAATGACAGCTTCGGGCGAATCATCGGGGTACGTCGTCGCGGAGGAGGAGCTCCTCGAGGCGGAACCTGGGGAACCCTGCATTGAGCAATCGGATATTTAAACTGAGGGGTGAGAATGAATGCAACTTACTGGCACGCCGAGTCAGGGAAGTAAGGACGCGCTTCATCGTTGCTGGCCACAGGAGGGAAAAGGAGAAGTGTGTTTTGTTTTCCTCTAGAAGTAAGGCTAAGACAAAGGAACTGCGGCGGGCGTTTAGTTTTAGTACTTTAACTCTATGCTAGGCAGAAAATGGACACCCGCCAGTGGCAACGACCACGACAACCACGACACGCAAGCCGTTTTACACACCAGTCATGATGGTGTTTGTAGGGGACTCCGTGGCCCCCAAATGGAGATGCCTGTGCCGTGGTGGTAGCGATTGTCCGGTGATAGTGAAAACTGCCTTGTGTTCGACCGAGATATGCATACGGCTTACATTCAACGCACAGCCACTCTTGGCCTTTCCGATAAGCTTAATGGATATTGAGGCTGGTATGTTGCCGAGTCAATGTTAGTATGTACGTAGAGATGTCATTCCGAATGGGTCAAAGATCGACTACAGTCTACGCAGAGATCTTCCATACTAGGAAATGCTGAACAAAAAGAAACCGTATCCCATTCATGAAATAACGCTCGTATTATCCCGGAGCATGCGTTTGGAAACAATGGTACCCGGAAAAGAAAGGCCAGTGACTGTCCGGGGCCAATGCCTCGACGTGGAAAGATTCATATGTAGAAAAAAGGAAAAATATCCTCGGGAAAGATTAAGCAAGAAGCCCATCTGTATCATCTGCCCGTTGTTTCGAATTTTTTCCATTCCATTGCATTTTTCTTGTAGCCTTCCGTGACCAGGTATTTGTTCCGTACAACAACATAAAAGAAAACTCCGGGCTTTTTAATTTTCCCTATGCATTTCTTTCCCAACTACCTATTACCCCCGACCCCTCACTGACCGCTTATGCCTCGATGAGAGCACGGCGGATCTGAGTACCACGCTGGCGGGAAGAGAGGTGAGTCTCCTTGGCAACGGGGGCCTTCTGGACGACTTCCTCGCCCTCGGTAAGGATGAGCTCGATGTGGCAAGGGTTGGTCATGTAGGGGTTGATCTATGCCATGTCAGTTAATCTGCAGCAGAAACCTAAGAATGTTGATACATACACGACCGTGGGCACGGTAGGTGCGTCTCCGACCCTTGGGGGCCTGGTTGACCTGGATGTGCTTGACAATAAGGGCACCGGTGTCGAGACCCTTGGTGTCAGCGTTGGCCTCGGCGTTCTTGAGGAGGTCGGCGAGGAAGTGAGCGGACTTGACGGGCCAGCGGGCGCGGCTGACACCCCACTGCTTGCCTGTAGACAACTTCATCAGCGTGCTGTCCTGTGACCGTATGTCTAACAAATCTCCCAAGCATTTATCTCCAATCGCACGGCTCGTCGTTCCATCCATGTTCAATCTCGATCTTTTCCGTCAAATTCCACGTCCAACTCTTTCCAACCATGCCGCACTTCCAATTCATCGTAGCCTTCCGAAACCATAAGAAAACAATCGCATCACTCACCCTGAGCAGCACGGCCAGTGCCGCCAGCGTATCTGCGCATGGGGACGACCTCGGCCTTGTTCTGGACGTTGTCGAGGAACTTGAGGGCGCGCTCAAGCTTCATGCCCTTGACGGCCTGGGCGGTCTCACGGGTGTTCTTGAAGCTGACACGGAGGTAAGAGCCCCGGGCGCGGGCGCTCTTCGCGGCCGGAATCTCCTGAGCGGCGTAACGGACCTGAAAGACAAGAAAATCCCAACATCAGCAACATGCACAGACTCGACCGGACGTGATTGACATGACGGCAATGTTCGAATTCATTGTGACAGGGTATGAATTTTTTCGATGCGCGGAAATGGGGATTTTCTCGAAATCTCGAAATCGACAAGTTTTTGGACTTGGACTTGGGCTTGGGCTTGGGCTTGGGGACATGCAAAAACCGCATGCTAGATATCGTAGTCGACGACAGCAACACTCACCATCTTGAAGCGGTTGCCGAGGGGTAAAGGGATGGTCCTCGATGTCGTGAGAAGTTGTCGCTTTTTCTTCGTTTTCGACAAGGCCTCTGGAACGGGGATCGCGAGACTCTGCGTGTGGTGCGCTTGGCGCCGCCCGCCCTAAGCGAGCCCTAACGCTATACCGAGTGAGTCTCACCGCCCGGCAGTATATGTTATCAACGGTCATGAACTGGAGTTCTCTACTATGGAACGCATGATTTATTCTCGAATAATTCATATAATATTCCTAACTCTAGGTCTACTTACTAAGGTATATTTACGATGTCCCATTCATACCCTGGAAGGCACTCTTCTGTTCCGGAACCAACGTGATCATCTTCCCCTTCTCAACGGCCGAACGCAGGTTGTTCAACACTAGCAGCTCCATGTCCTTCTGCGTCTCATAGGTCATGGTACCAATGTGTGGCAGCAGCATTACGCGGGGGTTATTGATGAGCCCGGATTCCACCACGGGCTCATTCTCATACACATCCAGACCAGCCGACAAAACCTATCGACGTCATTACAACAGTCAACAATTAGACGAATGACCTAAAACTTACCTTCCCAGACTCCAACGCAGCAACCAAAGCCTTCTCGTCGATCAAAGCCCCACGCGCCGTGTTAACGATAACAATGCCGTCCTTCATCTTACTGAACTCCTTCTCCCCGATGATATGCCGGGTCGACTCGTTCAGAGCCAAGTTCAAGCTCAGCACATCGGAAGTAGCCAGCAATTCATCAAACGACACATAGGTCGCATCGCCCTCAAGCTCAGGCGACAGCCGCGAACGGTTGTGATACTGGATCTTCATTCCAAAGGCTTTGGCGCGGTTTGCCATTTCCTGGCGGGGTCAGTCAGGCTGATCACAGGTCAAGGAACGTAAAGTGCAGCTTACTCTTCCAATACCGCCCATACCAAGAATTCCAAGGGCTTTGCCCTGGGGGTCACGGCCCAGCGTAGACTTTCCAAGCCATTGGCCTTCTCGGATGGAAGTTAACGGCACGTATGCCTGTCGCAGAGCCCCGATCATCAAGAAAATGCCCACGTCAGCCGTGGCATTGTTGACGGCTACAGGGGTACTGGACACGGCGATTCCTGTGCGCGCGTTAGATTTCGTAACTAGTAAAAGGGTTGCGGTGCGTACCCTTCTGCGTACAAGCATTAATATCAACATTGTCATAGCCTGCACCGTTATGGCAGATGTACTTTAATGACGATGGCAGCACGGACAGCATCTCTGCGTTGAAAGGGCCCGTAAACTATTCAATTAGTCCCTTCTCTTTGCGTCTCTCTGATCGACTTACCTTGGTCGAGACATTGGAACGATAAATGGCAACTACATCGTTATACTCGCCATTCTTGCAGTTTTGGATAAAGTCCTCCCGGGTGCCGGAGGGGAATTCCTATTCAGTCAACTCCATTCATACTCCATGAATATGGAATACACACCTTGAGTGTCAAGAATGACGACAGATCCGCCCATTCCTTGCGGGCATGCGTGATAGCACCGATTAACAGAGCAGCAGGAGCCATGGTATGATGTCAGAATATGAAGAGTATAGAACAAGAATAAATGTACAAGTGTACACAATTTCTAAGCGGATGAATTGAAGAATCGAAAGAAATAAGAAGATGAAGCAACTCGGAGTATTTCCTGGACGGGGTGAGTCTTTTACGGCATTGATAGCCAGACTTGATACTTCGATTTCCGTATCTACTGCAACTTACTCTATCGGTTCCTTTCACCTAGATCCTAATTCAGCAATGGTTATGCCTGCCTATTCAAGCTAGTATAACGAAGTATTCCAATAATGATCCTCTTTTTTACAATCACTCTACCTGTCCCTATCTCTCACGCGTCCTCGGTCCCACATGACTACCCCAAACAGTGCTCCGAGTACAGTGTCTATATGTCATACCATCGGCTATTGACTTCCCGCCTCGCAGTTCAATTCCCGACACCTTGTCAATGGCCGACAACGTGGGGTAAATATTTCCTCTTCACGAGTAATAATACCCTTTTTCCTCGTACTCTAGTAAAGGCCCCTTGTGGTTCATAACGATAGAAATCGCTCAAATTTCATCCCGGGGGAAAGAATTCCCCACGGCTTTCGGATATTGAGCAAGGATATACTCCGAGTATTGCCCAGTGTGTTCCGTAGATTTACTTTCCTCTCAGTCGTCGCATACCGATATAAACCCGGCTGCCCTGGCATACTTTATTTTTATTTCATATCTTCTGCTTCTGTATCATATATTATCAAAATGGCAGCGGCACAATCTACCAAAGCGCTCGTCCTCCACGGCGCCAAAGACCTCCGCATAGTACATCCCCCCCTACAAGCACAAAATCAATATAATCTAACAAAAACAGGAATCAAGAACCATAACTCCCCCATCCGGCACCGAAGTCCAAATCGCTATCCGCGCAACCGGCCTCTGCGGCTCAGATCTGCACTACTACTCCCACGGACGCAATGGCGACTTCGTCGTCCGCGAACCCATGTGCCTCGGCCACGAGTCCTCCGGCACAGTCACAGCCATCGGCCCCAACGTAACAACCCTACAAGTCGGCGACCGCGTCGCGCTAGAAGTCGGCCTGCCCTGCCGCAAATGCTTCCTCTGCCGCACTGGCCGCTACAACATCTGCCCCGAGATGAAGTTTAGGAGTAGCGCGAAGGTGTTTCCGCATTTCGACGGGACGCTTATGGAACTTACCAACCATCCTGCGGATATGTGCCACAAGTTGCCGGATAATGTGTCGTATGCGGGTGGTGCGCTTGTGGAGCCGTTGGCAGTTTGTCTGCATGCGATTAGGCGTTCGCATCCGCCGTCTAAGGAAGAGGTAGCGCTGGCCGAGGAAGTCGGGGAGGGTTCGTCGGCACTGGTATTCGGGGCTGGTGCGATTGGGTTGCTTTTGGCCGGGGCGCTGGCTACCGCGGAGAACTTCTTATCGATTGTCGTTGCGGATATTGACCAGGCGCGGTTGGAGATTGCCAAGTCGTTGGGCCTGGGGCTCAAGACTTATCTTATTCCCAAGGGGGATCCGAACAACCCGCCTCCGACTCGTGATGCGCCGCATGCTGAGCAGGTTGCGTATGCGCTGGAGAGTGCGCAGCGCAATGCTGCGGGGTTGAAGGAGGCGAGCGGTGTGAAGACTGGCTTCTCGCGCGTGTATGATTGCACTGGTGTGCCTACCTGCGTGCAGACTGGTATCTATGCCGCCAGCGCAGGTGGTGTGCTGGTGCAGATTGGTATGGGTAACCCCGTGCAGACGCTTCCTGTTGGCGCTGCTGCGCTGCGCGAGGTCGACGTTATCGGTGTGTTCCGGTACGATGGGTATGCATACCCTGCTGCTATTAGTTTATTGGAGAGCGGTAAGTTTGGGCGCGTGGAGGAGCGTGTTGTTACACATCGAGTGAAGCTGGAGCACGGAGATAGGGCATTTGGGTTGGCTGGTAAGGGCGTTGATGAGAATGGGACGCCTGTTGTTAAGGTTGTTATTGAGAGCTAGATTGTTTTCTTGTTTGTATACCCGGTTCTATGTCTTATTGCATCAAAAGGGGGTGAGTCTTTGGGAGCATGACCTGAAATTTGTACTTTGTGTTGATATGGAGTGTATCTGGAGTGTGTAGGTAGATAATCATATGTTCAGGGGAGCCAGAAAGTTGCATATAATGTCCTTTTGAATACCCTATATATCCCTCGTAAACTATATTACTACTTCAACCCTCCCGCCAGCAGGAGACTCTGCCCAGTCATATAACCAGTCGTAACAAGCATAGTCACCACATTAGCGACCTCCTCAGGCGTTCCCACCCGTCCAAGTGGTATACTCGCCGCGATCTCAGGAACCGACTGAGCGTTGGGGATCATTCCCGTGTCCCCGATAATGGCGGGTGCCACATCGTTGACGCTGATGTTGTGTTCTGCCAGACGAGTTGACAGGTTCTTCATCATACCGGTCATGCCGGCTTTGGATGAGGCGTAATCTATCATTATCAGTAATAGGGACGAGATTCTCTGAGGAGAGTGACGCATACGGCATCCATTAATCCCTCCACCATACCCAGCTATCGAAGACATGAACACAATCCGACCCCATCGTTGGTCCCTCATGTGTTCGACAACGCCCTTCACAAGGATAAACGAGGCGCGGAGGTTGACGTTGATCGTGTAATCGAATTCTTCGAGTGTGATGTCCCAAACCTGCGGCACGCGCTTGCCGTACCCGGCGTTGGAGACGAGGATATCCGGTCGCTGGCCATGTTGCTGATCGATCTGCTCGAACATTGTCTGGATTTGTTCTGCGGAGGCCACATCCACCTGATGCGCTGAGATGCGGAGGGATTTATCATCGACCGTGGGATATTTGAATTTGAGCTCTTCGACCAGAGTGTCCATTGCTGTCTTGTTACTAGAGTAAGTCAGGGCCAGGTGAACACCCTTCTGAGCGAGCTGATGTGCGCATGCTGCTCCGATTCTGAGAAACTGTCAGACCGGAGCTCTATTATGGGCATAGAAAGTGGCTCACCCTCCGGATGCACCTGTGATCAGAGCCAGTCGGCCCTTGATTTCATTCAGTGCCATTTTGTTTAATACCCAAGTGAGACCTGACAATGAGCTATTCGCAGACGTGGGGTGTTGTTGTACAATTGTAATCCGGAGTAGCTTTCCCCCCTCGGCTACCGCGTAGAAATACATCTCGGAGGAAACCCCGAGCATCGTCCCCGCTATCCCCGCACCGCTATTGGGGATAATGAGCAAGAGACACGCGCTGATAGTGGCATCTGTTCGCATTCCCCATTGCGGACAAATTTGCCCGAGCAAGACAATTCGAATACCCAAGGCCCTAACTGGGATAGGAAAAGCGTCTAAAATAGAAGATTGCTCATGTCACTTGGCCATGTTGACACCTGCCAGCTCTGCAAACGATCCTGTCCAGTCTGGTACAGATCAGGGTTCTGGAACGCGTCAAACCCCATCCCTGCTCCAGAGATCTGGTCTCCAGAAACGAAGTCGCCCACAGCCTCGAGATCCAACCAAGAGAAGTCATTTGCCGGACTGAAATCCACATATTTATTCTGGTCGGAAAGACAATTCGAAAGTGTAGTCTGCACGAGATCATTGCTTTGCTGTGTGCCTGCCGGAGAAGCGATCGGTGCGGGTTTGGTTTGCCAGAGAAGTTCTAGAAGGCGTGAATACCGAGAGCCGATGTCATCAGGTCCGGCGCTTGCCCGTTTCAAGACTTCGGTGGTCCTGGTGACTAGATCGCGCACTGCCATTTCTTCAGAATGTAACATGACGCCGAATGAACGGGCCTGGACAGTGTTAGGCTCAGAAGACAATACGATTGGCTGTGAGTGGCTTACCTTGTACAGGAATACTGCCGCGTAAATACCGTACAAGTAGAATCGAAGCGGCATAAAGTGCAAGTGCTTTTCTGGATCAACCAAGTCCACAAGAATGGACAGGTATGCTTTGGCAGCATCCAACGATTCGTAGATAAATCGCGCATCCTGCAGTGATGCCACGTTGTTGAATGCCCTTCGCAAATGCTCCTTCTGGGCGTGAGCATCGCCGCTGACCTTTGACGCCAATGACTGCGATATTGTTGCCTGGAAAGCGAATGCGTTGGTATACAGCCTCAGATACTCGTACGATAGTTGCAATGTAGCGCGAATGGGAGGAGAACCTGAGAGCAATTAATAGGAAACTGAAACACGACAAAGACTTGACGACCTACAATGCAATGAGCCCCAAAGGGACTTCCAGCGCAGGATGGCAAGACGAAAGTCATCCACATATTTCACATAATCGCCCATAAGCATCATCTGATTGCTAGTCCGCATACCAGAGTAAAGCACATCGTGGACATTCCCGTACAACTGCGTGAGATCCAACGTCGCTTGGAAAATCTTCGCATGGTCCTCTTCCCCTTCTTTAACAGGTTGCAAGGAAGGAAAGTCCTGACTGACCAGTCCCGTCATCGGACCAGGTCCACGCGACCAGAAAGCGCGCCCAATGCGAACAGAAATCAGACGATCGGAGATGTAGCAGCTAGTCCAGGCCAATCGCCTGCGAGCCTCCGTTTCCGTATCTCCTGATGTGTCGCCGCGGAAGGATGTTCGGTCCAGCCCGAGGAAATAGCCTGATCGTAATGCGAGCCCAATGTGCATCCAGGCAGCGCGGTCCTCTTCTCCTCGGCCAACACGTTCAATGCGCGGGCGTAGACCTTGAGGTTCCCATTCCGCAAGAATTAGCAAGGCCTCCACGGCTTCGACGCCGCAGTCAGCCCCGGCAGCGATACCAGAGATCAGCTCGTGCATGTACCTAGAACAATATTCATGGATTTCCGGTCGTTCCACCAGATCTTTGGAAGCGATGGTAAGAACAGCGGTGAGAAGGTACTTTTCATTGGTCGCAAAGGCATCCAGGGCATTGCGGTCAAAGTACTTGCGTGGTACTACTGGTAAGTATGGGTGGAAATTCTCGGCGTAGCGCACCACGAGCTGCCACACCGTTGCTGGATCTAGGGAGCGCGCCTGAACGAGTCTGTAGGTTTTGATACCGCTATTTGTAGGGAATTCAGTCCCCGAGCCACCCTGTAGCGTGCCGTAGGACGAAAAGCCACCGGAGCCAGAGTGCAAAGAATCTGCAATCGTCTCCGTGGTGGTACCATCCGCACCCCTTTTCGCAATGCCCGTCAAGCACTGCCATGCATCTGACGGATTTCGTGGAACGGAACCAATAGAGGCCGTATCATCATCCTCCACGGAGACAGACGCTGTTGTTGCTGTCGGGGGATTGGGCGGCAAGAAGACCACGGGACCGGGGTACGTAGCCTGACGGTTTTCCGAGCTGGGCGAACTGACCGTATCCAGGTCGGATTTCTCCTGAGTCGTGACCCCGGGGGTGACATTCTTTAGTTTGTTTTTGCGAATTCGGCGACCGCCTCGATTCGAGCTGCCCAGGACACATTCACGACCGTCGCGGATACATCGTTGACAAGGCGGAACTCCAGGGCTGCCGCTGCCGTCTCTGTTTAGCATTAACAAACGATCTATGCCTGATGGAATGAGAAAAAAAGGAAAAAGAAAATAAACATACAAATCGCACTTTGATTTGCGCTGCCTACAGTGCAGACATGCTCTCGACACGCGCTTCAGGGCGTCCGAACGGGACCTGGCCCTGGACATTGGAAGATTTTCAAACTGAGGCGATTGTTCTTCTTGCTCCATCTTGGTGGTTTGACTTCATAAAAGTCACAAATTTCTCTGACAATCACGATGCTCAAGCGGCATTTTCCAGGGCCGGTTGATGTTAGGAGATATGCTCTCTCAAAAGGGACAGCAAGCAGCGTACTAACGACGAGAAAATAGCCGGTGAAATCGATGCTGGAAAAAGGACTGTCCAGATCAATAGCGCAAACCGAGAAAATGCATCGTTTTGTAGCATCAAGTCCGTGTCCGTGAAAGTAGTAGGTAATATGTACTTGTAGTCATCAACCTTAACTGGGGAAATAATACGAGTGCCTTTTTCCCTGGAGTGGCTCTTCTCCACACCCCACTCGAGAACGGGCAGCCAAACGACGTTTTTCTTTATCCCTCTACTAAAGGATTCTCTTTCCTAGTCTGTGGTTGAGCTTCTTTCCCCAATATTTGGTGTCGTTTTGATTGAAGCTGCTTTGGGGTAATAAAGTGCGCCGGATGACTCAGCCATAGCTGGTTAGAATATTTATCCAGAAGTAAGGACACAGATACTGGCACAACTGTCTCTTTTTTCGTAGTTCAGAAAGGATAGGATTATAATACAATACGGTGTTGTAACTGATATACAGCATATAACGCCTTCTCCAGCCCCTATTCCCTATGCATAATTCACATTCATACTGCTCAGAAGAACCCGAGATAGAGAAGCGTCGATTGGTTTATATACCACCGTCTCCTGTTGTCTAGTCCCGGATGAATGGCCAGGCAATCTTCCAACACGGCCCCGGTCCGGTCAAATTTTGCTACCTATGAGGAGATCAGATCAGAGCTCATCCTAGACCCTTTCTACAGTGCAATATAAGCCACCTGTGCACCCCTACTGCAGGACGACCTGTTAACAATCTGTATCTCTATCTCAGAGAGACGGTTGATCTTGCGGGTTGCAGATTGTCAGACAAGCTAGTACTCATATGGCGGGACCATATGGCTATACATACACGCTGTACCACGAGGTTGAACAAGAAAGACATGTGCCACTTTTACCCCATTTCCCCGTGTTTTGGAGAGAACCATGGCCATGATTCTTGTTACATGGCGAACGTAATCCGTGTCTATTGTTTGGATCCCAACCGGCTGTCAGTTTGAAACTCCGGCTCTTGTATGACATGCAATGTGACATCTTGGTTGACAGATCGAAGCCATGGAATGATAGAAGTTATCTCTATATCCCTTCGAGATCGGGATGAAAGGCCGTAAAATACACATCTAGATCCATGTAACGACCAGTACCGCGACGATGAGATCCTCGGCCGTTTGCCGATGACAGGCAATAGCCGACAGTGGAGTGGCCGGTAACGGGTCGGCAACGGAATTTGCCTGGCTGAGAAGCCCCGCACGAGGGGCAATGAAGCCATCGCAATGAAAGCCGGGGAAGAACTGCAAGGAAATACATAACAGTAATAATGTAAGCAGCAGTGCGATTATTGCGCATTCTGAGCTCAAAGACGGATCTATAATATTAGACACGATCTTCCTCCTATCAATTTCCCTGGATGTGATTGAGCCATTTACATACCACACAGTCGATAGATACAGAGCTAGTTGCGAAACCTGCCACAACACTCACAATGACAGACAACGTTACTTCTCTCTTCTCGCTGAGCGGCCGGACGGCAGTCGTCACTGGTGGCACAAGAGGCATTGGACAGGCTATGACCATTGCTCTTGCAGAGGCTGGTGCCGATATTGTGCTGATCCAGGTATGCTTGGCTTGAATACTACCTGTGATTGTTCAATTGTTCCAAAACTGACTGAGAATAGAGAGACGAGTCTAACACAGCAACGCGCGATGAAGTCATCAATCGCATTGGCCGGAAAGCGTCGATTCACGTTGCAGAACTATCCAACCGAGAGGCAGTCAAGGGAATCATTCCAGCGTTGGTGAGCCAAGGTATCAAGCCTCAGATCCTTCTGAACTGCGCTGGGATTCAGAGGAGACATCCTAGTGAGAAGTTCCCGGATGAGGATTGGGATGAGGTGAATGCTTCACATTCGACAGCATTAATATACCGGGCGATGGGCTAATGTAAACGTGACCAGGTGATCCAAGTTAACCTGAGCTCCGTCTTCACACTCTGCCGTGAATTTGGCGCCCACCTGCTGTCCCTCGACCCTTCCGAATTCTCCAATGGCCACCGCGGCTCCATAATCAATGTCGCATCTCTTCTTACCTTCCAAGGAGGATTCACCGTCCCCGCCTACGCTGCCTCCAAGGGCGGTGTTGCTCAGTTGACCAAGGCTCTTTCGAACGAATGGGCATCCAAGGGTATCAATGTCAACGCGATTGCCCCCGGATATATCGCCACAGATATGAACGTTGCTCTTATAAACGACCCAAACCGCAATGCAGGCATCATGGCCCGGATTCCGGCTGGGCGATGGGGAGCGCCGGAAGACTTCAAGGGCGTGATTGTGTTTTTGGCAAGCCGGGCCAGCAGTTATGTTTCAGGTGAAGTGATTACTGTTGACGGCGGCTGGATGGGTCGGTAAACAGCCTTACCATCCATAGGGCGCTGCGATGAATCATTGTAAATAGACCACTGTGTGATTATTATTCTCTCGAATTTGATTGACTAGACCGTCTCTATGCAGTGGCGTATGGGAAATCCTTCACCTGTCGAATCAAGCAAGCATTTTGAACAGTCTGCACTATGGTCATGCCACATATTCCTCGCCCAGACGCAAGCAATCAATCCGAAATATTTTCATTCCGAGTGTCTCGGCTGTCCGTTATCATTCCGTCGATTAGATTGGCATGAGAGGAACCATCATCCTCAATTTCGCATTGGATACCAGGCCCCCCCCACCCCTCCCCTCCCCGGGTACTTTTTTTGGACAACGAACAATATAAGTGACAAGATGGACGCAGTGGAATAGATGAATGTTGATACCGCCCAATTCCCAAGCCGGCTAGTGTCGCCCGTGACCCGTGGTCTCTCCGCTCACTCCATGCTGTGAGAGGTACCTTACTTGTTTCAAACCCATCAGATACCATTTATTCATTATCTTCGATAGTAACGGACGATTGAAAATAATAGCCTGATTCCTGCAGCGACCGAAAAAATGAAATATATTCCTCCGTACAGAGTACATGTACTATGTACTCTCGCTTCAGCCCAGTGGGTCGTCATCCGTATGGCAGCCACAGAATAAATCACAAAATGCAACGAGCGTTTCAGCATGAAAAGGCGCGTGGGTGAGACAGCACCATGCGGTGGCCATCTGAGCAAGTCATAGGTCAAACCAATCTCGAAGGGAAATGCAGGCAATCGGTCAAAGTCAGCATCCGGACAGTGCGGGACACAGCTTTCCTGGCGGCCAGTGCTTTGTTCAGGGCGAATCGCCCCCCTGAACGCTCGGCGTCAATATCTTACAGCGTTGGTCGAATCAGCTTCGCGATCTGCAGAGGCCATGATTTGATACAGCGATCCCTAGACCGTTAGCCACCTTTGGTCTAGGAAGAGAGAGTTTGTGATAGGAGGAGAGTTGTGTGGACAGAACAGCAACGTCCCGTCAAGCTATTTTGATTCTACCCTGGCGTGCCCGTGTGGCTGCAACTATTGAATCGAACGCTACAGATGCGCCTGTCGGTTGAGGGCAATTGCCACTAATGGATCCATTTTCATCTGCTGCTGGGTGGTCTGGTGGCACCATACTATCGCTAGTCGGAGGTCTAATTTCGTATTTTTTTTTTCTCAGTATTTAATGCATTTTCCGCTCCTTTAAGTTGGTGGCTGCCCCGTGGATCATCGGCCTGACGTATGAGTTCTTTCTCTCATTCACCATTCTTGTTGCTTTAACTCCCCCTTTTCGGGCGTGATATTCACTGCACTACCCGATTGGGCCAGCTGGTTCTACGGCCCTAGATCTAACCTCATCTCTTCTCGTTCTGTCACTTTCTCGCTCTCTTCCTCCTCTCTTCATACCTGGAGAGTGTCTCTCTTCTCTCACCTTCGTTTTCGCTCCTCTGCTCTCGTTTGGGAAAGGTGTTCGTTCTTTTTCTGTCTTCCTCGTCCCTCATTAATCTACACTAGTTCCCTCCGCCTCCTTTCTCTATTATTGGAGGGGCCTTGGACAGACAGGCACCACTTTTATTCCCCTCGTTGTAGTAGTGTCCCCTCGTTCTGCTGTTTTACCTGCTTTTCCGGACGTTGAGCGTCTTTGATCACATCGCCCTTGCTGGATACTGCTCTGATAATGCATGCAGAGAATCAAGGTGAGTGCAGGTCCAGACTGGCTCACCACGCTGACTGAAACTAATGTCTGGTTTCGACCATGTAGATAATCGGAAACGTCTAGCGTCCTGCGTCACTTTCTGCTGTTAACTTTCTTCACTCCCCCCCCTTTTACGGTGCATGCCTTTTGTCCTTTTGACGCAAACGGCATTGTTCGCGTCTTTGAGACAACAATAAAAGACTTATCAATCAACTAGCGAAGGCAAAGCAAGAAAGGACAAACGGGTTTGTCGCAGCGCAAGGTCTTCTCTTCATTCTTTCATTGCAGAAATACTCTTCGACTGGATTCTGGCTTCGTCGCGTGCCCGTCATCCGCATTCCTCTCGTTCCCTCGACATCGAACATTTTCACGATCAAGCACTGCATAATTCGCTTCCAAGTGAAGTCATCTGGCTTCTACTTCTTTCTAATTAAGGGACGTTTGTCAAACACATCGACCTTCGGGCGATTTGTTTGGTCGTCCCCAAACTATCTCGCGTCGCCTCGAGTCACCCCAGTGGCCGGGGCCTAGCTACCTCTTACTTTCGTTTATCAGCTTCCAATGGGGAATTTGCGACGGTTGGTCGCCCCGCGATCATATGGAACCAATGTCACCTACGTCTACGAATATTCGCGAGGGTTGAATGGAGTCGACGTGCCCAAGGATGTCATCTTCACGCGCATCATCCTCGTCTCCATCCTAGCAGTGGCCTTTATCGTGTTCTGTGGTCGAATCGCCCAAATCAGCCATTCCATGCTCCGCCATGTCACGTCGCTAGGATCAAGCAAGAAGCAGCAAACATATTGGAGCGTCGAAGAGTCGTCGCTATGGACGAACGTCAAGAAACACGTTCTCTACGCGCCCTTGGGTCGGAAAAGGCATAACCGGGAGATCCAGCTGTCAACTGCAGTCAACATCGGCACGCTACCCTCCAGATTTCAGACGGTCCTGGTCATCCTCTACATTGCATGCCAGTTTGCCTACTGCGTGCTCTTGGACTACAAGGCGAACGTCAAGGAGGCTTTAATTGCTGAGCTTCGTGGACGATCCGGAACACTGGCTGTCTTGAACATGGTGCCTCTGTTTCTTTTCGCAGGCCGCAATAACCCACTGATCCCGCTGCTGCGACTCAGCTTCGACACGTACAATCTTCTCCACCGGTGGCTGGGCCGTCTCGTTGTTCTTGAGAGTTTGGTGCATACAGCAGCATGGGCAGTGAACGCATGCCGTGAGCAGGACTTTGCAGACATGTTGTGGCGTCTCCGCACCGTCTCGTTCTTCTCCTGGGGTCTCCTGGGTACATGTTCCTTTGTCTTTCTGGGTCTTCACTCGCCCTCGCCGATTCGCCATGCTTTCTACGAGACATTTCTGCATCTTCACCAGCTGTTTGCCTTTTTGGCTATCGTGGGTGTCTACGCGCATTTGCATATTGACAACTTACCGCAGAAGCCGTGGCTTATCGCTATCATCGTCATCTGGCTATTCGACCGGTGCTGCCGCATGGGCCGACTCATCTACCTCAACTTCTCTCTCAAAAAGGGACCGACAAAACTGGTCGTCGAAGCCCTACCAGGCGAGGCCTGTCGAGTAACCTTTCACCTCCCCAAACGGGTGCACATCAACCCAGGCTCCCATGTCTACGCCTACATCCCCAGCATCTCCAAATGGATGTCGCACCCCTTCTCAGTCGCCTGGGTCGACCCCAGCACCTGTGTGACCCCCACAACAGCAACCGAAGCCTTCACTCAAAGCAATGGAAACAACTCGAACAACCCCTCAAGCTCAACAATAGACATCGATCCCTCTCTCCTCGAAAAACAAGCCATCGTCAACCTCGACGAATACCTCGACACAACCAAAAAACCAACCTCGGTCTCCCTCATCATCAGTGCCCGCCAAGGCATGACCCGGAAACTCTACAACACTGCCTCCTCTGGCCCCAACAACACCCTCCACACATACGGCTTTATCGAAGGCCCCTATGCCTCCCACTCCATCAACATGGCCAGCTATGGCACCGCAGTCCTCTTTTCCGCAGGCGCCGGAATAACACACCACCTCCTCTTTGTTCGCGACCTGCTCATCCGCGCTGCTGAGGGCCGCGTCGCAACGCACCGCATCTACCTCATCTGGTCCGTTCGCAGCACCGACCATCTCACCTGGGTGCGAAGTTACATGGATCAGATCCTGCGACTACCCTGCCGGCGTGAGATTCTGGTTATCAAGCTCTTTGTCTCGAAGCCCAAGAGTACGCGGGAGATTGTCTCTCCTAGCGCGACGGTGCAGATGTTTCCGGGGAGATGCCGGCCAGACGTTGTTCTTGACGAGGTGCTTCCGGCGAGAGTTGGTGCTACGGCGGTATCTGTTTGTGGACCCGGTGCGTTTGCGGATGAAGTGCGTGCTGCAACGAGGGAGAGGATTGGAATGGGGGCTGTGGTGGACTTCACGGAGGAGGCTTTTACGTGGTGATGTTTATTCTTCCCTTCTTTCTCTCTCTTCCTCTTCCCCCCTTTTTCTCAAGGGATTCTACTTTATTGTCATTTACTTTTCTTTTTCTGTGTAAAAGTTTCAGTCAGTCTTATCAGGTTTTTTTTTTTTTTTGTTCAGCGACGGGTTTTACATTATTTTGCAGGGTACACAATAACGCTTCTAGTCTCATATTTCCCACACTCATACTGTATGATACATCTATCTATCTTATTGAATATGATATCCATTGTTTTATTCATTCAGTCAACTTTGTACTCGATATCTTTTTCTTTCATCTAGTTTACTTGCAAAATGCAACTTCTACTCCGTCCGTACTTAGGCCAGGAGTATCATGACCAAAGTTCAAAAAACATTCTCAAAGCAAAACTCAAACCGAACTCCCAGACATATATGGAGGAGAAAACAAGTATAATAAACGAGAAGGTGGGGGGAAACATTAATCTATTACAGCTCATCATGGGTTGGAAGAGGTTCCTTCTCCTCTGTCTTCTGTTCCTTGTCCTTGCCCTTCGTTCCATTGCCCTTCTTTGCAGACTGGCCGTTCTTTCCGGACGCAGTTCCCAGCTTTGCGTAGACTCTTGTCAGGATACGCTCCAGTTCTTTTAGTCGGGTGTCAAGCTCCACGACAGTCAGAGCGGGGTCGTCTGATTCAGTGAGTTTGGCTTGCTCCGCGAGCTTGGTTTCGAACCAGGTGCTGGTGGACTCGTGGACCTTCGAGAGGGAGGTTAGGTCGGTAGGCTGGAAGAGGGAGTACTTCGGGCCGGTAGGTTTGGGAGTTGTAGTTGCTGAGGTGGTCTTGGTAGAAGAGGAAGAAGAAGCGTAGGAGTCCTGCTCGAGGTCCTCCAAGGGATCGGTGGATGGTGTAGCGGACTCGCTGGCAGAAGTGGTGAACGAGGCCTCGGTTGTGCTGGAGGATGCGGACGAAGAGTAGGCGTCTTCATCCTGCTTGATCTGCTGTTCCATCACACTGATGATGGTCTGCGAGTTTCTCAGGACCTCCTGCAACAACTCCACTCTGACCGGCCGGTCAGTGCTCTCCTGCTTTCTCTTAAGTGCCGGGCTGACAATGTCCTTCAGGGACTTGAGTCTCTGTTGGAACTCGATGGTCTTCGCGTTCTCGCCATCGCCGTACAGCCACTCGCTAGCAGCAGACACCCGGTCCTTGAGGACAGACACCTGATCACTCTTGAGGGTCTTGACAAACTCCTCATCCTCGACCAAGTCCCGGCTTCGATAGATGAATGACTCCAGCTCATTCAAGGCCTCCTCACGCAGGACACGGTTACGGTCAGAGGCGTCGAAGGCAGACAGGCGGTTGATAATGCGGGTGAGCTCATCGTAAGAGGGAGCGGGAATGCCCTGCAGAGAAGTCTTGAAGCTAACAGGAATAACTTTGGCCTCGGCCTCGGGAATTGCCTTCTTGGCCTCCGCGGTAGTAGTCGAGCTAGTGTCGGGAGCAGTGGATGTTGAGGCTTGAGCCTCTTCAGCTTCCAGCGTAATCGACTCACTGGGCTCTCCATCCTCGCCAAGAGGGGCCTGACCCTCCTTCTTGGAGCCCAAGCCAAAGAAACCCTTAACATCATCGACGATCCCCTTCTTTGCGCCCTCAACATCACAGCTGACAGAGCCACCGACGACCTCTGGGAGTCCATTAACGGGGCTAAGGCGGACAGAGAACTTGGTAGTGATGTTGGCATCCGAGCAACCAAAGTCTCCCTTCAGCTTAGCGACAGAGGCAGTGAGATTCTGCGTCTCCACGCCCAGAACTGGAGATTCAATAACTGCATCACCGGAAACGGTGTGCTGAGAAAAACTGAATACAAAGTCCTCCAAGTTCTTCAATGTAACCTGCTTTTCAGGGCCAACTTGGGACGACGAGGTGAACAGCTTTTGTTGCCTTTCCTTGCCATCGGCAGGCCACTTCAGCGAAACAGCGTGGGAAGCAGCGTCACTAGCGCGAATGTCCTTGACACGGAAGTTAGGGCTGAGGGCGGCACCCTTGAAGGCCGCACCGAAAACCGCTGCCTCATCAGCGTTAACATTAGTCCTGAGCTTGTTGGGAACTCCACAGATGCGATCCAGCTCCTTCTGAACAAACGGCGTACGGATGGCTCCACCATGCAAAATGACAGAATCAACATCAATCAACTGCAACCCAGCAGCCGTCAAAGCCTGCTCCAAAGGCCCACCGACTCGCGCAATGTGCTGCGCAGCCAGCTCCTCGAACTTGGAACGAGTAATGCGGTACTTGAAGTTCAAGTCCTCCTCGTACAGACTTTCGAATGAGGCTCCGGTTTCCGTATTGGCACTCAGAACCTGGCGAATCTTTTCGGCATCCTTCCACAGTCTCGCCATAGTCTTGCCGTGGCTCTCGACGGTTGCAGGAGTAACACGGCCCTTGAGGGTCTTGTGCTCGACCAGATTCGCGACCATATCCTTGACAATCAGGTCGTTCAGGGCATCGCCTCCAAGAGACTTGTCCCAAGCCGAACCCAGAACCTGGACTTCCTGAACGGTCTTGTTGAATTTACCGACATCCTTCACGGAACGGCCCTGGAAACGCAGAACACTGGCCGTGGTAGAACCAGCACCCATATCATAGACGACATGATACTCCGGCTTGTGGCCCTCTGAGACACTTGGGAACGTACGGCTAGTGGCGTAGTTCAAACCGACCGCGAGACCATCGGTAATAAATGAGTTCACGTTCAAACCAGCCAACTCGGCCGCCAATTCGAGACTTCTCTTCTCATCGGCGGTGTAGAACGCCGGATACGTGATAACGGCGTCCCTAATATCGGACTCTGTACCGGCAAGATTCTCGGCGTTACCCTTAACCTGCTTCAATTGCATAGCTAAGAGCTCTTCAACCAAGAACGCATCCTTCCGCTCTGCCTCACCGAGCCGGTTACTCCGCAGACCAACAGTGCCGCGCTCACCAGGAGCAGCTTCCATCTTCAAAGCGGGATACCGGTGCTGATACGTTTGGATCGTCTCATCATCGACGTTGAACGGGACACCTAGTAAAGTCTTCAGATTCGCGTAGACATCGTCGGGATACCGTGCTGCCAGACTAAGCGCATCGCCACCGTAGAATCTCTCAGGGAACACGGCGTTATCTCTCGTGGGCTTGAATGCGACGGCGGCCGTCTCTTTGCGCTTCGAGTCCTTGGTGAGGACGATCTCGAGTGGGATTCCGGGTTTCACTAATGCTGCTTTGAGATATTCGGTTCCGACATCGATACCGATCACCGCTGACCCGGCAGCGGCTGTTTGGACGGGGAAACTGAGAAGGAAGAGGAGGAATGGGAGGATCACGACGGAGAGGAGGGGAGAAGATAGCGCATGTAACCGTTGCCGGCCATGAGGAGGCATTGTCTATGTTATTCCAGCTGCAAAGGTTAGACTCGCCATCGTCTTCTACACCAACTTCATATATTGCGACATACCTCGAAGCTGATAAAGATATAGAAAGTCAAGCGAGGGAATCAAATGACAGTTCGGGACTCGAAAAGACAGAAGATATAGTTAAATAAAACAACGGCGGACCTATCAAGGCAACCCAGCCATCTAGAAATCAAGCGCAAGGCGTACTGGCCACCTGGCAAGAAGCATAGAGCGGACAGATTCAAAGAGAGAAGTCTGAAGATGATTGAAAGAAGAGCAAGATAAAGCCTCTTCTAGGATGAGGACACGTTTGGCCGAGGGGTTGCAAACATTTCCCGATACGGAAAGTTTGCACAAGGCGATATCGGCGATCACAAGGCAGAATCAGACACTACTAGTATACGGAGTACAGGCTCCTACACACAATAGCATAATAGTGCAAAGCAATTACCATTAAACATGTCGCATCAATTTATATACTCGTAACTTTTCCCAAATCTCACATCATCTACAAACCATCAGAAATCAACAGAAAGGAAACGCCTACTGGGCATCCGCCTGTCTTGTCAGCTCCTCGATATCAACCTTGGGTTTGGTGGTGCCATTAGGAGCAACTTCGACCGCAGCGTTATTCGAGCCGGTGAGCTGATCCAAAGCTGCGAGATCCTCGTTTGTCAGATCGTGGGAGCGGATAGGGCGGAAGGGAGCAGGGGAGCCAGCACGCGATGTGAGGAACTACAACACAATTAGCTTCATATGGAGATATTAGCAGAGAATATAAACTTACTGAGCTAGCAGCACTGAGGAGGGCGATCAAACTGGCCTGGACAACATCCTGGTGGATACCAACACCCCAGACTGTCTCCTTGCTGCCGGCCGCTGTGCACTGGATGTACGTAGCGGCCTTGACATCTCTACCGGCCTTGTCGTCTCCAACCTTCTTACCGATGGAGTGCTCTTTGTAGTCGACAACGTCAAGGTCGATGCCCAAAGAAGAGAGAGCGGTGGCCAGAGAAGAGATGGCACCAGGACCGACACCGGTAATGGCGTGCTGGACGCCATCAATCTCAACGATACCGGTGAAGCGACGCTTGAGGTTCTTGGTGTTGAGCGCCTTACCGGGCTCCGGCGGAGCGGGCGAGGTCGACCGGTCGGTGGTGATGTTGTAGTCGACCAGGTTGAAGCGCGGGTTGCTCTTGAGGTGGTATGACTCTTGGAAGAGGTTCACAATCTCCTTGGGCTGCAGCTCCCGGCTAACAGTCTCGGTCTCTCTCTGGACGACCTTACTGAACTCAACCTGCAAAGCACGAGGGAGATCCAGCTCCAAGTAACGCAGGATGACCCAGGCGGTACCACCCTTACCACTCTGGGAGTTGACACGGATGACTGCCTCGTAATTACGTCCGATGTCCTCGGGGTCGAGAGGGAGGTAGGGAATCTCCCACTTAGGCTCTTCACCACCCTGCGTGCCGTCCTCACGCAGCTTGAATCCCTTCTTGATGGCATCCTGGTGACTGCCACTGAAGGCACAGACGACAAGCTGACCACCATATGGCCACCGCTCGTTAACGGGGATCTTGTTGCTCTCCTCCACAAGCTGGATGACCGAGTTGAGATCCGAGAAGTCAACGTTGGGGGTGACTCCTTGGGTGTACAGGTTCAGCGCAAGAGTAACCAGGTCAACGTTACCGGTTCTCTCGCCATTTCCGAACAGAGTACCCTCAACACGCTGAGCACCAGCCATCTGAGCCAGTTCTGCTGCTGCTACGGCACATCCACGGTCGTTGTGCGGATGTACCGAAACAACATACTTTTCTCTTTCGGTCATATGCGAGCAGAAAAATTCGATCTGATCGGCGAAAACGTTCGGGGTCGTCATCTCTACTGTCGCGGGAAGGTTGAAGATGATGGGAGCGTCCTCTGTGGGTTCCCAAGCAGCCTTGACTGCCTGGCAGACTTGCGCCGCATATTCGGGCTCGGTGTCGGAGAAGGTTTCGGGGGAGAATTCAAAGTGCCATTCGGTGCCGGCCATGGACGGATCATCTTTGGTGATGGAGCGAGCGAACTTGGTGCAGCGGACAGCAATCTCCAAGCTCTGTTCTTTGCTAGTATTGAACACAATGCGGCGGAAGCATTCGCTGGTGGCCAGGTAGATGTGCAGAATCGCCTTCTTTGCGCCCCTGAGGGACTCGACTGTGCGCCGGATGATATCCTCACGGCAGGGGGCCAGGACCTGAAGCCAAACATCGTCGGGAACGACACCGGGGGTCTCGACCAGGCGACGGGTGAAGTCGAAATCTGTTTGCGAGGCGGCGGGGAACGAAACCTCGATTTCCTTGTAACCGATCTCGACGAGCTTCTGAAAGAAACGGAATTTTTGCTCTCCATCCTACACCAGCTTGTTAGCGTACCAAAAGAGATTCCAGAACAACATTGCAATATACCATTGGATCCGGCAAACTCTGGTTGCCATCTCTCAGGTCGGTGGCCAGCCACCGGGGAGCCTTTTCGATAACCTTATCGGGCCATTGACGGTTAGGAAGGTGGACAGGCTTAAAACGCTTGTATTTCTTCGAGGGATCTTTGAGCCTATAAACATCGGATGGTTAGATGGTTGAACAATTGAAGTTAACACAGTAATGGGCATAGGCATTGAGGCAGATGGAGTATAGAGACCTGAAGTCTCAAAGCCCGCTGGGATGCAAAAGCGGAGGGGTTTAAGGATATACATACATGGGCATGATGGCGGTGAAGGGAGGATAAGGGGAGGCAATGAGAAGAAGCTGCCAGGGATATCAGAAAGAAAAGAATCAACAATTCAGAACTGCGGATTGACGACCGACGCCTTTAAGAGAAAAAGAATCAAGAATAGGGCGTAGGACTTGGAGTAGTGAGTCAAGTCACATGTCCACCGATGACGCTCTTTTTTTCTCTTTTTTTCTTCTGCGGCGCCGATGGCGGGGAGCGTTTACAAAGTATGGAGCGCTTATAGAAAGAGACAGCCAGTGATATTCCAGCTATTAGATCCATTGAGATGATCTGCTATTTGCAGTATCAATCAATGCTGTTTCTATTTCTCTTTCGCACTTTTACTCGCTTTATTACGGCCTTTTCAACATCTTTTTGCCCTCTTTTGCTCTATTGAGGGGCCCGATGACCGGAGCATATTGTAGCCTGAGGCACTGATATAGCAGATTTTGCCGCAAATAACCGGTAGCTTCGGCTGGTGTCGGGTATTTTCGTACCTGGTGAGCATCACGTATCAGATGCCCTAAATCACTATGCTCATACGCGAATATTGAATTATCGGACCCATGCGACAGACGAGATGTTCCAGAATATATACTTCTATGGCATTAAATAGATCACAATGCATAAAACAACGCTTTCTAACAACAATCAAGATGAAGCAAGATCATTTCTTCCCCTTACCCTTCTGGCCCTGCTTCTTACCATTCTTCGACGCCGGGGGCGCCTCCCGCACAGCCTTGCCCTTCTTCCATCCCGGGTTACCCTCCAGTCTCGCCCGGGTATCGTCCATCCGCTTCTTATCCTTGTTCGACAGCTTCACCTTGTCCTTCTTGCTCAAGCCAGCTTCAGGGCCATTGAGCTCTGTTGCGCCCTTCTTCTTCGCCTCCTTCTTTTGCTTCTCCGTCTCGAACCATGTCCGCTTCGGCCGGGCCATGATCTCCGCCTGGTGCTTCATCAAGTTCTCACCCTTGGTGACCTGCATCTCAGCCTGCGCGAATTGCTTCTCGGTCTTCTCCTCCTCGAGAATCTCATCGACTTCCTCCTTCATCTTGTCGGCTTTGGTGGCCCAGGAGTCAGCAACGGCGGGGTCGACGACGCGGGAGGCAATCTTGGCGCCTTGCGCTTTACCAGCCTTCACGGCTGTTTTAACGACCTTGCGATCTGGCTCGGCGGCAATGGTGCAGGCACGACCGGAGCGGCCGGCACGGGCGGTACGACCGACTCTGTGGAGGTAGATCTCGTGGTTTTGGGGAGCTTCGTAGTTGATGACAGTTTCGACGCCCTTAATATCGAGTCCACGGGAGGCCAGGTCTGTGGCTAAGAGGAAGGCGACGTTCCCTTCACGGAAGTTTTCGACACTTTTGATACGCTGTAAACCGTTAGCATTGTATTGTGTAGGGCAAAGAAAGAAAAAGGGAGACACGTACTTGTTCCTGGCTCATGCTACCGTGCAACTCCGCAGCCTTGAGTCCCAGAAGCCCGAAAACAATACGAACACGATGCGCCTCGCGCTTCTGTCTGAAGAAGATAATGACACGACCGGTATAGATCTCTTTGCACAGATGCAAAAGATATCCGAGTCGCTTGTCTTCCCGGCCAGGACGTAACCGCACGAATTCCTGCACCAGCGAAGAAGCAGTGTTCTTCTTTGCGTCGACCATCAAACGAACAGGACGGTTGAGACCAACACGGATAAGCTTGTCGACAGTGTCTGTCATGGTAGCGGAAAAGAGCATCGTTTGTCGGGATTTGGGGATAGTGGTGAGAATCTCGTTCAATTCATCGGCGAAACCGTCTTCGAGCATCCGGTCTGCTTCATCAAGAACCAAGATTTCCAGCGTGTCGACTGTAAAGCTGGCCGAGTTGCGCATGTGGTCGATGAAACGACCAGGTGTAGCGATGATCACATCGGGGCGCTTCTTCAGCACGTTCTCCTGCTCGCGTAGACTGAAACCACCAACAAGTTGACAGAAGGTGATATCGGTGTATGTAGCAAGCTTGGTAGCAACGTTGTAACACTGCACTGCCAATTCACGGGTGGGCATCAGGATCGCGACACGACTGGTGGGAACCTTTCGGGGACGGAAGAGCAGACGTTCGAGGATGGGAACGACGAAGGCTGCTGTTTTGCCGGAACCGGTAACGGCACTACCGACGATATCCTTGCCTAGCAGGGCCACGGGGACTGTCTTGCGCTGGATAGGGGTGGGGTTCGAGAAGCCAACAGCGGCCAGACCGCGGAGGATAGGACGAGACAGGTTGAATTCCTGGAATGACCGTTTCGCATCGGCATTCGACTGTTCTGGGGTCTTCTCTTCGGGTGCGAAGAATGCCTTGCGCTTTTCTTGTTCCTCAACGTCGACGTCGCTTTCGGGCTCCGAGTCGTTGTCCGAGCCTTCATCATCAGGATGGTTGACAGGAGTCGCTACCGAGTCGTTATCGGATGCCGCATCGTCGTCGTCCTCTTCGGAGTCGCTGCCTGCTTCTGAATTGTCGTCTTTTTGGGTCCCAGCCTTGTCCTCTTGTTCACTCTCGTCTTCCCCATCAGCACCCATTCCGAACCCATCAGCGGCAAGTAGTTCATCATCCTTGAAATCGACCTCCATGCCATCCTCGTTGTCACCATCCTCAGCTTCGTCGTCGGAATCTTGCTTTTTCTGCTTCTTTTTCGACTCGGCCTCCTTCTTCGCCTGTCGTCTCGAAATAATCTCGTCAATATCCACCCCCTTCTTGTCACCATTCTTACCCTCGCCTTCTCCAGCACCCCATCCATCAAACCCTTCAACAACACCCTGATTCGCAGCACCAGCGACATCAAATTCGAAATCCGGGTCCAAAGCCCCATCATCCTCGCCGACATACGCTTCCTCCTCTTCCTCTTCCTCTTCATCTTCCTCGGGTTGAGGCTCAGCGCCCTTCTTCCCCTTCTTATTCTTCTTCTTGTCGCCCTTTCCGTTCGTCAATTGCTGCTCTTGCTGCTTCTGCTTCTTGTTCTTTCCCGTCGTCGAGGTCTCGGCAGCTTCTCGCTTGCGCTTTTTCGACATTGCGAGCTCGTTTATGTCTTCGCCATCTTCTTCTTCCTCTCCTTCGCCGTCAACGGGAGGGTTCTCGTCGTCGGATAGGGTGAGTACGAAGTCTTCGTCGGCGTTGCGCTTGGGTGCCATTTTGTTCGAGTGCGCGCAGGTCGCGCAAGGTGAAAAAAATAAAAAAGAGACAGATTAATCAAAAGAGGCTTGTTAAACGTCTAGATCTAAAAAAAACACCTTCTTCCACCTTCAATGGCGCCGTGTGTAATAATTGGTTATTATTTGGACTTTTTTTTTTTGGCCGGGAAAAATGTTTCGATTTACGGAGGCGGTGAGACTGGTATGGATGGCAAAAAAGGACATGGGGTTTCCGCCTTCTGATTGGTCTAAATTGGGTAGTTTGAGAGAGGAGTAGTTCACATGTCCTCCTTCTGTCATTATTATGATCATGCTTTTTTGTGGTTTCGCGGTTCAACACAAAGTGAATAAAGAAAATTCATCGAGATCCCAAGGACAGACAAAACCATTGAGATGGAAGAAAATCGAATCGAAGATGTCATAAGATCTCAACTCATGCCTTCTGTCCTCAAGACTACAAGTAACAAATCTAATATGAAGAAGGAAGTTGTTATGATATGCAGAAATGAAATTGAAAAGAAACAATCAAGTACAGAAGAATTGAAACAAAGGAGCCTTGGTCGAAGACGGTATTCTAAAGCCGTAGGTCTCGTGTGATCTGGTCTCCGTGTTAGCTCGAATACTCCATATCTGGACGACGCGATACTTGCGGTGGCTGTTGCTGACCAGAGACAGAGTATGTTGCCATCAGCTCCTGATAGTATCGTCGTCGATGGGCCCAACACGGCGGACAAGGTAGTTGACACAGAGACTATAATAGATGCGTGAGCATCAATACAATAAAGAGGGAGAAAGGGAATTTACAATCGATTGAACTTCATCCGCGTACCCCGGAGCAAGCCCTGTTGCTCAAAACCATAATTCTTCTCAAGCCATTCATGGACCCATTTGTACTGCTTGCGATCTTCGTACGGGTAACTGATGACAATCATTAGACGAGCAAGCCGACGTCGGCCTCCCGAATAGTATCCAGTACGATCCTCGAAGCCGGCATCGAAGAAATAACCACCAAGGGGGTTGTAAGTCGGATCGCAGACCTCCAACAGCTTGTCCATTAGGCATTTCCCGATACCCCTGCGCTTGAACTCAGGTCTGACGAAGATCTCGAGCTCAGCGGTGAAACGCTCAGCAGTTCGATCCCCAATGGTGTCGGTAGCAAGAGCATAGCCTAGGATCTTCTGGGAAGAGTTGTCCCGGCTGTGGATGGACCGACGCTCAGCGGCGACGATAAAGGGAAGTCGTTCACGCTTGGCGGTTTCGATGCGTTCGCGGACTTCATGCTCGTTAAGCACGGCCACGTGGATGGTGAGGGTGGACTTTTGGATGTACCAGTTGAGAAGATCGAGAAGCTCGGAGATATCAGTCGTCTCGACGGGGCGAATGTAAAGGTTTGCTTTCGCGGTCTGCGGGCTGACCATGGGGGTGGTGCACTTGGTGCTCTCGATATAGGCGTTGCGGGCCCGCACTCGTCGCACTTGTTCCTCTTCTTCCTCGCGTTTAAGGCGCAACGCCCAGTTGTAGCAGTAACCCTCGACCGTTTCATGGCAGTGGAGGCGGGATTCTTCGTCATTCCAATCGAGGCTGGTCGAATGGTCGTCGAAATCAGGAATCAAGAGTGATGATTCTCCATCAGGATGGGCAGTGCCATCGAAGAACGCCGGATGATAGATATCGACATAGCAGCAGATCGAAAGGGTCGTGTCAAGCCAGCGACGGAACCAATCACGGAAAGCCTCGAAATTCGAACAGGCGCGAGGACGATACTCCCAGTCTGCGTAAAAGGCATTGCCCCAGTTGTGCTCAGCGGGCTGGAGTGCAGCACTTAGATCGCCAGTATCGAGGTCCATCTGGAGACCAACCTCCTGACTAGATGCTTTAAGGACAATCGCAGAATCTATCGGTTTAGACAAGAGGACGAGCCGACCATCATTGACAACGGGGTAAACCGCCTCAGTTTCCGCGTAAGCAGTCCACTGCGCCTGGTACCGTTCAAGTCCAGTTTCAATCTTTGGTGCCAGAGCGCCAACGGGCGACTGGACGGTCGAATTTCTGTGAGATTTGCCTGGAACAGCACGCCACTTGGAAATTTCTTGATAAACCTTGGATTTGGGGTCTGTTCCCGGGCCCTCTCTCACCTTGGTCAGGGCTTCAGGGTTTGTAGAAGGCGTATCCAGATCCTTGAAACGGTTCTGGTGGGCTTTGGCCACAATTTTCTGCTGCAGCCGCTTCAGTTCCTCCAGAGTCTCCTGCGGTGCAGACTTTTGGAGGCCCTTGAGCACGTCGCTGTGAGGCTTGTTCTGCGGCAAATCCTCGTCCGCAGAAGGACGCCTGGTATTCGCCTCGCTGCTCTGTATGGCTGGCTCCCTCTTGACAGAGATGTTGGTCCTGCTATCCAATCGTCCATTTTGTATGGGGTCTGACAAACGCCTGTTTTCGTGTTGAGCGATGTTCTGTTCGAGTACCTGTCGGGGTTTAAGGCCGCTTCCGAATCTCCCATTGGTATTGCCTCCAAATCGGCCATTCCTTAGCATGACCTCATCTGAAGCGTCGGACATCTTGATAAGGGTTGTCTGTGTGTTTTCTAAGCCGGTTAGCCCAATGTGGCTGGGATAATATTGGATAATAGTTAGTTACCATGGGAAGCAACTGGTTGTTCTTTTTTCAGAGATAACGAGCTCGTTGTGTTAAGGATAGACTTCGGGTTCTCACTCCGAGGAATCAGTCGAGGAAGTCCGTCTCTTCCTGAAGGTAGAGCTTTTGGGACGATGGTGGACAGTGAAGTAAGAGATTCACTCTGCGTGACAGAAGAAGAGTGGTAGCCATTCGAGGGCTCCCGCGAATTCTTTGACGGCTCGCTCTCACCAACTGTAATAGAGCTCTTTCCGTCTTCTTTCTCCTTCTGTGTGGTATCGGGGATAGACGTTGTTGGGAGGAAATCAGAGGGATGGTTGCGATGGATGGAAAGGTTGCCTGTGATACTAGGGCCAGCACGGTACTGCAGCAAGAAGCCGGTCTGGCTGAATAGATGGTTTTTGGCTGCTTTAATCTTCGCCCAAAGGTCTTGGTCCTCGTCCATATTTTATTCTCGTTGCATTTTGATAAGAGTATAGCGGGTAGTTCTCATACATTGTTATTTATACTAGCCAGAGACAGCAAAATGTTCAAACAAACAAAGTAAAAGCAAAGTCAAGCCTGCTATGAAAATCTCTGTAATTCACTATAGAGAACAGTGAATAAATATCAAGATACCATATGACAGCACAACATGGCAGAGACAAAGGCATAATAAAGACAAAAAGATTTTTACCACTTGTGCTACACTACTATATACTAAATTCTGTTGAAACTAGCAAATTGGTTGTACTCATGCTCCTCTGCGAGAGTGTATTCGGGAGACATACTCCGCAGTGGGAGAACTTACGATAGACTAACCTCTATCTTACAACTCCGACAAGAATAGGGACACTTTCGGACCATACCGCCATCAAAATGCTTTCAATATTAAGAAAAGCTCGATTAAAGGACAAGGAGATGCGGATTCTGATGCTGTACGTATACACGTCTCTTTCGGTGGATTTGATGCTGATACCCCTCCAGCGGACTTGATAATGCCGGCAAGACCACCATTGTGAAGAAGATTATGAACGAAGATGTCAATACAGTCAGCCCAACATTGGGTTTTATTATCAAGACAATAGATTTTATGGGGTACGTTTCTGCCCCTTCCTATTGCTAAAATTTTTGCTGACTTGGGTGTAGGTATCGGTTGAATATATGTACGCTGTCGGATGCCTTCAACTTACTATCACCTCGACTGACCATCACCAGGGGACGTAGGAGGCCAGAGAACCCTCCGATCCTATTGGAAAAACTACTTTGAGAAGACCGATACTTTGATTTGGGTGGTCGATGCGACGGATCGGCTTCGAGTCGATGACTGTCGAGAAGAACTGGCCGGTTTGCTCTTGGAAGAAGTATGGCCCTTCTGCAACTATAATCTATCTTTACCTTGCTAAATTGTCGAATTTTTCAGCGTCTTATGGGTGCTAGTCTCTTGATCTTCTTGAATAAAACCGATGTCGAGGGATGCATGAGTCAAGAAGAAGTTCGCGAGGTGAGTTTCATTTCGATTTATTTAAATCTTTTCTTCTCATTGATTACGATAATTTCAGCCCTGGTTTGCTAACTTTTCCTAGCGCCTCTGCTTGGATGCGATCAGAACACACAAATGGACCATATTGCCCTGCAGTGCAATGACCGGAAGAAACCTCCATGAAGGACTGGAATGGGTGGTCCAAGACGCGAAGGACCGGCTATTCCTGTACTAGCCATGTGACTGACAGTACATTACGATTCCTACGACTCCTTTCTTGACCATACGTACGGAGTATTGGCAGGATACATAATATCCGGGAAGACGCACTCCGTCCAGAGCACAGAGCACAGAAGCGGAAAAAACGGGTTTTTTCCCCCTTTTCTCGGAAATAGGAAAATGAGAAATCAGGGACCGGACCGGGATAAGCAGAAAACCCAGATCCTCGGAACGGAACCATCGAGAAAAAAAAGATGTTTGGATCTTAATCTCTCGCGGGAGGAAAGGCTTGGTCGAGGATCGTCTGAATGTGCTTCCGAGCAATGATATGTATCCTCTTTGGTGCTGTACCTGTGCCTACAAGTACAAATATGCTGGCTCACCGTATATCTAGTCTACGTACTTCGTACTTGTCACCGGCTTTTTGTTCCTGGATCGCTGAAATGCGTTATGTGTCAACTTTCAGTGCGTATCACAATGCTTAGTTCACTCTAGCCATAATTCGCCACCGTAGCATTACCCGGACCATACGGATGCTCCGAGTAGTTCGTTTAGCCGTGGTTTAGTTAGCCAGGTACAATGCCGGGTTCGCGGGGCGGCAGAGACGGCTCCACCGGAATTGGGCAGACGTAAACAGAGAGTAAACAAGACTGAGAATAGGTAAGTGAGACTAGGAGGAAAGAGGAAGAGCAACACAAGTGACAGGCATTGTCTAACTGAAAGGCTCTTTGTGTACGGCATGGCATTAGAACATGTTGTATACCCGTACTCCGTACTCCGTACAATCCTTATACTAGACTAAATGCAGATTGGGCCACTATGAAATGAACAGCAAGGACGCAGTGGAGTTTTCCATCGTAATTACGCAGGAGCAGCAGTAATACTCTGTAGAAGGAAAGAGGATTCTGTCCATCTTCTTCATTTCTTTCCACCTTCTCAGCCGAGCTTATTTTGGTGCAGTTCCTCAGCTCCACCACCAACACCACCGAGAGGCCCCAAAATAATCGACCATACAGGAAAACCCATCTTAAACCACAGAGGCATTCGTTCCGATCCAACATTCAACTCATTCATTCCCTTTCTTCTACGACGACTCTATATTCCCTGCACTCTCTCTACTCTGTACCTGTATCCTTATATTCTCTCTCTCTGCATCGTTCCCCACCGTCTCCGGCTTGTCTTTTTTGCTGCGTCTCTCATTTCTTTTTCCGACCCTTGCTTGATTGATTGATTCCCCTGAACTTCCCCTCTCCTTTCCAATTTTTCATCTTTATCTGGCTGGAAGGCGTCCTCGCCAGTCATGGCTTCTTCCACCCCAGACCCCGACGGGACTGAGGATGTCAACGATTTCCTGCAACGAATCCGCCAGTTGGGAGAACAACGCGACAAGGAGGACGAGGAACGCACAAAGAAGCTGGAGGAAGAGATCCTGCAAGGTCGACGGGAACGACAGGCCCGCAGAGCAGGTAATTACATTCACTGATTCTCTCTTTTCCAATTCTTTTTTTTTTTTTTTGTTTTTCAAATTGTTCCGTTTAACATTCCACATTCCTGTTTTCCCCTCCCGCGGTGACTCGACCCCTCCATAGCAGACATTTTCAACGATCAAAAGAAGCATAATAAAGGACGTATTGATACTAATACTGTCCACTACATGACAGAACGCGCTCGATCGTTATCCCCCACAAAAGACTCGCCCCTTCTGGATGCGGCTCGATTGAGCATTTCGTCCATCGGTTCTCGTCCCATCGACCCTCCAGAGCATCTGGAGCCCACAACACAAACAACAGACGCTGAATTCTCCAATAAACCCGATTCGACTAGTGCCGACCTCGATTCGACGCTGTCACAGGTTCCTGAGGGACTGACAGCGAATGAGTACGGGATGAACACCTCTCCTACGAGACCTACACCGCCGTCGCCTCTCGCTCGGAGTCGACATGGAACATTATCCTGGCAACAACGACCCTTGTCACGAGAATTTGGCCGTTCGCTCTTCTCGACATCCCCTACTCGCGCAAACCGTCTGAGATCCATGTCCTCGGCCACCGGCGATAGTCAGGATCAGGAGCGGTCTCCATCTCGGGATCAAAACACGCATACTTGGTCGGCCAATGATACGACTCCTGCACCCTGCCAAACCGCGGATCGAGAAATCGAGTCTCCATCACTGCGGAAGCACACCGCAGACGATGTGGACTCGAACCATGATCAAGAGGTATCAGAAGCCAGTCACGAGAACACGGCAGAGCAAGAAAAACAGACCGGTCAGCAGAATGTCGACGAACGATCCCGCTCCCCTTCCAGGGCAAGCTCGACCTTCGGGGACAGCACCGTGAGCAATCGATATTCTAGCATGTCATCCGTGTCAACAGCCACAGGCCTCGGTTCTCCGCTTCCATTATCAAGTATCCAGAGATTCGAACCTCCAAAAACAGAATCGAGCGCAGAAGAGCAATTGCCTCCATCTCCTACCCAGCGACGACTCTCGCCGGAGCGCCCGTCATCACCGACAAAAGGAATGGGCGGGTTCGTCCAGAGTGCCATGATGAAACGTTCCGATACCATTTCGAAGCGCTGGAGTGCACAGCTTCCTTCGGGCCTTACTCGGAACAACTCAATTTCCAGCAACCGCAACAGCATCGCAGTGCCGAACTATGGGGATAACACTTCCGCAACGAGCCCTACTAAACTCGGCAAGGATGCTTCGTCTTTTTTGTCCCATCGCCCAAGCTCGAGCCACAGCGAGGCAACAGTTGTTACCAATAGAAGAGGAAGTGAAAGACCGTCCACTCCACCTGTTCCTACCGACAGCAACGAAAACAGTGAAAGCAATACAAAAACTGAAGAAAGTGCATCTCGGCCATTGCTCACCCTCCATGCGAGAGCTGCTAGCACTCTGGACAAGGAGGACCGGAATGCCGATCCTAACCCGACAAGTCCGGTAGTCTCACGGACCATGGACCCAAAACGGTGGAGTCCTACTAAAGCCACCTGGCTGGAGAGTGCCCTGAATCGGCCCGACTCGCCAAGGCATAAAAAGCAACCCTCCCAAACTACTTGGAAGGATCGTCAGTCCCGAGGCAGTGTCGACCTGGGCCGGTCAAACAGCTTTAAGGAAGTTACCCCAGCGGGTTTAATGCGTCCTGTCCCCCCCGGTAACCATTATAAGAAACCTAGCATTACCGGATTGCCGGATTTGTCTAGCACGCTAGACACTGGCAAAGGAAAGGCGCCGTCTGGCTTGGAGTCTTCCAAGGAGAGTGATCCAGCGATCATGGACAAATTGATCACGGAGAAGAAGGAAGAGGAGGAGGTTGCTCCTTCCCCTTCGCTGTCGACCTCACCAGAAAAGGGCCCAGTTCAAATTACGTCGAATGTTCCGGACCGCAAACCTGTACCTCTCACCCTCACGCCTACACCTAATATCGCACCACCTTCCCCCCTATCCGCTCGAGACCCCGCATCGCCAAAGCCAAAAGCGCAATCCCCTGTCATCGACTTTAGGGCCAACCTTCGGAAGAGAGAGGTCGCTAAAGAAGCTACACCCAAAGGCGAACCTGAACCGGAGTTCAAGAACATTTTTGGGAAGCTGAAGAAGACAGAAAAGAACTCCTTTACGCAACAAAACGAGCTCAAGGACAATATCCTTAAGGGGAGGGCGGCATTGAATGCGACCGGTGGCCCAAAGAAGAACTCCAAACCGGATGACGTGAAGGAAGGTCTCCTCAAGCAGAAAGACATCAGAACCGGTGGCGGCTTATCGAGGCGAAATACTGCCGGGGAAAACGACGCCCCTGCCAAATTCGTCCCCGAGGCCATTGCCAGGCGACAAAACCTTAGTAAATCGAGCAGCGTCCGAAGCAGCAATGCACCTTCCTCGCCCTCAACCCTCGGATCTGGTACACCACGAGATGTACAGAGTCTGAAGTCGCCTGTTTTCTCACCTCAGACTGAAGGATTTACCGAAAACCCAGAAAGCCTTCAACTCTCGCCCACGCCTGACGACTCCGCCGCCCAGCGCCAACCCGAACCCCAGCCTACCGATGTCACCTCTGTCGCCGAGCCCAGCCCCGAAGACAAAGTTGACGCATTGGAGGAACAAATAAAGAAGGAGGACGAGCTCGAAACAAAACGAGAAGACTCGAACGCGAGTGAGGAGGCCATTCAGTCGGTGCGTGCTTTGCCGTCGGAAACCGTCGCGGCAGTCGCAACTCCGCCTGCGCCTGCTGCAACTGAAGGTCTCGCTGCTAAAGGTAATAAACTTGCAGGCCGAATCAACCCTGCCTTAGTGGGACTTTTGTCTCGCGGGCCCTCCAATGCTGGCGTAAGTGATGGATCGAAGAATGCCGTCTCATCCGGGCAAAGCGGCTCGGAGCCGGCACCGGGTGCTCCATTGACGCATGTTACGAAAACTCGGGCAAGAGGGCCGAGGCGACGTGCACCAGGGGCTACTACCACCGGCCAAACAGAGTCACCTGCTGTTGTTCAGCCTGAACTCCCCTCTCAACCCGAGCAGTCCGTTGCTGAAACAGAGTCATCTGCACCAAAAGATGAGGTGTTCGCTCAGTCTGAGGTACCGATCCCAAATGACGAGCCATTGGCAATTCGAACTGAGCAGCTCTCTAGTGAAACGGAGCCTGTTGCCCCAAACGACGAATCCCCTGCTGCTCAGTTTGAGCTGTCTGCCAACGAGCCTGAGCCATCAGCTCATCTTTCCGACGAAGCAGAGGCGTGTGCCCCAAACGACAAGCTATCGGCGGCTGAGCCTGAGCTGAATGACCCAAAAGACGAGCTGCAGACTGCTCAGACTGAGTTGCCTATCAGACAACCTGAGGCACCTCCCGTCAAGACTGGGCAGTCTGCTATTGAGGCGGAATCACCTGTTGCGAAAGATGAGCCTGTCGTGGTGCGCGAATCGGTTATCTCACGCCCAGAGTTGCCTGTCCCAAACGACGAGGTGTCCATTGTTCAGATTGAGTTGCCAGTCACTCAACCCGAACCGTCGGCCCAACCTGAGCTGCCTTCCCCAAAGGATGAGCCGCGCACGGCTGAGTTTGAGCTGCCTACCACCCAGCCTGAGATACCCTCCATTCAACAGGGACAGCATTCTCTGACTGAACTAGAACCGACTGTTCCAAAGGGCGAGTCAGTTGTTGACTCTGAACTTGTTGCAACACAGCCAGAGTCGCCTATCCTGAAAGGTGATGTGCTGGCCAGCCAATCTGAGCACCCAGCTCAACCTGAGTTGCCTTCCCCAAAGGATGAGTCACGCACGTCTGAGTTCGAACTGCCTACTGCGCAGCCGGAGGCATCCTTCATTCAACATGAGCAACAGTCTGCAGCTGAAGTAGGACCTACCGGTACCGTCCTGAAAGATGAGCCAGTAATCGAGTCCGAACCTGTTGTGACGCAGCTGAACTCACCTGTCCTGGAACATGATGTGCCGGTCCGCCAGCCTGAACCTGAGCTGCCCTCTGAAAAGGACGAGCATAGCATGGACGGATTTGGAATGCCGGTCACCCAGCTGGCCACACCCTTCGTTCAACGTGAGCAGCAATCTACGGCTGAAGCAGATCGGACCGTCCCAGCCGTTGAGTCGGAACCCGTTGTGACGCAGCTGGAGTCGCCTGTATTAAAGGATGATGTGCTGGCCAAGCAGCCTGAGCTTGAACTGGATTCTTCAAACGATGAACCTCACCCTGCCCAGCCTGACGTGCCTGTCAGTCAACCTGAGACATCTTCCGTTCATAACGTGCAGCAGTATGCGACTGAAGCGGAGCACTCTGTTTTGAAAGATGATGGGCCAGTCAGCCAATCTGAGCTTGAGCTGGCATCCCCTAAGGATGCATCTCATCCCGCTGAACTTGACCTGGCTGCCAGCCAACCTGAGACGACTTCTATTCAAGATAAACAACAATCTACGGATGAAGCAGAACCGGCCATTTCAAAAGAAGAGTCAGTTGTTGAGTCTGACTCTGCTATGGCGCAGCTGAGGTCGAAAGATGATGTATCAGTTGGATCTGAGTCGAACTACGAGCCTCACTCTGCTCAACTTGATCTGCCTGTCAGCCGACATGAGACATCCGTTGGACATGTGCAGCAATATTCGACTGAAGAAAAGCACTCTGTCCCAGAAGAACCATCGACTGTTCAACCTGGACCGGCTACCAAGGAAGCTGATACTTCAGACACCCGATTGAGCTCACCAGTTCCAAAGGATGACTTCCAATTCGAATTCCCAGTTGCACAAACTGAGCAGCCTACCGCGAAAGACGAGCCATCCATTGAGCCATCATTCCTTCAAGATGAGCAGTCCACAACTGAAGCAGAGAGATCTGTCTCGAATGATGAGCGATCAATAATCCAATCTCTGCCGGCTACCAGTGAAACTGAAGCTTCGGACGCAGGACTCAAGTCACCCACTGCGAAAGATGATTTCCAGTTCGAATTCGAGCACCCTGACGCGAAAGACGAGTCATCTACTTCCCAGCATGTGTTCGATATCTCAAAGGATGAGCCACCGGCTACTCGAACCGATCCGGTACCTGTCCCAAGAGATGACTTTTCTCAATTCGAGTTTTCAGTTACGCAAACCGAACAGTCTGTGGCAAAGGAAGAGCCCTCTATTACCGAGCTCGAATTAGACGTCCCGAAGGATGAGCTAACAGTCCTTCAAACCGAACACACCGCCATGGAACATGAGCCTGCTACGCAACTGGAGCCATCTGCCCCAAAGGATGACTTGTCTCAGTTTGAGTTTCCCATCATTCAAACTGAACCATCGACATTGAAAGACGAGGCTTCCTCGACTCAGCATGAACTGTCTGGCAGTGATCTCGAATCTTCTGTCCTAGAGCTACCTGTCCCAAAAGATGAACTGTCCCAAGCTGTGTCGCCATCCAAGGAGCCCGAACCGCTTGCTAGCGAGCCAAAATTGTCCACTGCGCATCAGGAGTCACCATTTGCTCCAAAGGATGAGTCGCTTGTCAACCCGCCAAACGTGCTCACCAGTGAGCCGGAACCGGTTGTTTCCAACGAACTGCCCGTTATCCAACCAGAGCCGACCGTTAAAGTCACAGAGCCTCAGTCTCCTGTCGCGACAGACGAGTCGCCTATCACTGAGGCGCCTGCCAGTAAGCGGAAGCCGCCTGCACAAGAAAATGGTCTATCTGAGCCGGCCGTCAGTGAAAACAAACCGGCCAGCATGAAATCAACGTCCACCCCGAAGTCGTCCTTTGAAGCTGCGAGATCAGTCTTCGACCGCTCCGCTGGTGACTCCAACAGTAACTGGCCACTTCCTGACAGTCCACCGACGAACGAAAATGGCCAGCGCGAACAAAGTCCACCCTCCGAGAAGGGAATGCAGGATACGGCACATGACGATACAACGCCGCAACTCACACCTCAGCCGAAGAGTAAGATAGATGCGCTTTCTCCGAAGTCGTTCCATTCATACGAAGACGTCGAGAACCTGGGTGACTCTCCCGCGCAAAGGCCGACTGTGCCGCCCAAGTCACCGCGCACACCTTCATCTGAGCAGAGATGGAGTCCACGAGTTCGGCATTCATCGCAGTCTCCGTCTCCACTCAGAACAAGCTACAAGGGAAATCAGATGGATTCGCCCGTTGGTAGTCCTCAGCAGCGGACCTTTAGTGGGTTCGGGCTCGGCTCGATTCTCTCGTCTCGACACAAATCCTTACCTTCTCCTCCGGTTCCTCCGAAGCGAACCGACACGCTGCTCTCATCACCAAGTTCCTCGGCATCATTAGTCCCACAGGCTGATGAGTCCTTGGAGGTCATCGCGGAGTTCTTCACGGCTTTCCCCAAAACAAGTGATCGGGTGGATATTGATCCTCAGTTGATGCTTACCACTCGGGATAGCGATTCCAAAATCCGAACCTTGAAGAAGCAAGTATGGGAGATCACAGGCGAAGGCAAGAGACAAGACCTTCCCATCAACCAGGAGTACATTCTCTACGAGGGCAGTATGTACTTGTGTGTCCACATGTTTGAGTTTGAGTCGGATGGCAGCGCACGCTCTGAGACTCATCTGTGGTGTGGTGATGACGTGCCGGACCATGCCATAGACGATGCGCAGACCTTTGCTCGCAAGGTTGCTAAGGAGCATAGCTGCAGGCTTGAGGTTATCAAGCAAGGCAAAGAAACTGCTCGGTTCATCCAAGCAGTCGGCGGCATTCTGATCACGCGCCGTGGATCGAACTCTCGCTCGAGTCTGTCGGCCTTGTATATGCTTTGCGGACGGAAGCACTTGAAGCAAATGGTGTTCGACGAAGTCGACTTCACGCGACGTAACCTGTGTTCCGGCTTCCCGTTCGTGATCTCTGCGCCATTTGGCAAGTTGTATCTGTGGAAAGGAAAAGGAAGTACCGCAGAAGAAATCGGTGCGGCTCGGCTCATTGGCATGGACCTTGGTTTGACAGGAGAATTTGAAGAGGTCACTGAAGGCGAGGAGCCAGAAAGCTTCTTTGAGATCTTCAACTACCGGGATACGGAAGAGTATCTTCGTTCGGACGACTGGCAGCTCAAGCCCAACCATGAACAGTTCCGTTGCAGACTGCTTCGCGTCGACCACGAACTCGGCCAGAAGTCTGGATTCTGGATTCGACGTCCTGGTTCTTCTTCTCCGATCATTCGGCCCAACGATACTGTTCAGGAGATTGAACCATATTGCTACAAAGATATTTCTCCTAAGGGGATTTATATCCTTGATACCTACTTTGAACTTTATGTGTAAGTATTCTTCCCACCGTACTTGACTGTTAGCCGGTCTCATCTGACATTTATTGCAGAATTGTTGGTGAGCAGGCTGCTCATCGCCCCGCCGAATTCGCGTCGGCTGTGGTGTTTGCGCACGAATACGGCATCCTGGCTGCTTCTCTTCAGGACCGTCCATTCATTCCCAAGAGCTACGTCTCTATCGGTGGCCCCCCGAACTCGTGTAGAAGTGCCTTCCGCAAATGGCACAAGGAGGCCTGGAAGCTGCCTCCGCAGGTGTTCCCCTTGAACGCGGCGATTGATGCCATTCGAACTTGATACGACCTGTTTTGTTTTTCTTTCGCCGCCCCCTCTTTTTCATTCTTCTCTTCGTTTGTCAATATGTGTGCCCTTTTTTTCTTTTAATATTGTGCATACTTGTTCGTTTTGTATAGACATGGTTTGCCCTGGCATGGTAGATACGGGAGCATGGGTCCATTTTTCCTGGACGTGGCGATGGCGGGAATTCTCTTTCTTGTCTAGGACTTGCATGTTGGAGTTCTTTGTTTATATTCATGTGGAGGGCGTTTTGTTTTTGGTGTATGATATCTAGACATTTTGTTCCAGATTGGAGACATGTCCATAAATGTATGCAATCTAATGTATACCGATATGCCTATGATCATGGCCTCAACAGTTCCTTTACCCAACCAGCACCATCTGCCTTTCGAATATACTGCAACCTTTGATGAAGATGATCAGGAGACCCCTGGCAGAACTCAACCGTCACAGGATCAACAGCGTACACCTTCCACTCTGGCACCGACATCTCCTGCTCCTTCCCACTCGCTTAAGCAGCCTCCACCTCCGCAACACGCCTTACAAGCAGCCAGCTCTGCACTGACGCCTTCGCACTAACCCTCGACCCCAACGACCTCTCCCTAATATCTTCCACACATTCCTTCTCCCCCAATACCGCCCCCCTCACACGAACCTGCGTCCCAATATCCGGCCGACAGAATGTCAACGCCACATTCCTATTCCTTTCAATGTGCTTGGCCTTCGGACTCCCGCCATTTGCGGCAGAATGCCACCCGCGGTCATCGAGATTCTTGAGGATGAGGATGAGGGCGTCTGGGCAACCGTGCTCGTCAATTGTGGAGACGGCCATGGCGTGGGGTTTGGGATATTGTGAGGTGTCGATGCTCAAATATATGGGATAACACTCCAATGGGTCAATGTGGAGGAAGTGAGTCACGGTTAACCTATAACTGAGAGAGGAGGTAGTGCTGTAAATGATCTAGCTGTGAGCTAGGGGACGAAAGGACCATGAGCAAGAGGAGTGCTGCTCGGCTACATTGATTTACCACCACAAGAGACTAAGGGGAGATAATCATATACTATATAGACATCTATAGAGCTGTTGACGTATCGGCTCTCAATTGAAGAGTCATAATAGGAAGGTCGCCGATTTTCTCGGTAGGACATCGCCGAATTAGTGGAGAAACACTCCACCATGACGGCGAATCTATCTTAGCTTCGAACCTCCACGGAATACATAGCATGGTAGGTACTCCGTAGTCATTCCTTGCCGGTATATTCATTCTTTATACTGTCATCTCCATTACAAGCGATTCTCGTCCTTGGAAAAGATACAGCATCATGGAGCAGTCAAGCCCGGCCGTTGCACACCTATCCACGACCGGAGCATGCCTAAACTGCCGCGACAGACACCTCAAATGCGATGGCAACCTAGCTGGTTGTTCGCGATGCAGCAGCTTAAATCTGCTCTGTCACTTTGTGCCCTCCCGGCGTGGGCGCAGAGCCCGGCCCGCCCCAATGGCTGACTACACAGTCCCGCCAGTGGTCGATGTGCTCGCCAACCCTCTTTCTTTGGATACCATCACCTTGACGGACTCGCTCGATGCTCCGCCTGCCTCGTTGCGGACAGGTAGCCATTTGGTGGCGGTCTACTACCAACATTTTCACCTGGCGCATCCGTTACTGCCTCCCCTTAATGTCCTGGTTCAGTCGGCCCCGCCCGATTACTTATTGGACTTGATGGAATTTATCAGCCTGCATTATCTCTCTTTACACATGGTCCCCGATTGTACCGACGCGTTGCAGGCCGCGGTCCGGGATGCGGTGGTTAGCGTTGAAAAAGCCCAGGCCTACTTGCTTTTATCGATTATCCTGCATGCGTCCGAACAGCCACAAGGCGCAAGAGAGTGCATCGCTCAGGCAATCCACTGCAGTCTCGAGATAGGGCTCCATTGCCGAAAATTCTCCGACGCCTTGGAGATGCAGTGTCCTTTTCGTGCAGAAAGTGCACGGCGAACATGGTGGGAGATATTCATCATTGACACGCTGCTGGCTGCTGTCCAGGTCGAGGGTGCTCTGCAGTACACCTCGGAGGTGCCTGATGTGCCGCTACCCTGTGAGGAAGACAAATACCACGATGGCCGCCTTCCTGGAGCCATAATGACTGTCAGTGACTTGGGTCTTTATGACATTTTTTCAGAGCACGGAGATCTCTCGTCCTTCGCTTACCGAGTTGAAGCGGCGATTGTTCTCCGGAGGTGCCTCCTCGCCAGTGAGACGCATGTATCACAAGACTCGCTGGATATACTAGACGCCAAAATCTCTGCCTGGTTTCATCGGTTTCCCAGCTGCAAGCGCGTCATCCTTCAACCGAACGGCGAGGTAAGCGAAGTAGATCTTCAAGCGAAAATGATCATGTATTGCGCCTCGATATATCTGCACTTCCCAAAGTCATCTCTGCTATCCTTCCTCCCGAACACAAGCCAGATTTTCTGCTCCCGTCCCCCTTCCTTCTCATCTACGTCAGTAAACCCCCAAATGCATACAGCCAAGGTGGTAACCGCAGCGATAAACCTGTCAAAGCTTGCATCCCTCTCCACGTCTGTCATGAACCATACACCATTTTTCGCCTGTACCCTAGTTCTGAGCTCCATAATTCAACTAGCCATCTTATCCGCCCACACCCAGCAGTTGGTTGATAGCTGCCGCTCTTTTCTGCCGCTGAACATTGGTGTTCTAAACTCTATGGGAGGTATATGGACGATTGCTGCGACATCCAAGGGACGGCTGAGAGCCGTCGCGATTGAGGTTGAAGCTGCGCTTTCAGGCCGGTCGAGAGGCTTACTTGAGAGTCAGTGGCTTCTGTCTGTTTGAGCTCTTTTCTTTTCTCTTTTTTTCTTCGCGAGGGATCTCCATGTACCAGCCGGCAATCTGACCAATGAAACAAGACACCTTCTGTATAACTCTATGTTGAGCTCATGTTGCCACCTACTGGCATTGATCAATAGTATTGATATTCTCGGTGCAACGGTGATTAGCATGCAATCACCCAACTTCGCCGATCTCCGGAAGGATCTCATTCCAATAAGCACCGTGTTGTGCCCGTGTTGTCGATTGTAGACAGTCATAATGCCAGAACATCGCCGAATAAAGTGGAGCTCGGGATAGGGCAATGTACAGTAGGTTGTTTTGCAAGGAAGCTGCACTATAAAAATTAAACATCTCCCCGGAAATTTGTATCGTTGAAGGCGATGGAGCCTTTATCCTCAGTGCGAATGTCTCTTTTATTATCAGTCATGTCTGCTGCTGGAAATACCGCTATGCATACGGAGCTTAAACAAGGTAAAAACCAGCTGACTGTTCACCATTGCTCCTCGACTGACGACGTTTGAAGCATCAGATGCAGCGAGTGCTGCTGACTGGCAGCAAGATCCTCATAACCCAAGCAATTGGCCTCTCTGGAAGAAGATCTACAATACAGCGGTTCCAGCTTTGCTTTGCTTTGAAATGTCAGTAGCTGAATATCGGTTACCAGCATTGACACTAATCCCGCTGCGCAGAACATTTGGGTTATCGATATATACTCCCCAACACGAAGAAGTGCAGCGCGTATTCAACGTATCGGCAACCGTATCACTACTCCCTTACGCGCTGTATGTATACGGGCTCGCTTTTGGGCCCATGATATCTGCTCCCCTGAGCGAGATGTACGGACGACGCCTGATCTATATGGTCGCGACTCCAATGTCCCTCTTGTTTACCCTGGGGGCTGGCTTCGCGAAGAACTTTACCACGCTTGTTGTCTGCCGGTTCTTTGCTGGCGCGCTGGGCTCGTCTCCTCTGGCGGTGGGAGCTGGCACCATTGCAGACCTGTGGGGAGGCAGACACATCGCACGAGCAATGACTTTGTTCTTTGTCACATCTTTGTTAGGCCCGTCTTTGGGACCTGTGGCTGGTGGGTACAGCGCGGAGTATAACGGATGGCGCTGGAGTCAATGGATAACTCTGTTTCTGGGTACTGTGTCGTGGGTCTTTTCGTTTGGGGCTAAGGAAACATATGCAAAGGTGATCCTCCGCTCACGAGCAAAGCGATTAGGACTGCCGCTACCCCCGGGTCCAGTATTCAGTGGGAATGGTATGGCGGGATTCAAGAAGCTTCTCACCATCACATTCACAAGACCTATCTACATGTTGGTTACGGATCCTATTGTCGGGCTTTTCTCACTCTACACCTCCTTCAATTTCTCTATGTTGTTTTCTTTTCTGGCCGCGTTCCCCCCGGTTTTCGAATTGGCTTATGCCTTTTCACCTGGACAGAGCGGTCTTGTGTTTCTGGGGATTACCTCCGGTTGTGCGTTTGGTGCAATCTTCAAGATCCTGATCGACCAGCACGTCTATCAGAAGAGGTTGGCAAAGCAGCAGGGTAAGATCCCCGCCGAACAACGCTTGTGGGCATCTATGCTAGGCAGTATTATCATGCCAGTCTCGTTATTCTGGTTCGCCTGGACCGCACAGCCAAGCGTGCATTGGATGGTACCGATTATTGCAGCAGCCTTCTTTGGATGCGCCAGCATAATGAACTTTGTTCGTAATCCCAGCTTATCATATCTCCTTGTCTTGAAGCGAGAGAAACATCCGTTAATCCCCCGTGGAAATCAATTTCCAGGTTTCCTGCGTTCTGTATCTCACGGATGTATACGGGGCCAGTTACGGCGCTTCGGCAATGGCTGCGAACGGGCTGCTTCGCTACGCAATGGGCGGCTCATTCCCTCTATTTATTCCCGCTAGTATGTCGTTTTCTTGAGCTTTGCTTAAGCCTAACTAACTTACATACTTGGTGTTCAGTGTACAGCAACCTGGGGACAGATTGGGCGACTAGTGTGCTAGCTTTCCTTTCGATGGGGTTTCTTCCTCTTCCTTGGCTGTTTTACTGGTTTGGTCCTAGAATTCGAAAGCATGCGGTATCATAGTGTCTATTGTCCACAGTATCTTGATTGATAAGAACCATCACCAACTGGCAATGTCCAATGGAGTTAATACAGAGAGAAAATAAATTCAGAGCATTCCCCTAAAAGCAATTGAGATAGTGGATGTCTTAGGTTACTGCTGGGTACTATAACAGTGAATGTAATGGCGTGATCAGGGTGCTCACTGCCCTACTTCTTGTCTCCCCCGCGGATCCAATTCCGACAATTGACATATTTTCCTGAATTTTTTCTTTTCCCCCTCACACCACTTTCTTCTTTCCACAACGGACCTCGACTTGTACAGCGTATTTTCCCTTTTCTTTGCCGAATACATTGATTGATTCAAGCTAATTACTCATGGTTCCCATCTCTAGTCGAACATGTCCTGATTCCGTTTCTGGAAGTCGCCGTCGTTGTCGCCGCTGTGACGCACGCAGTTACCTGACCTGACCACATCGATTGGACATATATCTCCCTCGTACATACATCATATCTGCTGGTATCTCAAGAGTAAATATAATGGACCCCGTCGTCCAGCGCGAGCTCTCCCAGCTCGATTCCGCGGTGCCCTTCCGCGCCTCGACAGACCACCTTCACCACACCTGGGCGAAGACCTTCTTCTCACGACCAGAGCTCTTCGTCCGCCCGCAATCGATCCCCGAGATCCAGAAACTGGTAACCCTCGCGCGCCGCTGCCGTCGTCGTCTCGTGGTCGTGGGTAGCGGCCACTCGCCCTCCGACCTCACCTGTACGTCATCCTGGCTGGTGAACCTGGACGGTTTCAACCGCATACTGGACCTGGATACCGAGACGAGCGTTGTGACTGTTGAGGCGGGAATTCGGCTCTGGCAGCTAGGTGAGAAACTGGAGGAATATGGGTTGACGTTGTCGAATCTGGGCAGTATCGATAGCCAGTCTATTGCGGGGGTGATTGCGACGGGTACGCATGGCAGCTCGATTCAGCATGGGCTGTTGTCGGAATGTATTTTGTCGTTGACCTTGATGCTCGCGAATGGACAGTTGGTGCATTGTAGCCCGGATACGAACCAGGCGTTGTTCCGGGCGGCGCTGGTTTCGCTGGGTGCATTGGGTATTGTCGTGGAGGTGACTTTCCAGGCGGAACCGACATTCAAGGTTGCGTGGCAGCAGCGCAGGCGGCCGCTGTCGCGTGTTCTCGCTGACTGGTCTAATGGATTGTGGACGTCCCATGAGTTTGTTCGGGTTTGGTGGTTGCCGTACGAGAAGAGTGCGATTGTTTGGCATGCGGATAAGTCTGATCTACCTGAGAGTGAACCTCCCAGCTCTTTCTATGGACAGACTCTGGGCTACCATATCTACCACAACCTGCTGGCGTTGTCGAACTATTTCCCGCGCATTCTGCCCTGGGTCGAGTGGCTTGTCTTTGGACTGCAGTATGGGTTCAAGGCGGAGTCTGATGTTACGGAGGCGGTTCAGCCGGCGCGCAAGGGTCTACTCATGAACTGCCTGTACTCGCAGTTTGTCAACGAATGGGCTCTGCCTTTGGACAAGGGTCCGGAGGCCATCATCCGTCTGTCTGCGTGGCTTCACGGCGATGTTGAAACAGCTCGCATTCCTTTTCCCGTCGAAGGCGTCTGGGTCCACTGTCCCGTCGAAGTGCGAGTCGCCAACTCAACGCTGAACAAGAACCCTCGTCCATTTTTGGACCCTACCAGCCACAACAGCCCGACGCTGTACCTCAACGCAACTCTCTACCGTCCCTACTTGCGCGACCCGCCCTGCAGAGCCCGCTATTACGAAGCCTTCGAATGGCTCATGCGCGAAATGGGCGCCAAACCACACTGGGCCAAGAACTTTACCGCGACCGGCAACCAGGAACTGCGCGTATTGTACGGCGAGGACATGGACAAGTGGCTCAAGGTCCGCCAGGAAGTCGACCCTGATGGCATGTTCCTCGGTGAATGGCACTACCGCAACCTCCCGCTTTCCATCACGGCCGAAGATAACACTGAAGCTCGCGGCAGACCTGACATCAACGCTCTCCCTCTCCTAGAACGCGAAGTCATCCGTCGTCACGCGGGCTTCAAGGGCGCTGGTGATGGTATCGAATGGATCGGCGATAGGCGGTGGCAGGAGGTGTCTGATGAAGTGCAGGTGCAGCGCCGTCGTCGGCAGAATGTCGCTGTGATGGATGAGTCGGAGGAAAAGAGATTCTTCGAGTACGAGACCAGCGAGACCGGCACAGTGGCTAGTGAGGAGAGCTTTGATTTGATGGCTGCCGGGGAGGCGAGTATTACTCTTCCTGAGCGAGTTCATGATCCATGAATAGACCATGCAGTATGACACATGATACATGATGTTTATGATAAAAATGACAAGAAATATATTGCAACTTTCTATTTCTTTTTCTTGGATACCCCTGGAAGTATTACAACCTGAGCAGGGATGTTGGCTGTCTACCGCTGTAGCCGGGGAAAAATGAACTAGGTTAATAGCAGGACGTTACTATTTGTCATTGTATTTTAATCGGTGTTTCTGTTCATATTCGTTATTTGTTCTTTTACTAGAGTCGAGGACTTGAACGTTCTACATCAATATCCAAGATGCAAATGCGAGTGCTGAAGAATCCAACCCTTGTCCGTGATGTACGTATACATGTACATGGCGCATAATATCAATATTTCAGTCTGACAGTGGATCCTTGTAGTATTATGACCGGCATGAGGGTCTTTATTCATATGTTCGAATACAGACACCAGATCCAATGGTGTCTCTGCTCGCAGCGTGGCAAATAACGGTCCTCTTTTCTCCAATGCTCAGCACTGCACTGTTTTGGGTATGGCGATTGGTGCCCTCATTTCGATATCAACTGTCAGTATAAGATGCGATGTCATCCTCATCCCGATTCTTGTCTATAACTCCCGCTATAAGTGCGAGTAAGGCTTGATATTCCTAGTCGAAGGTGATATTCCTCCGGCAATGCTATTCGTCGGTACTCCGTACGGTACATCTAGTAAACCGTGAAATTCCACTGTGGGGGTGGCAGTGGCATGGCAAGCAGATGATCAGTGCGTACGAATACCATGCAAGAACGACCGGGATGTTGAGCCTTTGGTGCACAGTAGCATCAGCATTGGGGGTGTTAACGCTCGACGGTGCAGGGCCGGATAGGCCCCGTGCTGGGTGACTTTGCCTTTGCTCTTTTCGATGTTTTTGTTTTCGTTGGTAGTTGGGTTAAAGATGCCATGGGATATTGATGGCTAATAGTAGCCCTACCTGAGTACCGCATCAAGAGGGTAGTTGAAATCGCGAGTGGCTAACTGTAGTAGCTGTGCTAGTAGCAAGCAAAGAGGACTTAGTATGAATTGCATAGCCGCGCATGGTGATTTGAAGTAGTTCTATTGGCTTATGTCCTCAACTCAGTCAGGTCGAAGGATCAAAGGATATATGCACCAAACCCGGCATCAACTCAAAATGAAATCCATAACAGACTAATAAACCGCCCGCCACGAGAATGAAAATATCACATGAGAACACGAAAACGAAAGACAAAGGAGACATGATATGAACATCGGCTGTCCGGCAGCCACCCAACCCTATACGCCACATTCATCAATAAAAAAAAAAAAAAAAACAAAAAAGCCAATCAAATCCATATCCCCTCCCCCCGTTTCGTAATATGAAACTCACATCCTAACTGCGCAGCCTCCCCACGGTCCCTGAGTTCCTGCAGAATCCGATCCCCAGGCGGCGGCCCATCCGTCAAATCCTCTTTAATATGAATGATATATACGGCTAGACCAGCCAATGGAGGGACCAACCCAGCCCAGGGCAAATTCTCATCATCTGACGCATTGTTGTCAACTGAGAACTGGACCTGCATCGGTTCGCTTGTAGGGTTCCCGTCGGTGCCATCGGGAATAGACGCATTGAACGGCGATGCTGGCTGTCCGTTCGATTCAGGGATGGGCACGAGGTCTGGCATTTCGCCCCAGATCTCACCCGAGTTGATCCTCGTCTGGCGACCGCTATTCGGCTGGAGTTGGGAGAAGTACTGGTACGGTTCTGATCTGCGGCCTTGTGCTTTTCCAGGTGCGATGCTCTGTGCGCGTTTAGATCGTGGGCTTATGCCGCCTGGGCTGCTGGCTGTGCGTTTGCGTTTAGTGGATGTGCTTGGGTGGCGGACTTCAGTTACTTTTGTGGCGAGGACTTTTAGTTCTGCGACGAGATGACGTGGGCAGAGGTGGCCGTAGAGGGCGCAGTCTTCGACGGAGTCGTCATAGGAGCATTCGATGAAGATTGCGCGTAGATTGCCCGTGGCCATTTTGGGGGCTGCGACTTCCCAGACGCGTCTGTTACGGGGGTCCATGGAGATGGAGTCTGGTTCGATGTCGCCAAAGACGATGATTTCGCTGCCGGTGAATTGGTCCCGGATGAAGAATGCAGAGCTTTCGATTGTTGCCCAAGTGGGGTCTTTTCCGTAGAGACGGGGGGAACGGGCTGGGGAGTAGAATCTGATAATGTCAACTGATATCCAGCGCTTTTAGACGTATAGATCACTTACCCATCTGTGTGGTCAACAGATATACCTCTAGAAGGTAGCATTAATGGATCTGCCGCAAACACCGCACTGCCCACGCGATGATGCGATTCAGACTCGGAATTGTATCGTTTCTTGCAACGACCATGGCTGATACTGAGACACCTCGTCAATAGACCATCGGCTGCACGAACATAACCTCTTGCATCTCCGCGGCCAAATCTTGGGTTCCCTCCTTCAACCAAGCGCTGATATGTAAGCAAGCCCGCTCCGCCATCCTCGTCGGACAGATTCGGCCAGATCACGTCGTTGAACATATGGTTCTTGATAGCAGCAACGACCGACGGCAAAGCAGCCACTGCTTTAGGCCCGGCCCCGGCTTCGATTATAGGCGTATTGATCGCCAACCCGGATAAATGATCTAGATGCGCATGCGTGACAAGGATCGTGCCGATGGTTTCTCGAAAGATGTGCGCTGCGTTTGCTTGGGGCGATTTGTACGGTAAATCAAAACCGACAAACGGGCCATCTTTCATGTATCGTTTGCCATCCTTGGTTTCTATCTCGTACTGCTCAAGGATTCGAATGATACCGGCGAGAAGGGTGCCTGCATCGACCGCGACCATTGAGTTTGATGACCATTGCGTCGCTGTTGATCTCACTAGCAGTCCTGTCACGCTGTCTTCGCGAGGTCCTCCAGTAGGGCCCTTTTCGAGAAGATATTAGCTGCTTGTCTCAGATGCCGGGTGCCTAGCTAGCTGCATAACGCTGCATGCAATAGATTGCTTTTTCTCTTGACAGTAAAGTACTATCAGATAAGACGATAATACAATTGACTAGGTCGGGAAATGCAACACAAAATATCCATATTATACGGTTTGAAATTCTAATGAGGAAGAAGGAAGGGGGCAAGAGAGAAAAAAAAACAAAAAAAAGAATCGAGACTCACCAAGACGATGACCTGAAAGGTCGCCTTGTCCGCCATATGGCCGCGCTGTTCGCCTTCCTATGCGAGTAAGCGAGACAGTAGACTTAGATCGATCCCAACACAATGCGACTCAGATCCGATAGTCTCACTTCCAGACACGTTAGATATACCGTCAAGCTGCCTTAGCCCTCTAACCAATACCAATGTTCATTTAATTGACCATCCCATTCCTCAGGCGTAGGCAGTACTCTTATACCACCGTAGCCACTCAGTGCTTATAGATCGAAGAGCGACCGAAAGCACCCGCCCACTTCAACAGCGCCCGTCGACACAAGTTCAAGCCCAATCCCAAGTCCAGAGCCACCACTGCCTGTTGTATGTATCCAATATAACCACTCTCTGCCCTTTATGCCCAGCACGGAGACCGTCTAGAAAAGTCGAGAATGATAACGACGACGGCGACCAAATATGACGAAGACGACAAGATGCGAACAAAATAATCCACAGTAATATAAGGCTAAGTTGGCGATTTGACTGCGGCAGATAAACCCGAACCGATCGGGCGTTGGGGCAAAAGGAAGGCGCCCTGGAGCGCACGGACAGAAGACGTATCCAATACGTATGCAACAGGGACCGCGTAGCGAACTTTGATTCTGTGGCTCTCCAAATCAGAATCAAACAGATGGATAGACGGTGGATGTGGAGGGTGGATGAAAAGAGGAGAGAGGAGGCAAGGTTGAGCGATGAAATGGGCGACGATGGCAATGGGGGCAGGGCGCAACTCGCGCAACGCTACGCAACCAGCCGCACACTTTTTTACCCCTTGGCGCAGGAGAAGGAAAGACAATGGGACTGTTGTCTTTGGTTGGGGTGCATTCAGTTGGAGAAAGAGAAAGGAAAAGAAGTACAAGACGTGGATGATATCATCTGGTCATAAAAGAATGATTAAAACTGGAGATCTTGTGGGGTCACTCTGGGGGACGGCCATTTCTTACTGGAACATATATATATGTATATATATATGACTTCTCGGAGTGTGCCGATGTCTATCGATTATCCTTTCTGTAATTCTCTTGTTGACAGCTGAAGTTATCTTGAATATTCGGAATTGATCATACCTGTGTATGCCTCAGGCAAATATGATGTAGGAGGACTGTTTACCACCGATAAGTTAGCATCTGGCAATGATTGACTGCAGCTTTCAGATTGGAATCTCATGCATAATTTGGGATAAATGTGTCAGTAGACGGTGTCATATTTGCTTGGACTTGAAGACATTGCCGTAGAGTTATCATGAATTCGAAAATAGCTAGCTGACTATGCAGATACATAATAAGTAGAGAAGAGTAAAAAAGATAACCCAAGACCATCGGTATCCTAGCCAGGTCAATATATATAGTTCCATTTTTGATTCCCAAAAGTCCCAGCCAGCTTACCGTACCGAGTTAAGATATATGAAGTACATCATAAAAGCGCCAGAAAAGATAAAATGAAGGGAGATATCCCCCAATCCTATATACGTAACATCGTTTCAAAGCCACTTCCCATGTGGCATAACCCATAAAGCAAATACAGCCAAAATCCCGCCCATGAAACGCCAGCCATGGCCGCTAAATCGGATGATAGAAAAGGAAGAAGAAAGGAAAGAGCGCCAAATAACGGAAGAAACGAAATGACCGCTTGTTGCACTGCAACATCGCGACCTTCTAGTGGTTTTCATTGTCGCGGCCTTGATTTTCCTGCAAGTGGCGATTTTGGGCAGCCACGGCAGCATCGTAACTGGGTATTGGTGGATGTTGCGATGCGTCGCTGCCTCGGCGACTGCCCTCGGGGCTAGTATATTCAGGAGGCGGGACGTTATCAATATCTTCCTGATTTAAAAGACGAGTACGCTCGTCCTCTCCGATATGACTTGATCCTTCGCCAATATCTTCCTGGGAGGGCACATGAGCCAGCTGTGCTAGCGAAATGTCGGTTGGCGATCGGACAGGTCCGGGGCTAGGAGAGGGTGCGATCCTAACAGTTGAATCGGTTTGGGCGTAATTGGCATTCTGGTAAACCCGATGAGAGATTTGCGCCGCACTTTCTCGACCAGACTCGAGCAAGATGCTGCCGTGTTCGCTTCCGTACGGCGGGGGTGGTGCTAGACTGCCAGTCATCGGAGCCAGTCCCCATTTCTTGACGTTCGCTTCGATAAACACAAATCCCATTTGACCAAAGTTGACATGGACGGAGCAGGGGCCGTTCGCGCCGATTGTTGGGAAGAAGTTGGGCACCTTCTGACCGTGGACCACCTCTTCCATCTTTTTGCCATTGCGAGTGAAGAAAATGGTGCCTGACCGGGGCCGGTATCCCACACCAACCACATCCCCTTGCGCGAGTTGAGGGCCATACGGAGTCGGAGAGAACGGTTGATTGAATCTGCGATGACCGGTCGATAGATATGCAACGGACGTTTTGTGGAAGCCTGGATCAAGAACAAGACGTCAGAGCATTTTCCAAATGCGAAAACGGATTTCGAATATTTCGAATAAACCCACCTGGCAATCTGAACAACGGATACGGCTTTGTTGACATGCCAATACTGACTAACGTAGTCTCGGGCTTTTCGAAAACCTTCGCTTCCCAGTAGTAGACGTCGTTTTGCTTGGGCACAGGAAGATTTGTCTGGACGCTGCATTCAGAATCAAAAAACTCAATCTCTGTCCGAGCTTCGACAAAACAGTTGGCGATTTCAAGTTCCGGCTGAAATTCCCATGCGGAGACACCCTTTTCTTGAATGGCAAGAAATTGAGACAGCGATATATCAGTCTGCATCGAATCGGGAGGGTTGGCATCGACGAAAGCTAATCCAAGTTAGCACCCAGCGCTACCATTAGACTGTTAAACAATTGAACTCACCTTTTGCTCTCATGTATTCCGACCGCGAAATATCATCCATAGCCCCCAAAGCCTCCGCCTCCTCGCGCAAAAACGCCTGTTCATCATCGTATTCACCCGGTCGCCCAATGCGATCCAAGATAATCCGACCATGTCTTGTATACTTGAAAAAGAAAAACAAGGCCAAAATAAGAACCGCAACTCCCGCAGAACCAAAGGCAGAGAGAATGCCGATCAGGATTCCCTTCCCGGTCGACCCGGACGAGTTGCCACTGACGGAGACCAAGTTGTGATCGCGATCGAGCTGCGCGGACACGGAACGAAGGACATTTTCAATATTATGGGAGACAATTTCCGGGTCTGTACTCGGTCGTGGAAAAGATGAGGGTGAGGGCGTGGGAGTGCTGGTGCTTAGCACGGAAGTGGTGAGGGTCGAGGGACGACCGTAGATAGCACCGGGGCCCGATGCCTCAAATCCCCGCATTGTTCATGGACAGATCGGGAATTCAGGAATGATTCTTGAGTGACTTGTCGTATAGAGGAAGATGCGAAGTCGTGAAAATGTAAAAACCAGGAACAAATGAGAGTCAGGATGGGATGATGGGAGGATGATAGAATAGTGTCGGAGTAAAAAAGGTAGATGAAGAGAGTAGGGAGGATGACGCTGTGGCAGGGCAGAACGAAAAGGGCAGGAGAAAAACGCTTGCGGCCACAGAACGGTCGCGTTCATTCAGTCAGCCTTGAGATATTCCTTTTTATGCATGTCAGGCATTGAAATGTATTAAAGCTATAAAAATGGTTGTATTTGTTTCTCATTCATTGTCAGCCTTCTTTAATACTCCGTGGTGCTACTAAATAACTGCTGCTGTATCATGAGGCTGAGTGTGAGGCTGAGCGCCGAGGATGCGATCGCTATCAGTAGATAACCGGAGCTGACGGTATCACCTCTCTTACTGTCGCTCGGACTCAGCTATCTCTCGTCTTCTTTACCTCTCTTCAAGCGCATTTCCAGCTGATACGTCTTCTACCAGAATGGTTGCAGTGTCTCATCCCCAGGAGTCTATCCTGGCACGGCCCAATGTCAACATCCATTCCCTGGATGCTTTGAATATCCGTCTAGAGATAAGCAACGACCACAACAAATACCCAGGTTCGTGAGTGGCTATGCTATCCTGCCATCCTGGTTTTTATGTCTTCTTTATATTGCGGTAAACCAAAGACTATTCTGTAGACTGACGGAACTAGCTAAGCAACACGCTCGCAGAGTCGCAGCGAAGCTGGGAGCCACTCACGGCCTTATATATCTCGCCGGAGAGCCAACCGTCAACTGGGGTGATTCAGATCAAGTACGCCCGTTTCGACAGAGACGCTATTTTTACTACCTTAGTGGTGTAAACGAAGCGGATTGTTATCTGACCTACGATATCGAAACGGAGCTTTTGACGCTATATGTTCCGAACTTCGATCTTCATCAGGCAGTATGGATGGGGCCTACCGTCACCAAGGAGGAGGCAGAGGCACGATACGATGTACACCTGGTGCGTTATTTTGCTTCATTGCAAAGTGACCTTCAACAATGGGTAGCCCAATACAATAAGTCGAGTCCCATCTATATCCTGCACGAGTCGCAGAGACCCGTCGTTCCGTCTGCTGAGAATTTGTTGCTGGACTCGAAGTGGCTGCAGCCTGCGATGGATGCGGCACGGGGCGTGAAGGATCACCATGAAATTCAGTTGATCCGCGAAGCGAACCGAGTATCTGGTCTGGCTCATCGCAAAATTCTCGAAACTATTGATGAGATGACCAACGAGGCGGAAATTGAAGGTTCGTTCTTGGATACCTGCGTCTCCCATGGTGCAAAGAACCAAGCGTATGAGATTATTGCCGGGTCTGGTGAAAACGCGGCTGTTCTTCACTACGTCAGGAACGACGAGCCGCTCAAGGGACGGCAGTTGGTCTGTTTGGATGCTGGCGCTGAATGGGATTGCTATGCCAGCGACGTGACGCGGACGTTCCCTCTGACGGTGACTGGCGATTGGGCCAGCGACCAAGCCAGGGACATCTACCATCTGGTCGAAGTGATGCAAGAGGAATGCATCAAACGCATCGCGCCTGGTGTCCGTTTCTTAGATTTGCATGTGCTGGCACATGGTATTATGATCCAAGGCTTACAGAGGCTGGGCATCCTTCGACACGGGTCTGTGGAGGAAATTCGCCAATCAGGGGCGTCCGCTGTGTTTCTGCCACACGGACTAGGACATCACCTTGGGCTGGAAGTCCATGACGTGTCGGAGCGGTCACTGATGGCGCGCGGTGACAGTGGATTCTACGCGTCGGTCCTTGTTTCGTCCCTGACCCATTCCCCGTGCACGCTGACCGCCCCGGGATTGGAAGAGGGCATGGTGGTGACAGTTGAACCGGGGATCTACTTTTCTCGGCTGGCACTTGACAACGCGCGAAAACAGAGACAGCTGGCGCAGTATATCAACCTGGAGGAGGCGGAAAAGTACATATCGGTTGGCGGTGTGCGCATCGAGGACGACATCTTAGTGACAGGAACAGGGTATGAGAATCTCACGACGGCGCCCAAAGGAAGAGAGATGCTAGAGATTCTCCGGGGCCGGATCGACCACTAGTCACCCTTTAATATATGAGACCTGCATTAGGCGACCGGAAGATGGGGCCATGGAAGCTGCGGTAGGGGATATTACCTTCCTGAAGAGGGCTAAGGCGGGAAGGGGAATTGACGGAAGGTGGATAAGTACGATGAAACTGCTCCATCGGACTTGTACACCGTAAGTGCACAGCTCTCGCAGCTGCCCAGCTGTCCCCAGAGGGTAGCCCACAATTCATCTGGATGGAAAAATGCCATGCTTCTAGACCGGTTTCTACTGGACCAGCTCATTGTACCCCGTACCTGCCCGTCTGTCTACTACTAATAGTATACACACCGCATACAAGTAGCGAGTACGTAGACGTCTCCAGCTGCGAACACATGGACCAACCCGAGGGGCAATTGTGTGCGGTTTTTTCTTTTTTCTTCTATTTTTTTCAGTTGGTAGAAGTGGTAAACTGACGAGTCAATTGCATCGTTTTCCATCACTTTGTCACTGACAAGAATGATATGATCTGGAATGTGTGTCAGGAATGTGTGTCAGGATACCCAATAAGAGCGATGCTGTGTTATGCGTGCTTATTTTTGTCATTGTGCGATCCCAATCGAATTTTACAGTACCTGTACGATGAATTGTCATGACCCGTCAGGCGCCGATCGGACCGTCCGGCAGGGACCACCTAAATGCGGCATTTTGGCAGACATGCAGAAGGGATCGGGCCGGCATCGGTGGCGTACGGTATGGTCATTGTATGGTCAGTAACGGTAAGTTACTGACTGGCCGGAGTGAGTGTCTGCCCTCCGATGAAACAGATCCAGTCATTCATTCATTATTGTCAGGCCACTATGGTACTCATTCCACTGAATAAGGGAAATTAGGGAAAAGACGGGATGAGATCATTCTGTCACAGGATTTCCTCAAAAGAATTCCTCAAATGGCGTGATCTGACCTTGTGGGCGAAATTGACATTCGTGATTAGGGAGCGGCTATGACCACAATTGACATGATTTCTGACTAGATCTCGCCAATATTAAGCAATAGCTGCGCCCATGTACCTGCTCTTGGGTATTCGTGCTTCTAGACTGTAAGGTCACTGGTGGAACCACACTATTCCCTGGTGGAACCCGATGGTCTAAATTTTCTTTCGGGAACGACGGGTGATCATACTGCACTGCGTATGGGTACCTTATTCGGCGTATACAGTACTCTGAGTCACACCACCCCTTTTGTGTATATATTCACATCCTTCCTTCCTTTTTTCTCGTTTCTACTTTCCCCCCTCTTCCTCAATTCATCACATCCTCTCGGGGGTGTTGGTCACTCCTCTCTCAATGCCTCGTCTCCTCTTTTTGTGATTCCTGTGATTCTGTGATTCGCAATGCTTTACTTTGTTTGATTTACGATTTACGACAAAAAGGAAAAATTTGCAACTATTCAATCCTCCAATCGATAGAATGGGCCACAGACACAACAGACGCCTTTCTCGATTAAGACCAAACCGCATTTACAACATCGATACCATCAATTCCCCGATCGACAGTGATCCCTTCTCGCGATCTCTCGCCCCGACCTGGCATTATGGATCCTTGAATTGGACGTGCGATCACCCACCGCGGTTCGAGACGGAGCGGTGTTGGCTGTTTGGTGGTGAACCCGGGGATGATGTTGGGCTTTGTTATCGCATGTTGGAATACTTTGGTGGTCTCGACTACGTCGATTCGTAAGTACACTCTACCTTTCTCTTTCAATTGAACCCATCTAACACTCCCAAGTTCACAGTCGAGACTCCCCGGATGATTGAACGAAAAGTTAAAAGTTATGCGCTTTTGTCTTTACGATGTCCTGGTTTCGTCCTTCGATTTATGAACGAAAAAAAAAAAAAAGAAAGAAAATCAGCACCGAACAAAACGGAACGGAAGACAACCACTGCACCTCTCGATAAGTTGATCGGAGAGGACCACACTACATCCCGCCGATTGTGACATCCACCGGATTCAATGGAACAACCAAGTTGCGGCTTGTAGCAATGAAGATATCTCCGGATATTGGATTGGCCCTAGAAAAGCTTGGCCATATGACTTCTGGCCCAGTGTTTCCACGTCAGCGCTTTGGAGCGACAGTGTCACAGTTGCTGTTTTTGGCTGGTTGAAATCGTGTCCGACTAACATGGTTGTTGACGCTTGAGTTCCCTGCGAAAGTAAATCGGTAGCTGGTGATCTCTGCGCATCTGTTGTCAGCGGCGTGAGGATCTCTGCTCATGTCACACTCGGGATATCAGTCAATGGATACTCGAGAAATTTGACTCATCCAGAAATGAGTTTTCGGCTTGGGATTGTGGATATGGAAGCAAGGCGGGATCTCATTAGCGATAGTAATTCCTGTCACTGAAACCAATTCTTGCACTGTTCCATATAAGGCCTACAATTAGCCTGACCATGATGGACACGCCTGTATAATAGCAACTCAGCCACAAATGAACCATCAGGGAAATTCTTCACATCTTATCCACCTATAACTAGTAGCGCGTAGTTTATTATTATCTGGTCTGCCTTAAAAAACAGCCTTACTTAGCCTCAGACACTAGCTGAAAAAAGCAGGCGGTGAGCCCAATAAAGGACACGGTCGATCACAAGTGGACGAACCTCCGATGCGATAATAATCCAAGATGCTGGACAGTTTCCTCTTCTCCTCTGTATTTCTGTTCGTCTGAAGGAGGACATGATTGTGACTTTGAGCATCTAAAAGTGTTCTGTACTCCGTCGAGAACTGTGGTTTAGTGTTGCTCATACTTCCACGCTACGGACGGGGGCGACCCTCTGCTTGATTTCGCCTCACCATGTCGACAGACTACACCTATGACGAGCAGGTGAGCGACGCCTAATTGAACGTCATGCCAATATAGATGGCTAACTGATCATGACAGGGTCAATTCTTCCCGTTTTTCATCCTGACTCTCACCGGCCTCGTCACTCTCCCTCTCACATACAACCTCCTCAAACCCACCAAGAGTACGTGTCTTTTTTTGACTTCATCATGGATGGACATCCAATTAACACTCATACCGTCTAGACCTCGAAAACACTGCACCACGGATAAAATCAGATTTCAACCCCGAACATGCCGATCTCATCGAGGCCCAGAAGCGCAAACGCCTGCGCAAGGAATATCGGGTGAAGCGTATCATCACCGTGGTCCTTGGGTATGCGGTGATGGCGTGGATGGTCTACTTAATCATCGTTACTGCCCGGTCGACTCCCAAGATCTGGGATCCATATGACATTTTGGGAATTTCAAGGGTGCGTGGTTTCGTCCCTTCGTCCGAGGTTGTAGATCTATTGCATGGGAATCTGCTGACTGTGTGTTTGTTGATAGAGTGCCAACGAAAAAGCGATCTCGAGACACTACAAGCGCCTTTCTCTCATCTACCACCCCGACAAGATCCGACCTGACCCCTCCAAGAACGAGACCCTCGAGACGCTTAACGAGCGATTCGTCGAGTTGACCAAGGCTTACAAGGCGCTGACCGATGAGGAGATCCGTAACAACTATATTCAGTACGGTCACCCGGACGGCAAGCAGAGCTTCAGCATCGGTATTGCTCTTCCGAAACTCATTGTCACCGAGGGATACGGAAAGTATGTTTTGCTGGTCTACGGAGGTCTGCTTGGTGTGCTTCTACCGTACATCGTTGGAAAATGGTGGTATGGTTCTCAGCGGTACACAAAGGAGCGTGTCCTCGTCGCTAGTGCGGGCAACATGTTCCGGGAATACAAGGACGATATTACCGATGGCGGCATTGTCAACGCATTGTCCTCGGGAGCAGAATTTACCGAGATTCTCAAGGGATCTCGGGCAGATGCTGGTCTTGGGAAGCTTGAGAAATTGGTTTTGGCCGAAGGTTCTACGTTCCTTTCTTCTCAGGACCGGGAAGCTATCAAGCAAATGGACGAGTCTAGCCGGAGAAAGGCGCTCGCTTTGTTGTGGGCGTACTTGGGTCGTGTTGACTTGGTAGATGCCTCTCTTAACGGCGGTAAGTTTGTCACCCGTCATTGCAATATTGATGCTAATTCCCCATAGAAAAGTACGAAGTCGCACCGGTCGCGCTGTCTCTGAACGAATCATTCCGGGCCATCGCACTCGCTTTCGGTAACCTTCGTCCTATGTTGAGCGCTTTCCGCACCTCGCAACATTTGATCCAAGCCATCGCTCCGGGCGCGTCGCCGCTTTTGCAACTTCCTCATTTTACCAATGAGGTTGTGAAGTCTGTCGAAGGAAGTGACACCAAGGACCATCTCACCGTTCAGAAGTTCATGGACCTTAGCGAAGATAAGCGGCGCAGTCTCACAGTTGGTGCTGGTCTCTTGTCGCAACAGCAGTATGATACCGCCATCGGGGTTGCTAAGCAACTCCCTGTTCTTGAAGTCTCCAGAGCCTTCTTCAAGGTCATGGGCGAGAAGGTTATCACCCCTAGCAGTTTAGTGCAGCTGGTCGTCAAGGGACGATTTGTCCCCCCCGGCCACGCGAACGTTCCCGAAGTCAACCCCGAAGATCTTGAGGACGTCGACCCGGACGAGGATGATCTCGACGCTCTTATGGGTCGGAAACCCGCCAAAAATAAGGCCAACGGTGGGAAGACCGACAAGCTCGAGCCTGTGCAGCCCCCATTGGCTCACGCGCCGTATTTCGCCCGTGACCACTCGCCCCGGTGGCACATTTTCCTGGCTGATTCTAAGCAAGGCAAGATGGCCGTGCCTCCTTTCACCTTTACCACCTTTGATAAACCTATTATCGATGAGGTCGGTAACCCAACTTTCGACATGCAGACTCTGAAGATGCAGTTCCAGGCACCTCCTGGGGTTGGAGCGTTCACTTTTGTGATGCACATGACCTGCGACAGCTACATCGGGCTTGACATGAAGCAGGAGATCACGCTGCATGTCGAAGACCCGGCTAAGGCCGCTGCTCTTGGGGAGGAAGATGATATTAGTGAGCCTGATGAGGGTGAGTTCCTGTTCCCTTTTCATGAAACACGATAAATAGAAGCTAACCAGTACACTAGATTCAATTGCCGGTCAAATGCAGGCTTTGAAGACGGGCCAGCCACCCAAGAGGAAGGCGAAGAAGCCGTCTGACTCTAGCGAAGAGGATGAGAGTGATACCGATGGGGATGCGGGTGGTGATACCAGCGATACCAACACCGAGACTGATGTGGATGATTGATTGCCATAGGAGGGACGTTTTTATTCATTGTTTTACCTATTCCGTTGTATGATGTTTTTCTACCTCGTGCATGTAGAGGGGTAAGGGTTTATATATACCCCAGGGTATGGATATGCATGACCCAATCTTCTTTTCCTCTTTTTCTTTCTCCGTATCTGAGACTGGGTTATACTGTATGCTAGCTAGTTTAACTATGCATTTAGGAGTTTGAATTGCTTGACTTTGAATTGCTTGACTTCTACAGCTCGGCTCCTACCACTGGCCTACAGCCCTGTCAGTGTCAATCCCAGCGATCAACCTCCAATACTGCAGGTGCGAGCACTATTGAGCATGAAGATCTTTTGTTTGTGCCCTGTCAGAGTGGGATGACTGCCGCGAACTAGTCTATACAGGGAAAGCATCTTCACTATGACGAGGACCGTGTGCCATTCTGCATTCCCCCCGCCGGCATAAGTGGAAGTGATATAATATTTAGCAGCAGACTTTTTATTGACGGCGAACTTTGTCGGCGGCTATGTTGCGAGGGATATAAGAGATGGTTTCCTCTTATGATCGATTCAATTGCAATTGACCATGGTTGATTGACAATGTCAAAATCCGCCCAGGACGATCCATCCCCGGCTATCGCCGAAACACATGCCTCCAAAGGTCCCGAACCCTCACGAACTCCAACCATAACAACAACCCCAATCAACCTCAAAGACGTCGATGACACAACCACCTTCTACAACACCCACAAACCCCTCACAACACCCCTCCCACCCGCACAGGAATCCCGCCTCATCCGCAAAAACCTCCTTTACCTCCTCGGCCAAACATGGTGGATATCGTTCCTCATCCATCTCGACCGCGCGACGCTCTCGTCCGCTAGTACGATGGGTATCTTCAGAGATGTAAAAATGACCAAGAACGAGTATAACCGGCTATTTATCGTGTTTTATGTCGGGTATTTGGTGGCGTTGTGGCCCGGGGCGTGGGTATCGCAGAGGATCGGGCATAAGAGGTTTATTACGGGGTCGTTGTTCTGCTGGGCGGTGTTGGTTGGGGTGCATCCAGCTGTTAGGACAGGAAGGGAGATGATGGCTGTGCGGTTTTTGCTGGGATTGGTAGTTATGCTCTTAGCCTTCTGGCGCATTTCTGTAGGCTAACGTATCGCAGACGGAATCGCAGATCGTGCCGTCGACGGCGATCCTGCATCAAGCGTTCTTTCCGCCGAAGAAATCGCCCTGGGTTCAGTTACTATGGTGGACGGCTGGGTCTCTTGCTAATGTCATGCTGACTATGGTCGCTTACAAGCTCATCAAAGACGATAATGCGGGATCGCTAATCGGGGGCATTGCATCGTGGAAATGGCTGCATATCATCTGTGCAATCGTGACATTCGCAATATTCTTGCCTTTGATGTTCTTCTTGCCAAATACGCCTGTTGAAGCGAAATGGTTGTCGATAGAGGAGAAAGTGCATACGATAGAGTTGATACGGAGGACGAGAGCTGGGATCGTGAATTCGACCTGGAAATGGGACCAAGTAAAGGAGTGCTTTCTGGACATCAAGAGTTGGTTGTTCATGTACGCCCTACCCCCACTACTTCTATATTTGTCTGCGATTGTACGAATGGATGTTGACAAGATAGCTTCCACATGTTCTTCAACGAACTTCCCAACAACACGTCCGCCCAAACCCCCCTTATCCTCGTCGGCTTCGGCTTCACCCCTGCCCAGAGCGCCCTCTTCAACATCGCAAAACCGCTCTGGGGCATGATCCTAATCCTAGTCTCTGCATTCCTCCTTTACGCCACAAACCTCGGAACAGGATACACCTGCGCTTTATCATACATCCCATGTTTAATCGGAGGTATTATCGAGCTTTCCTCCCCTTGGTCGAACAAAGTAGCCCTAGTGGTCGGGACGCAGATCTCGTCGTTTAAACCGTCGTATTTGCTGGGTTTGAATTGGGCGGGGACGACGACGACGGGACATACGAAGAAGCTGTGTCTTATGTCATCGTGTATTGTTGCGGCGGCAGTTGCGAATATGATTTCTCCCGAGTATGTTCCTATTTCTCCCACATTAAGTCTATGTCAAAACCGAAACCATCCAGCCAGACTGCTGACCATGTGCATGGCAGATTCTGGCAATCAAAATACAGCCCCCGCTACGTCCTCCCTTGGTCCTTCATGACGGCCTTCTGGTTCATATCGCCCATGATGTGTCTAATCATCCGGTTTTACTTGGACCATCAAAACAAACTCCGGGAGAAGACCCTGGGACTAGGGGAACAAAGTGGCCAGCAGGAGCAGGAGCAGGGAAGTGAGAGCGAGGAAGATAGCAGGGGAGGGTTTTTGGGAGATATGACGGATAAGGAAAATGCGAGGTTTGTTTATCCGCTTTAGGATTTGTTTGTCTTCTGGTGGTTGTGCAATATGTTTTATGAGGGACAGGGACTTGGCTTGGATTGGAAGTAGTGAATAGATATTCTACATAGAATAATGAGTTCATCCTTCTCTCCCACATATTCTACACAACCTGAAACAGTATATAGTACATGCAGTGATAATCCCTTGAGAGAGAAGATACAATAACGGCAGAATAATATTGGACAATGTCCAAATTTTCTTTCATTTTCTCATATCTCATATCCTAGCCAGGGGTATGGTGGTATCTTAACGAATGATCATAGTGCAGACAGAACTCCCGAAATCAGAATCAAGAAAAGCAAAAGGGGTATCAAACCCGGCCGGCCATGCCATGCAAATGATTGATGTGCGATGGTGGTATCTTAACGAAATCCAAAAAATCAAATCAGACAAAGTGAAATGAAGTGAGGCTAAGTCAAGCCAAACAAGTCGTTAAGCGTAACTCGTAGTCATGTCTATGACACAACAGGAAAAGCAGCGAAGTAAGACAAAACAGATAGATAGACAAACACATGTAGAACTACCTATCCAAAGGAAAAGTCCACCCAGTCGCAAGAGCAGCATACATCGGCTGTTCCTGCTGCTGCTCCTGCAGAGAAGAGAGATGCTGCTGATACGCGTTCAGAATGTCGATGGGCAGACCAGCTGTCGGCGTTTGAGCGTGAGGCTGAGGCTGAGTGTGTGGGTCGATATCTAGTCCCATGGGCAGCATCATCGGGGGGTGGATGCGGGTGTTCGGGTTTTCCGCGTAGTACATATATGGAGACGTGAGCGGGGTGTCATGGTGACTGGCCGCTGTGGAAGGGAGGGTAGCGCTCGTGCAGGCGCTGGTGCATGAGGGGATGTCGTTGCCCATGCTGACGGTTGTGTCGAGGGAGAGACGGGGCATGATTATGTCTGAGTGTGCTTGTTGTTGGTGTTGGGGAGCGTGGTAGCCTGAACCTGAGTATCCGGAATACTGGTAATTCTGCTGCTGCTGCTGCTGTTGTTGTGGCTCTGCCTGAGTAGTCGGAAGCATATCGACCTCCCATTTGAACGGCTTGTGCGAAGACTCAACAGGGCTGCAAATGCTCGACGTCGGCTGAGGGGGCGTGGCAGGCTCCGGGGACGGATCGGTCGTCGCGCTATCGGTCGAGTTGCTCGAGAGGTATCGCAGATACTGCAGGTCTTCAGACTCCTCGCTCGGGTCTTCGGGGTTTTCTTCGGCCTGTTTGATGAGGCCCATTCGGTCGAGGATGTCGTGGGTTAGGGGGTGGCCGTCGGCGTTCGTTTGTAGGGGCTCCCCGGGGAAGCAGTTATTGTCGACGCAGATTCTGTGGAGGCTTTGGAGGCCTTTGACGGACATGGATAGGCTAGACTCGAGGAGTTCGACGTAGCTGTTGCTATGCTGTTAGTAAGGTTCTGGTTTTATAGTTCCTTATACTTGGGAGGCTTACCCCTTCGAGTACACCCTCGTCTGAGTAGCCTTTCTCTCTCGGAACAGACACGGATGGTTATATGCAGCGCAGCGGTTGCAGGGTTGCTTTCCATCGCACTTGATCCAGTCGGTCATTATAAAGGCCAGGAGCGGAGCAGAAGAAAGTACTAACCTTGGTCTTCTTGATCCTGCACCGATCACAAGCCTTCAGGACATGCTTGCGCTTAACCCGGAACACGCGCTGTGGCTTCTCCTCCATCTCCTGCTGACATTCGAGCTCGGAGATTTGTGCTACCGCAGTGAGATTATACAGATTCTCTGGTAGACCGGGGATGTTTGTCTTGGGACGGAGCTTTGGTTGTCGGGGCATCGGTACTTCTGCTATATCCACTGCGGAGGAGTAACAGCAGAGGAAAGATAACGAGGACGAAACTCTTCAAATACGAAACTGACTCGGTGTATGCAAGTGAATTGACAGCAAGTCATCGAATATTTGAAGAAAACAGAGGCTGAAGTACTTTGACGAGCAGGTGGGGGAGGGGCTCTTTATAAAAGTACAACAAGACGGCTTGGACTGATATCACTCACTTTCGTGCCAAAGACCGAAAGTAAAAAAAAAAAAAAAAAGCTGCAAGCCCCGCATAAGCAGATCCTTATAGCCATGACTATCTGTCTGTCTGTCTAATTGTCGTATACGACGCGATAGCTGCCAGTGAGTGACGTGGAAAAAGCTCTGGCGGCTGTGACAGGTACATACATACATGGGCATACTACTACACCGCAGTTAAAAGAAAAAAAAAATGCCCCGCAAACAGAAATGCAAATACTGTACATGATTGCTGCCCCACGCTTCTCTGCTTCGCTCTAGGGCTGCTGACACGAATGAAGCAGAGGGGGATTTGCCGTCAAACGGTCCGAGCCGATAGCAAATGGGCGGGTCAAAGAGGGCCGGACAGAAAGGACGACAGTGACTAAGACCCCGGTCGTTTGGGCAGCGAGGGACAGGGTCACATACATTTTCGATTATCGTCACGCCGAGGTTTGCGCTGCGCTGTGCAATGGCAAGAAGTGTCAGCATGGCATGGCTTTTTAGTCCAGTGACCATGTGGACAGGGGTTTGTCGCTGGCAATAACTCTGTAGAGGCTCTTGTCGGTGAGCATGGCAAAATAATAGTACTCATAGTAATTCAATCTACTGGATGGCATTAGGTGTACAAGTACATGCTACACAGGGAGTCGTTAATCATTCAAAGTATAGGCCATGAGCGCGCCTATCACATTCGCCCCATATGAAACTTGTCCGATATTCAATTGTGTCCTTGTCATGGGAGAACACTGCAGAAGGATCGATGTAACGAGTCAAGCATGGCATATGTGGCTGGTATGGGTACATGGCATATGTACATTGCAGATGAGGGGTCACCATAACCCAGTTTTTCCATCCCATTTGTCTCCATGCAACTAACAAAGAAGAAATCACATGAATAGTGAGTGCTGCAGTACTCCCTTTGTCCGTCTCACCTACTTGTATCATAGATACAAGGACCGGGTATCTCATTAACCAGTCGCCGAGGAATTACAATTCGCAAATGACTTGCAAGTTATACAGTTTGGTTGGTGACTGGCTGGCAGATGATTGAGATGATTGAGGATTCTGTATCAGATTTGAAATCACAAACTGGATATACCATGCTAGTAGAGAACAAGCTAAAACACTAGGGTTAGGCAATCAAATATCACCATACTAATATTAATACGACCCCGCTTTAGGGGAGGATTTCTAAGCCCGGAATATCTCGAACCAGCGGGAACTTTTTGTTTAGGTCTCTTTTCGTAAATAAGCAGAAGAAAAAGAAATGATCATTCAGCGCCTGGAGAGCATCCCAGCCTTATCCCGGTCAATGCACTGCCACAGTAAAGGATGGCATGTTCGAAAGAATACAGTGATTCGATGGTGTTGAAGATCGCCATTCCTTTTCACCAGGGACCGGAGGCTGACAAGCAATCATTTTGCTCCGACAGGCCTGGGACGAAAAAGCAACAAACATCTGACCTCGGTGTTACTGGCGGCGGTTAAACGGGCTATTGGAAAATGTATTCTAATGCTATTCGTGACTCAGAAATCTTCGATCTCTCGGCCAATAATCGGAAAACCCGATTGATATTGGCAATGCATCGACCGACTCTACATGACGTAAATTGGTAAATTTTTGTCAGGCAATAATAGGGAGAGTTTCTGAAGAAAGGCTATACATATTATCGCACTTGCTCGAGACGGATCGGTCTTTCCGATCCTGCAACAAGTCGAAAACGCGCAGTAGAAACAATACCTAGCGGATACGAGTCCGACGGACGAAGCCACGAGTTTAACAATTGCCTCATATCCGGAGTGATATCAATGATGCAGAGGCGATTTGGCTTAATACAATCAGAACCAACCAATTTACCTTTCGCGGCGAGATGGGCGATGGCAAGTAACCGCTCCATTGGGTCACATATAATGGATATGTAAAGTCAGCTGACTACTACGAACGGCATGAACCCTAACTTGACAGCCAGCACATTGCCACTCTATTGCATATATCCCAGTTCCTAACTATCTCACAGAGAAAAACTTTAAACCAACTCCAATCTGATACACAAGGAGATCGCCTTTCTGTCGTTTCCGCATGCGGATTCCCCACAAATATTGCTACTGGATCAGCCGTTGACGAGCCATGGTTCTATGAGCCTTCGAAGCATGGCAAAAATTAAGCTCGAATGTAACCTCCATATTGTTTTGTTGACACCATAGAATTATAACTTTTTCCCTTTAAGTATATGCAGTTCAGCCAGCCACTTCTTCAGAGCTACTCTTCTAGCAGTCTATGATACAATACAGCTTGTGTCTACAGTTTGATACTTTACTTTGGATTTCTGGGATATGGTGTCATCCAATAACACTATTTTGTGGAGGAAATACACTTCTGAGATCATCCTGACATGGCCGCTCTTAATACATATCATATAAGACGAGTATGTATTGCTCCAGATCCCGGACAGCAAACACACAGATTGACAAAACACATACACACAATCACCAAAATGGCAACTTCTTTCCAATCGCACGTCCACCACAATTTCGAACCTCCCACTTCAGAACTCCTCTTCGGCGGACGCCGAGTCTCAGACATCCTCCGGGATGGAGACACCTCAGTTACCCGTCGTAGCTCCCGCAAGTCAAGCACAGAAAACTCCGCCTTAACTGAGATAGTGCATTCACTTGCCAACCGCAGTAGCAGCGACATCCTCCCATCGAAGCTCATCGGAGCAGACTACGAGACCATCCTAGAATGGATTAGCTCCGAGCGGATGAGGAAGCTGCCGGCGGAGGGGAGCAGCTATGATAAGGTGCTGGTGTGGGCAAGGTTGTTTGTTGAGCGTTTGCATTCGTTTGATTTGGCTGTTGAAAGCTTTGCAGGAGATAATCATATGGCAGCTCAGTTGGCTTATGTCCATTGCGCAAGTTTGCTCAGTGTATGCCTTCCTCCTAGTATCTCTGATGAGGTTGATACTGACAACATCTAGCTCGGAGAAGAAAACTCCGGCGCCCTACTCGATCTCTTTGGCTTTTTCTACCGCTGTTCCATGGGCCTAGGCCATCTGCTCGACCGCGCTGAGCTGTTCATCGTCTCACAGAACATCAAAGACCAGTTGATTCTGGCTTTGGCAGATCTGGTTACCCTCGTCGTCGGGGTAGCTAACCACTTTGTCGACTCGTTGGGACAGTTGAAGTCTGGTTCTGTGTCGATTGACATCTATAGCACATTTGCGGCGCCTATCGAGAGCTTCCGTACGAGATGTGAGTATGTTGCTGAGTTGATGTGGAGCCATCAATTGGCGCAGGAGGGTGTTGATACTAAAGGTAAGTTGAACTTGACCCCCCCGGTTTGTCTTTTGGCTTGCTGATATGTATACCCTGTAGTGGCCAAGCTCGAAACAATTAGGCAATGGCTTGAGCCTGAAGATCCAGCTCTTGGAAACATCATTGAGAGCACCGCGCAATTCGCCCAGGAACGCGAGGAATCGACCTGTCTCTGGCTGATGCCATATCTGAATCGTTTCCTCAAAGGCGAGCAGCATACCATGGCCATCACTGGCCAGCCTGGATCGGGCAAGTCCATTCTGGCAACAGTCATCAACGACCACCTGCAATATCCGATTGGGGGTGTTAACTACAAATCTATTTTTGTACCAATCAATAATCGAGTCCCAGCAAACTCGACCCCCCGCGCAGTCGCAAAATCCATTCTCTCCCAGCTCTTCGCCGGCCGCATCGGCAACGTCCGCCTCTACCAAATCCTCTCAGACGCCTGTTTGCAGTCCCAAAAGACAATCGACAACGAATCATACGACAACACCCTCTGGACTGCCCTTGGAAACGCGCTACAGGCCAGTCTAAAGGGCGCCAAAGAACTCGTCCTCGTCATCGATGGCGTTGATGAATCCAGCTGCGGCCAATCCGCGCTCCTGAGCAGACTTCGGGATGCAACGGCCAACGCATCTAATCTTAAGGTGATCGTGTTGGCCTCGGAAACGGAGTCAGCGGCAACTGTATCCAAGGCACAGACCACGGTGCATATCTCTCCGGAGTTGATCTTTGATGACGTTGCTGCCGTCATCCGGAGAGTTTTCCAGGACTGCCCGGTATTCGATCAGATGTCCGAAGAGCAGCGGGAGCTGAATGTCACCCGGATCACTGAGGCAGCTAACGGCTCATTCCTGTGGGGAAAGTTGGCGACGAAGAAGATCCGGGATGACAATCACCCTAACGCGGAGAGTCTAACCAAGGCCATTGAAAGCCTGGTCAAGGCGAATTATTCTGTCTCAGATCTAGTCTCCCATCGACTGGGATCCAAGCTCTCCGAGGATGGAAAGAAGATTCTGTCCTGGCTCGCAACTGCTTCTCGCCCAATGACATTGCGGGAGATTTCTGCTCTTCTCTCTGTGCAGCTGGACAAGGGCACCATTGCGGAGCAGGACAGCAGCAATCCACTATCTCTTCTGAAGCCCGTGACATCGCTGGTATTCTGCCACAGTAACATGCTCTATCTGCGCCATGGCCAGATCCGTGCAGCTATCACTGATGCATCCGCGAAAGGCTCCTTCTTGCCTGCCATGAAAAACAGACACGCGGATCTGGCACAGAGATTGCTGCTTTACGTCAAGAGGACCGTGACCAACAACAGCGAGCCATCATTGACGCCCCCGGACGAATCCTCCGCATCGACCCAATTGGAAATGTTCCCTCTTCTGGACTTCGCTCTCCGGTACTGGGTGAATCATGTGAAGACGGCATTTGGCTGCTCTACGGAGCGGGAAATCAACACTGCGAGCAAGGAACTCCGACCCGTCCTGCCCACAACCCCGGCCGTACAGTTGCTCGAAATGACCGTGTGGAAGAACAAGCCGACCCCGGCGCTGGTCAACCTGAGCACACTCGAGACGAACATCTATGAGCAGGTGCTCACCAGCAACCACCCAGCGACTCTGCAAGCAGTTCTCTGTCAGGCTCTCACTTACCGACCGCTCCGGGATACAGCGCAGCTCCAAGTCAGCCAGGTCTTCTACCACGCCGTGAAGATCAGCCAGACTGTCCTCTCCATCCAACATGTCATCACCATGCAAATTACCAGGGAGTTTTTGGATATAACCTCAAATCAGGTCACAACTTCCAAGACAGATATCATGACGAAACGGATCGAGATGCTCCAACTGCTAGTGGAATGCTACAAGATCCACTACGGTGCTACGAGCCAGATGATCGTCTCGACACTCACGCAGCTGGCGGAACATTACATGTCAATCAAGGAAGAGCATAAAGCACAGAAGATCTTAAATTCAATTCCAGGGAACTCAGGAAGTCCCGGTCTGTCTAGACCTTCTCCGTCGACGGATGAGTCGTTACTGGTGCAGCTTCACGGCCGCCGGGAGTCAATTCAAGAAGGCACTATTCTTGCGCTCGACGAGAAGGAAGAAGATGAGCTTCTTTCTTGGTCCTATAGCTTTGACGCCATGATCAAGCAGGCCGAGAAATTCACTGCCGAGGGAAATTTTAGGGCCGCGGAACGAACATACGTCGAGATCTGGCAGCGAACCAGCAGGGACTTCCGTCTGCAACAAACTTCACAATTAGAGTTACAGAACATTAAGGCTACTCTGCTTTATTCCAAGTTCTTGCAATCCCAGACGAGAGAAGATGAAGCGTCTTCGGTTCTCTTAGGTTTCTGGGAGGAGTACGAGCACACAATGTCTAGCTCCGAAGCCGTCGTATCGCAGCTGATGGAAATTGCCAAGGTCATGAAATCCGTTGGACTGTCGTACACGGCTCTCAGCGTGTTCCAGAAGTGCGCCCAGAGCGTCACCTCAGAGAGTTCTCTACACGAGAAGCTCCAGAGCCTTGCCCAGTCTGCCTCCAATGAAATCATGCAGAACACGTCGACAATGACTGAGTCGAGCCTACAGGAGATAGTCTTTAGCAGTACATCCACGTCCGCGTCCAAGGAAGACAAGTTCTATTCCACTGCCACAACCGCCCTCGTCCAGATGTACATCTCCCAGCACCGCTGGCGCGATGCCACCAAGACCCTGAAGAAGATCCTGCTAGTAATCTGGTCCGCGCTGTTCGTCCCCTCAGTCCACGACGTCGTCCTTCCATCAGAGAACGTCGAGCACTGCGTCGATCTTGCAGAACATCTGAAAGACTGCTACCGTTACCGCCACCGTTCAGCCAAAGAAGAAGACATCTGTCTCCGTCTCTACCACGCCGTCCGCCGTTCTCGACCCGCAGGCGACAAACTGCTCGACCGGGTGACCAAGGACCTCCTCCGCGTATACGAGCGCACGTCGCAGACGGAGAAGCTCATTCCAATCCACCAGGATATCCTGAATGACTACAGCAAGCGATTCGGGGAGGGACATCCGACTGTGCTTAAGGAGTTGCGGATTTTGGCTGAGATGACACATTCGCGCGCGGAATCGGTTGACTATTATTGGCGAATTTTTAAGGTTTTGAATAAGGACTCAAATACTTGCCATCGGGATGCATTCGAGCCGCTGCTTGTTGTTGTTACGGAGCTGTTTAACCAGGGACGGTTCTCGGATGCGTTGCAGCCGTTCGTGGTGTTGTTCAACACGCTGCCGCACTCGAATGTCAACCCTAAGCTTCGGGACCAGACGTTCGTGAAATCGGTGTTTGATAACTACGTGCAGTGTCTGCGTTTGGTCCACCGGGATATCCATGTCATTCATGATGTGACAGCTCAGTATCGCAAGATATGCACGAGCGTCTTTGGAGCAACGGCTTCGATCACGATCCAGGCCACGCAGACGCTCGCCAACATTTGCCGTGAATCCACGCAGTATGAGTCCGAGGCTGTGCAACTCTACGAAGAACTACTCCAGATCCAGTCGAACGAGGTAGATATCGATTACGACGATATTCGCGCAACGCTGAATGCGATCTACGAAGATCAGTATGCATCTGTCTCGTCGTCTACAGAGTCCGTCTCAGCAGAGCAAATACACAAGCTGATCTCCATACGAATTCTACGTCTCTCAACTGCCCAGTCTACCGACGGCTGGGCTCACCAGAACTCGCTCTCACAGATGGACGAGCTTGTTTCCCTATATATCAAGCAAGGCGAGATTCAGTCCGCCATCTCACTTCTCCAAGAAACAGCAATTCAGGTGCTTGTGACAGAAACCTCAACCACGATGCTGACCGCTGCCGCCAAGCACATCGCCTCTAGCTTCATAGCAGCAGGCCAAGTGCACCGCGCCAAAGAACTCGCGCAGGAGATCTATCGCCAGATCGTGGCCAAGGATACCGTCAACATCAGCACTGCCAAGTTCGATCTGACTTCCAAGCACCGCCAGACCTTGGCCTTCCTGGCCCAATTCGAGTACAGTATCCGCGAACGGGAGGAGTCGTCGCTGACGGTGAACGAGATCTATGCTTCGTTGACGGCCGAGTATCTGTACTTTGAACAGTTTAGGGCGGAGATCAGCTCCGCAAAGGCGAGCAGTTTCCAGAGCGTGATCGAGACCGTTTCTCGTCTGCATGGATTCCTCCGTTCCAGAGGGCGCTGGTCGCCTGCTGCCAGACTCGTGGACCAGTTCACCAACTACTTTGTCTCAACGCAGAACCAGAAGATCCAAGTGAGTGCAGGTCAGGCAAAAGTATTCATCAGTACGCTGTTGGAATACTTTAGCACGCACTCATCACACGACTTCCTCCGCTCCATCGCCATCGCCAGCTACAGCCGCGTCGAGCAACTCCTCTCCTCCAAAGACTACCAATCCGCCTCCGACCTAGCCCTGACCTCCTTCAAATTCATCCGCGCCCACGACGGCTTCTCTTCTCTCTCAACAATCAAACTAGGCTTCAAGCTCGGCCTCGCCGTCTCCGGCCGCGAAATCCAGCCCCGCCCCGACCCCCCAACCCGAAAGAACATGCTCAACACCTCCGCGACCATCATGACCGATATCCTTGGATACTGCAAGCTCAAGAAGATCGACCTCTCCCAGATCGATCTCATCAACCTAAACAACCTCATCGGGCTCCTCGACGAACAAAAAGACTACCATATGTTGGAATGGGTCCTTTCCTCACTTTGGAACAGTCGCGAGCGACACGCCCCCTGGCAGCAGCAATCATCATATACCCTTGCCCTCGGCCGCATGCTCGTTATCACCCGCTACTTGGTCGGCGATTACATGGCTGCTATCCGGCTGGCGGAGGATATGGTGTACAACAGCGCGCGCGTACACGGGCCTCGCCATCCCAGTTCTATCGAAATGACCATCCTGCTTTCCCAGATGTACACCAGCGTCGCACAGGGGTATCAGAACCAGAAGGCCCGGCGCGAGCTCGCGTACAGATACTATCGCAAAGCCGCTAGTCTGCACGAGAACGCCCTTCGCGTGTTCATCGATCCCACCGCCACCGAAATGGTCGAGAGTGCTTCCTCGGGCTCTGAGTCCGAACCGTCCAGCCCTGGAGCGGGGCCGGAAGAGCGGGTTGGCAAATATGTGCGGCAGCATTTGCATCTGCTCAAGCTTGCTGTTGAGAGGCTGGGGAACTGGCCCAAGGAGTACTCGGAGTATGAGAGGTTGAGTGCAGAGTTGTTTAGTGCTTTTGGGGGTGATTTGAAGGGGATTGAGGGGGTTGATAAATGGAATTTGAAGAATTTTGGGTTTGGGAAGGCTGAGGCCAGTGATGATTTGATTTCGGTTAAGTCGTATCCTGGGATGACGTTGGAGAAACATGCTGTTGCTGTTTGACTTGGTGGGTTTGAAAAATTGGATGCCAGAAAAGTTTTCTGTATTTTAGCGTGTGGTTAGTCCTTTGTTTGAACAATAACAATCTCCATAACATTATCAATTAATTAACATCCTCAGCAGACCGCTATATACAGTATCCAAATCTAAGCCCTTCCCCCAGCCCTAGCAATGACATCCTCCCAAACTCCATTCTCCCCACCCGGAGTTCTCAACCCCTTACCCTTCTTATCTCCGTTCTTCAGACTAGCAGGGGCCAAGCTCTCGGGAAGAGACTCCAAAAGCCCCTCTCCATCCCTCGCAAACGCAATCAACTCCTCCTCAGTACCCCATTCTCCCATCGCCATTATGCCCATCGGAACTCCATCAGCAGAATATCCACCAGGGCAGGTAATCGCCGGACAGCCTGTGTAATTTGCCAGCCAGACGTACTCCATGTTCCGCACCGAGGACTTTCCATCTGACAACCCGTGCGCGAGATCTGATTCCCCTCCGTCAATCTTCCACCCCGGGATCGGGGTAGTTGGCGTGAAAATGAGCAGACCAGGATGTTTCTGGAAGAGATGTGCGAGGTGTGACATGAGTAGACTTCGCAGACGCTGCGCGGCAAGGAAATCCGCAGACAGAATCTGCCATGCGGCAACGGACATGAGCACCTTGTTTGGTGCAGAGAGGTGCTTGATCTGCCGCTTGGGATCTAACCCAGAGGCAATCTCGGACATGATGGTGAGGACGTGTGCGCGCTGGCCTTCGGGGAGGTAGGGGATGTGGATGTCGATGGTTTCGTAGCCTCGTTTCTTGTAGTAGGTGAGGGCGTTGTCGAAGGCGGCACGGACGGGGGGTTCGGCGCGGTCGATCCAGTCGCGGACAAGGCCGATTTTCTTGGTCGTGTTGGTGTCTATGGGGGTGATTGGGGGAGGGAAGGCGGAGGATGTCGAGTCTTCGGATGCTGGGGGTGGTGCGGCCATGACGCGGTAGGCGTGGGCAAGGTCATCGATGCTTGTTGCCATAGGTCCGTAGACACCCACTGTAGGTGCGAGGCCTAGGGTAGGTGCTGCTGAGACACGGCTGTGGGATGGCTTGAGTCCCCAGAGGCCGCAGAAGGAGGAGGGGATTCGGATCGAGCCTCCACCGTCTGCGCCCAGGGCGATAGGGACAAGACCTGCTCCGACAGCGTAGCCTGAGCCTCCTGAGGAACCACCGCAGTAGTAGTCACGGTTGTGAGGGTTGCGTGGTGTGCCATAGTTGGGGTTGTTGTTGTTTGTATCTGTCCGAATTAGCACCTTGCGCGCGTCTCTGGCCACATGCGCACTCACCCAATCCCAACTCATGCATCGTCGTCTTCCCAATAACAATAGCACCGGCCTCCTCCCACTTCCTCACACACCAAGACGTCCCCTCCAACCCATTCTTAAAGTCCAACTTCGTCCCCAGCGTCCGGTCATACCCTTCCACATGTACCTCATCCTTCACCACAACAGGAACCCCATCCAGCGGACCCAGCGATTTCCCATTCTTGTATCGTCCCGCGGAAGCCTCCGCTGCAGCCCGGATCCCATCCACCTTCGACTCAAGAAACGCGACCGAGTGCTTACCAGGCGGCTGCACATCGCGACGGATCAAAGGCAGTAGCGTCTCGACGACATCAACGGGCGACAATTCCGCAGCCTCGTAGAGCGAATGGTAATCCGCCGAAGTATAGTATCCATCATTGCCCTGCCTTTTTGTTGCTGGCGCGGGAAGGTCCGTCGCAGTCTCGGTCTGATCGCGGCACACTGGGATCACGGTAGGATCGTAGCGGGCGGTGTATTGCTTGAGCTGGGGGATATCGTGGATAACGTCGAAGCCAGCATTCTTCCAGAAGTGGCTCTGAATAAACCCGATGTTATGAATCCTGGATGAATTGCATGTATTAGGTTCTGGTCTGCCGAGTTGTGGTCTGGGGTTTTGCTCACAATGTAGCTCCGATCACCAATGGAATGCCACGGAATACGGGAATTGACTGAGTTTCATTTTGGTAAGGCGCCGGAGGGCCTTCGCGGGGCTCTGGGTAGTTGATGAATTGGTTGTCTTGCCTGGAAGTCATACTGAATTGGAATTGGGAGTGGTGGAGAGGTTATGGGAGGATGAGCAGTGGTGATATAACAGTGATAGCCGAGTGGATCCGATGATCACATGTCTGCAGAGTAGTACAAATAAAGGAATATGCTATGCGCATTCAATAATGTACAAACTAGTCTAGAATACAAATAAGTATTTCAAATTGTCAACTTAATGTTGGCTTTGTCCAATCCCACCGCAACACCAGTCAGAACTGCCGCATATCCTACCAAGACCACCATGGCTTGAACCGTACTGACGTCGAGCGTAGGAATGCTCAGGTTTACTGCTCCAGTGAGAAGATTCGCAAGAAGGAAGATCGCGAGGCCATTCTTGTTGAACGCCGTCATGATCTGGCTGGTCGCGAACGAAGTGCGCTCCGCTTCACCCTCCTTGGACGGTGTCCGCGGGACCGGGAAGAACACGGTCTCAATCAGACAGAAGAGGAAGAGCTGCGCATTATTGAATGCGCAGACCCAGAGTACGTATGGCATGTTTGCGAGGCGGCGTGAGACCGGAATATTGGCCCCGTAGCCTCCCGCGTAGGTAGAATTCAGGACGAATAGGACTGCCCACGCCAACGCCTGAACTCCGAGACTAGTAAGTGCATTCTTTCTCGCTTGCTGGGGTGTCCTCGACGAGTCCCGGGACATGATACGGGCGCCAATCGCCCGACCAGCCAGGAAAATAGCCAAGTAGCCCAGGAAGGAAAAGACACCTTCCCGGTTCTTGGACAGTAGGTCTGGTCCACGGTCCGAAACCATAATATACCATTTCAGATCCGTCGATTCCAGAGCAACCTGGTACAGAACGGCAATGCCCAGAGCAAGGGTCTCGTATGATGGAATGAAGGCAGCTAAGGCATCGAAAATCTCCACGAACGGGGCCAGAAGCCCAATGGTAAAGAAGAAATTCCAGTGCATGCCGTATTCCGTCACATGCTCCGCGTAGTCCAGACCTTTGACACTGTACAACCGTATCAAACCCAGAACCAGCAGCGGAATAGAGTGGCGGGTCGAGGCCAAAAACCTCTGTATCAAAGGTGTCCTCTTAGCCTGGTTGCTCCTGCTCTTGAGCAGCGAGCGCGCCGATACCACTCCTCCGGAGAACACAAACGAGCCCACACCCAAATCCATCAACGATGTCCCCCAGTTCTCAGCCTTAGCGAAGCGGCGCGGAAAAACGCGAAAGTCGACCGCCAGTATAGCAACGCAAGTGATAATCATCATGGCGGCGCGGTAGATCGTGAGAAATGGGTGAATTGGGAGGGACTCGGGCTGATTTGTAGCATTTTGCGATTTGTTCGCGGCTTCTTTTTGCGAAGGTTTGGCTTTTTGTTGGGTGCGCGGGCGAGGAGTATTAAGGAGTAAGAGGAAAGCAGGAGACGCGATGAGAAGGTTTAGGAGCAACGGAGCTGAGGAGTATAATGTCGTCGCGAATAAGATGGCCGTTACGTTCAGTAGGAAGTCAACGACAAATGCGGCGGTACTGTACGGCGCGAAGAACGACAGGCGGGACTGAAGGACAGACCATAGAAGGACTGCGATCTAACCGCAGTGTCAGATAATAGATTTTGGACAAAGAAGGCAATTGATGTCACGTACCGGCGCAACCAAAGTGACTGCATTGATTTCCAGTATACTTCCCCCGGAGAGGTCCGACACAAACGCCTCTTTGCGGGCTTTGTAGCTTGGATCCATCCTGACTGATTGTGAGAGTTGCGGACTGTTGGATCACATAGCCTTAGCTCTCAAGGAAGAAGAGGGTCAAGATGGTCGGGTATGTCTGGCTTCTTTTTGGTGATGTGTTCACAAGTATTCTGCCGGGTACGGTTATCGGATCGCCGACTCCGCCTACTTTGTTTTCATCTTCCACTATCATTTTTCCAACTCAGTTGACTCTCCTTTGTGATAGGGTCATTCTGGTAGGAATGTCCCCTCAACGCTTGAGATGTCTATCTAATGGTAATCTAGGCGAGAATAGCTGATACCGAATCCAAACAAGAGTGAGGCGCTTGATATAAAACAGTTTCTATATGAGTTACGTCCTAAGACACGGAAGCCTTGAAACATATCAGCAGGATATCATCCATCAGGCACAGCATGCGCTATAAGGTCATGATACTGAAATTGAATGCGATGAGACAGATTGGGATAACCCGAAAGACCCAATACTAACATGCATCAAACTTCTATGCGTCATGTGCCGAAAACATACTGTGACCAGCCATCTAGCCATCTCTTGCGAAAACGGCTTGAGAGCAGTAACACTTCCTTGTTGCATGCCGACGGATCGAAGAGAAGTCTTCTGATACAGCCTCAGAATCCCCGGCCGTCGTTAGGCGTGGGGTACCCCATACCATCCTCCGGATGATGTGTAGCAGCACTCTTAACGGTCGATTTTTAGGCATCATGAGACATCTTAAGTCCCTCAGGAGATTCCAAGTTTAATTTCAAATTAATTGTCAGTGTTTTCCAAGCTACGTTGCATTGAGGAGGCGTCATTCAGCTGCCAAACACTTGCTGTCTACAAATCGCTCAATGGAGGTTTTAAAATAAGCGTATCGTAGCGTCCTAAAATACGAGTCAACAGAGCCGTAATTCGAGGCCTCGATCGCCTTGATTTACGCCTCGGGGCTCGATACAGTCTTTGCGACATCGTTGTCTATTCTGAAGTTCTATTGAGGGACTAAAGTCTCTTCTGTCTATGTAAAAGTGAAGTAGGATGACTTCCCAATAAGGATTAGTGCACACGAGTTGCCTGCCTTTCTTCTCCTTCAACGACTAGCATCTTCTGGTAAGAACAGACTGAATTGTCAAGCTATCATCAGTCTTTGACTTTCTCCTAACACCCGCAGGGAGTGACATATGCAGTTTGCCGTAAGATCAGCAAGATCTGAGCCAGAACAACCTTGAATGCCCAAGACCCGCAGAGACAATGGCAGATACGTGGACGATCTCATTCCCTCGTATGCAGCGCAGAGAATGGCAATCTAACCCGTGCCTTTTCCAGGGACCAGAAGAATGTACGGCCCACTGCCGAACGAGTTAAAAGTTCTCCGTCTTGCCGAAACCCGTCTCGAGGTTTCATGATCCTGTGTTCATTCCTCAACAGACGCTCCAGAAAAGACATTGCCCTGATCAGCAAAGAATAATAGAACGGTGCGGCTGGCTGTTGCAGAATCGGATCTCGGAGACGAGAAGGACACGGCATATCGTTGACCAGGATAGGTTAGCCGCACGCTAACAATCCGAATTATCAATCAGACATCGGCCTGTCACCTCGAATATGGCAAAGATGTTCAACAGTTTGAATCATGGAATCATGCAATTCAGCGGTGTAGAGACGGCAGATACTACTGGTATCACTGGGAAAAGAACGCCAAAGAGCCGAACTTGTAGAAGGAGCACGGGTGTTTCTGATGTCTGTGCAAACTGATTTCGTATTCTATACGTAACGTCCGGTCGCAGCACGATACTCCGACATTGCCTTCTGTTTCAAGATGGGAACGAGGGAAACATGATCTGTGTCGATATTAAAAAGGGTTCTTTCAGAGTTCCCGACACGGGTTCTATCGGGCGAAACAGAGAAGCCACTTGGCCGGCATTTACCTACAGGCTGAGCACGTCTTCGAACGCAACTAAATCAGGAATTATTGCGATTAACCGACGTCGATCAAGTGAGTCGATCAGAGTATTTTTCCAGAAGAATACCCCTGTACGGAGTAGAGATATACACGGCTTCACTCGATGGTGCGACTCCCAGACTCTCTATCTACTCCGGAGTCCTATGTTTTGCAGCAATTGGGCCCACATATCTCCCGACACGACAAACAATCAACCTCTTCGGACGGGAAGCCGTGAAAGGAATAATGAAGAAATTTCGGAATTTCATCACCCTGAGGGAAAATAGGCAGCGGAAGTACCCCCAATATTCAGAGTTTGGGTATGTTTATGGGTCCCGGTTGGTTTCTAGAAAGAAACCTTGGTTCCATCCTCAATCAATTATGCTAAAATACCCGCTAACCTGGTAACAGTAGGCAAAGAAATGATCGATGTACGTCATACGGAGAACATGCCTTTTTTTTTTTTTCCTCCCCTACCTACTGGCGCCGTAGAGATTTCCTCAATGAAACCCACTGTTTCTCTTTCTCGGAGTTAAGCCTGGGTTTTGAATTTGGTGACTCTGAAACCCCAATTTCTTTCCAGCCGGAAGAAGCCCCCAAAAAGCAAAAGGACGAGGAAGGAGCAGTGTTCTTGCGCTTCCTGTTTACAAGTACGTACGGAGTACACTCGAGGCGTCTCTCAAAAATTCAATGCCGCTAACCTTGGTAAGGTATGCAACGCGATTCGGTTCTGCGTGTAATCGCGATATCTGATCTTCGCCGTGTCGGTCAAGAACTCACCTGTGGTTCGGCAAAACTCACCGGCGGCCAACGAACACGAGAATTGCTTCACTTCCGGAGTACTTTTTACTCTATACGGAATAAGCTGAGAGGAGGGGGGCAGCCTCTAGGTTCAGTGGCCGCCAAGGATGGTCGATCCTGGGAAATCACCCACTGGAATTTCAAATAAGAGGCCGAAGATCGGTATTAACCGTATTGCCCACTTGTTTGGTTCAGCAATCCTCTTTCCTGTTAGGTCAATGGCTGCATAAGGACTTAATGTTGTTCCCCATGCATATCCTGGTCGGCTGGCTACCGAGTACGCTAGTGATACGATCCAGTGTCTCTAGGGTTTCCCGGGTTTTTCCACTTGGGCGGCCCCTGACGCCGACTGGGTTGGGTAGTAAAGAAATGGGGCCCATATCAACCGCTGAATGGCGGATTGCAACATGCCCATGTGGCGTTGAATGTCCTCAAGGATCCACAACACCTAATGGATACAGTTCAGACACGGTGCCATATACGGATTCCCGCCAAAACAATAATAAACAGTTGGACTTGTATACGGATAGATGTCACAGACAGGGGGGGAAAAAAAAAAAGAAAGAAAGACAGGTTCTGGGCCTTGTTCGGTGATGCTCCCTCAACAAAGGAACATCACCGGTCAACACAACACGCACACACAGTATCATGGTCTTTGCTGCTACATAAAAACCAACCAATCGCGCCAGACCGACTGTCCCCTATGAAATTAGAAGAAGCATTACTATGCTCACGGCAGTAAGTCGGGAAAGTCGGGAGGCGCGTCTAGAGCCGACCCATACATGCCTGCCATATCTGCTGCCACGGCCTCTTGTGGCCTAACCATCCCAACGGATTGGCGAAACGATATTCATGGCCGTCAGTCAAGTCAATCTATCGGCTTCAAAAAAAAAAAAAGCCCATGACGATATTCTCGGGACTTCGGACATCAACTACATAGTATCTGCACTGGAAACGGATTTAGTGAGTGCCTAAATGACGATCTGGAGAAGGGAGCGATCCTTAAGGGCGTATACCTAATTTCTTAGGAACTCTAGCCCGAGGGACGAGACGAAAAAGGAATTTACTAGCCTGGGAAGAGCCACAGTCAACTCTTACTCCTCCGATCGAGGCTCCTCCCCAAAGCACACTAAAAAAGGTTATCTGCCCATCGCTTTACCAGATATTCTCAAACGGCTTGTTTTTTCCCACCTCCTTACGGAGTTAGACAAACATAGCAACAAGGTTAGGGTGACCCACGCAGATGGAACGACTACAGTCACGAATTGAGATTTGAAGAGACAGCCCGGAACCTTTTAGTACCCCACGCTGCCCGTTCTGGAACTATCGTTCTCGTCTTTACTTTTGAACGTCGCATGTGTATCTCGATAACAACAAAAGCCCGTGCTGCCTCGCTCGCTGTCCTGAAAAGCAGCCTGACCTCCCCGCTCCCCCGTGTGACGACTTCCAAAAACATTCCTCTATCGCATCCGAAAGGGTACATCATGAGCCCTAACAGAGATACACCTACTCCCAAAAAACGAGAGTCGCGCGCGGGGACCCGCAAAGTGACTTCTTTGTCTGCGGAACAGTTGGAGAGAAAACGTGCGAATGATCGAGAGGCCCAGAGGACCATTCGGCAGCGGACAAAGGAGCACATTGAGAACTTGGAGCTTCAGGTCGCGGAACTCAAGGCAAAGGGTCAACAGTATGATGAAGTCGTCCGGCGCAATGCCATCCTGGAGGAAGAGATTGGTCGGTTGCGAAATCAATTGGCGGTAGTGAGCGGCAGGCCAGGGTACTCGGATCCTCATTGTGAGTTCTTACCCTTCTGAGATTTTTTTTCCTTTTTTTTTTTTCGCTATCCCCCCGTCTTTATAACCGTAATGGTTTAGTCGCCTGGCCATCATCGCTGACAAGTTGGGTAACAACAAAAAGCATCCTACAACAGCCCATCAGCACCTTCGCTTCCTCCTCAACTACCCGGGCCACTGGGCCTCCATCCAGCATCGAAAGCCCCATCCGTCCTATCAACGCCAAGTCAAGTATCTCTCGCCCCAGATTGGCAACACTACAGCTCGACCCGGTCGCCTTCATCCCTCTGTGAGACATCAGAGACAGAATACCCAAACCGGGTCGAGTCATACATGCTGGGAGGAGGGCAACTCCAAGCCCCCCAGATCTCATCGCAAGCACCAGCTTCAATGCCCGTTGCGCCGCCGCAGATGTCCGGCTTCAATGCCTCTGGCGGTACTCGTCTCCCAGACCCAACAACCCCGTCATACTCGCAGTATTACCCAACTAACAATTCGCACCCGGTGCACGGGGAGGAACTACCGCAGCACAGTCCTCAGCCCGGCGCGATGGCATACGGTGCTGCGCCGCGGTCGATGCCTGATGCGTCAATCCCGCCATCTGAAAAGGGACCTGACGAGTATCCAATTTTTCCGCCGCCGCAGCAGCAGCCGCAGTTCCAGAATGCCCTGGGCCGACCACAGGGTAATCAGTCGCAGTACACATACCCTTGGTACCAGCAATCTTGAGAGAGAGTTGGTGAGAAACAGGGGAAAATTTTTTCTGCATAGGTTCCCGTCTATTGGGGAATTATGCGAGCTGCAAGACTAGGCTGTTTAACATTCATTTGCCTTCTCAGAGCGGGCTCTACGATCACTACACAGAGACCGGGTGCTCTACATCCCGTCGTGATCATGAAGGCAAGAGGAGGAGGTTATAAGAACGCGTCTCGAGAGGCTAGGAAGGGCTTATTTTGCTATCGTGCTGGATCACAGAAGCGTGAGTATTTCCAATCTGGAAACCATCCGGGTACGCAAAGAAATCATAACTGACTGTCGTTTGAATCTACAGTACTCTTTTTTTTATCTCGACGAATCTATCTTTCCAAGAGCCTTACTACACCACGACGCTCCGATTCTACCTCGATGTATTACGACTATTTTCTACATTAAACCCTAAACAGAGCATGTCTACCTCGTCTCGAGGGATAATAGAGATAAGCCTGGGATAAGACATTCGACACGACCCCGTCGCGTGCAAGAGATATACGCCTATCTGCATATTTGCATCTTGTTTGACCAGCACTTGAATTGACTGGGATTTGGCCCCTTTTCTCTTATGGGTATGGCATACTGAGTATGCATACCTTTGGAATGGTATATCTATGCATCTCTCAGGTGTGGTACGGAGTACACACTCGTACTCCGCTGGATAGAAGGGATGGGTTTGGTTGAGAGGAAAAGATCTAGACCACCAGCTCTGGGCTTGCCTTCTTCCCTTCTCATTATTTCTTTTGTTGCATTCTTATGTGTCACGAGGTTATTCATATTCAGGGTTGCATGGCTGCATGTTGATCTACACAGCCGGATATAGAGATTGGTCTAGAGGGCCATATAGATTTCCTTTGTTCTCGTTTTTTTTTTTTTTTTTTTGGGGGGGGGGGATTTTTTTGGTGGGGAGGTTTGTTTTTAAAAGTGAGATATATGGAGCCATTAATGGAAAAAAAATTTTAA